>JBAMHW010000009.1:14609597-14626020 GCA_037177495.1 Rhadinocentrus ornatus | reverse complement strand
TTTAATTTAATTTAATTTAATTTAATTTAATTTAATTTAATTTAATTTAATTTAATTTAATTTAATTTAATTTACAAAGGAAAACTATCAAACAATATAGATGTAATGTTTGTTTTTTTTGTTCTTTTTTAGACATCTCTGGTTAACAGTAATGTTTGGATCTTTACCCTTTTCTGTCGTTTAAAAAAATTCTGATTAAACATCACATTAATGTGCTGTAGTGCTATATTTAATCAATCTTCTCATCTTTAAAATATTTCTGTACTGGAAAACAGGTTACTATGTTCAGATGCAACCAGATACCCCTGTAAAGTAAAAAAATATACACTTGTGATATTATAGATGGGTTTCTGTGCAGCATCATTACAAGGGTTATTGTGCAACTAGTAGGCAGAAAGCATCTGTTTGTTTGGCAGAGCCAAGCTCTTTGCACAGATGACAGTACAGTTAACTGTACCAACCACTCAAAAGATTTTTAAAAAATTCTTCAGTATACTGAAGGGATCACAAATCTTTGCCAAGAGCAGAAGAAGGTTGTAGAACTAGGCAAATAAAAGGACAGCCTGGAATCCTGCAAGTCCCAAAACCAGGAACTTTCTGTCCAAAGATGTAAACTTGGATCCTGTATTGTACGAGTCCTTCTGTTGTAACTACACAGACTGTAGAACACAATTATATTAGCATTTTCCTTTGTCTGAACACAAGGCTTTTTGGTGACAATCACCTAGAAATATAACCTTTCATTGTCAATAATTATGTTAGTTTCTAGTCATTTGGAGATTTTGTGATTTATTTACTGTCTCTTGTATTTTGTACAGTATTTTTGTAGCAACTTCTGCTAAATATGCTAGGATGTTTTATACAAGTTGTCAGAAATATCTTGTTAAATCTCAGTAAAAATAACAACGGTACTGTTAAATAAAATACACAATGTCCAAAACCATGTAAAGTAATTTATTACTATCACCAGCTTGCCTTTTTCACTCGTCTGTATTGAATCTTTTAACTGTGAAATAACATTTTATGATTGAGTTATCTCATGAATGAGTGAATGAATAATTTCCAAGTGATAAAAGAAGACCTTTATTAAAATCTTGTGACTGCAGGCAGTGATTTTGCCTCTGGATGTGCATGCAGCCATTGACACATGTATGCAAGAAACCTATCTATTTAGTTAAACTCAGCTCTTCACACAAATGTCTGTAGAAGTTTTAGGCTGCCCAAACCCCTTGAGTGAGCCAAGATGAAAAATGTTTAAAGACTATTTTTCTCACCATGAAACAGTGACTGCAATTTCAGCAAGAATTCACACACTGTAAAATACACTGTGATTTAAGAGGCCATTTCTGGAAGTTATAGAGCTCAATCATCAGAAATAGACACACGTCTAGAGATAAATTGGTACCCGTTGTCCCTATGTAGAGAAATACATGGCTGCCTCAGGTGTCAGAGAGTGTCACTGTCCAGCACTTAGCCAGATTTATCCGTGCACCACATAGGAATGAGGCAAAATTTGAACCCTTTAAATTTCCAGTCTCAGAATAGTTCAGAGGCATCTCTCAACGGTCTATATCTGTGCACATTTGGACTGATGGAGGAGTGGTGGGTGAGAGAATGGCTGCACTGTTCCTTGCTGCATGAGAGAGCAGCTCAATTTTCCATCAATCTCGCTAGTCATGCCGTGAACTTAAATGATTTTGATAAAAGACGAGCAGAGAGGGCAGAATTTCTCAACACTCTGAGGGCATAATAAGTCGAGCTGAAGGGTCTAACACATGTGACAGAGTCACGTCACAACCTAAAAACAACATCTTATTCTAGCTTAATAAAGAGAGCATGAGGCCAGGTTGGTGGTGGTGCTACAGTGAAACTAATTAACAAGTAAAGTTTTGTTTCACTTGAGCGCTTTTTTAAAATAGACTTGTCTTTGCACAGTAATCATTGCTGTGCGTTGGTGTGTTTGAGGCAGCGGTGTGCAAGGCGCAGTTTGTTTACTGTATCGGGGATGTCAGATAGCACAGCTCATTCCCCAAGGAGAGGAAACGGCCCATGCTCTATGCTAATGAACATGCACCCACTAAATGGCCTGTGCACAGTCCTGTCTTGTCTCCCCTCCCTCGAAGCCTCCTGCCCTCACCTTGCTCCCCCCTGTCATCCATTTGACACATCCACAAGGAAGCATGCAGGGTCTCAGCTGCCTCTGTGCACCCAGGGAGAGTTTGACTGAACAGGTAGAAAAATTCCTTCGGAGTAAGCAAGACTATCATAAAATGTCAGAAAGAAACCCAAAATCCCATAACACCTACAGTATCACCTGTTATGGTTGGTCGCATTCCATGTTGTCTGCATTAAGCTACTGAACACTGGTTTCTTCTTTATTAGTTCTGTATTTACCACAGATGAGGGATGCCAAAATATGGCATAAAATCCAATGTAAGTATATTCAATAAATATTGCTTTCATACAAATTTTGTTGTGTTGATTTTGTTCCTACATGGACCAGTTCATCATTCAGACCTTAACATATCCAGGATCAAGAATCCTTACAGCAGTCTATGCTCAGTGTATTGTTTTTGCATTTACAATAACACAAGGTGCCAAGAACAGAAAAGAAAAAAAAAAAAAAACTGACAGAAATGACAGACAGTAATATTATTGCAGTCTTTGTGGCCTTGCGCTTGAATTAAGTAGAATTTGATTATGTCTGTAATGTGGCTGGCTGGTGTCCATATCGCCAGCACAGCTCTCTCTGCTCAAAGCTCGATCTGGGAGTGCTGACATGCCCACACCGCCATCCTGACAGGATGTGCACAACCGTAGGGATTTATGGGGGTATAAAGAGGATTTGCAACTGATGCCTGTGTCTGCGTAGCGGTGAAATCTGCTCCACTGAAGTCCCAGCGCTGCATGCTTTACAGTTGCACCTTTCCATCTCTGCACTGAAATGACTAATTGCCACTGTGGTCAGTAACAGAGCATCCGATTAGACTACTGTTGTTAGCAAGGAAACCAGAATAATAAGCCTGTTGTCAGGCTGATTACAATGACACTTAATTTCAGTTTTCCAATCTCTTTCCTTTAAATAGTTTTTCACTCACATAACGAGGCATATCTACGACACCTGCACCAACACCCACACACGTACCAAATCACAATTTATAGATCTAATTACATGTCTGTAATTGAAACAATGACTCACTTGTATTGATGCAGAAAAACCTTTGCTTTTCTGAAATTCTCTCACTGTAACTCTTCCCTGGACAGTGGCAGGGTGATGAAGGCAGACCATTTTGCAACACTGAGACCATTTTGCATCATTGAGATGTTAAAATTGGTGTGTTTTTTTTATTTAATTTGTTGAAAAGGAGCTGTGTAATGAGGGAAGCATACTTGGATAATCTCCACCAAATTATTTTTCCTTTTCTGAGTACAACAATGTCATAAGCTGAATTCCACTGCCACTACTCACCCACTATAATGTGAAGATAACTAAGTCAAACAACGACTAAATGGAAAATCTGATGGTGAACTTGAACTCCTTTATGACCTTTTATTATATCTGTTGAGGGTGGCTAAATTCTCCACACAGAGAATGCAGAATGTGGTGCTCTCCTATAGTTCACCTCTCTTCTCCAGTAAGATTTCATCTCAGTGAAGATTATGACAAAGCAAAAAGTTGACAACACAATACAATTAATTTCTTTCTTCCTGAAGATTCCTAAAGTGAGACGCTTCAAAAGTACTCAAATAAACTAGAGACGAGAACACAGTAGGAGATCATTTGGCACATAAAATTCTTCAAACCCTAATATGCTATGAGGAGCTCTTATAATCATTTACAATTACTATATGATAAAATATTACTATACCGCACTTTAACTTTAGGGTGGGCTGGCACTGCTAACCCATTCCCTGGAGACCAATTAAAATGGATGATAACAATATTTTCTTTCTTTAATAACTTTAGAGGAAAAAAAAACAAAAACCTGCGGGTTAGGAAAAAACTGGAAATCGAAGTAAACAAACACTGGGAAAAAAAAAAGAAGAAAACTAATTAGCATTTCTAAATGATTCTTTAATTTTTCCAATGGAATACTTCAAAGAGTGATGATACATGTGAGAGTTAACACAACGCTGGTAAATGTTTAATGACTAATTATGTTGAATACTAAATGCACTCATAACAGTCTTTGTTGAAGTCAATGGTCTACAGAGTCAAGAATCCCAACACTAAACAGCAGTGGAAAGCTTACTGCTGAGGGAAGAAACAGCAAACAAAATGACTTTCAAAATCAGCCAGAAATTGATTCCTAAAATACCACCTGGCACAAATCACATAATTTTCTTCTAGGGAAAAATATTCCATGTGTTATGCCAAGCAAAGGCATGATAATAACCCTGAAACCATGTATTTATTCTGTGCATCACATAAGTAAGTCGTAAAGATCTGTAAGTCCCTCCTAGTTAGACAAGACGGCAATAAAACTGTTTACTGATAGCAGTACAATGAAATCTATAGGGTCTCACACACATTACATTTTATGTTTGCAAAACTCGTACTGGTAGCTAATTTACAGGCCACCTCAAAATCATCTTATTTATGGAGGACAGAATAAAGTAGTGTGTCAAATTATAAAATATGTGAATTGAAATTTTTTACTCGGATTTTAAGGACAAGCTCAAAGACTGCTAAACCTGAGATAGTGTGGGGGACCCAAACACTGTTGGAAAATGTTGGGCATCAGCCCCCACTCCATCCATGCTCATTCTTTTTTCTTTTTTAAGATTAAGCAGCACGTCCTGCAGTAGCATAATCTACTGAAACATAAGAGGTTCTCAATCAAATCTACAACATAATTCCATGACTTTCCTTTGGTTCTGCTTGACAAGGGTTACCGGAAGCCTACACAGGATATGAAGTCCCTTTCTAGGATCATCTTTGAGCATCAGTAGAGCTAAAGTATTATTGCCACAGACTCCCTTTATTCCTTTAGAGCTGGAGATTCTGCTTAAATTCCCTTCTCTGCCCAGAAAAAATACAACTACTGACAAAGAATTATTGAACTACTTTTATTTGCACCTATGCTGCAACCATTTCCTGTCAAAATGTATGTATTATTATAATATTCTTTTCTTATATTCGAAAAGATTTTCTTTAATAAAACACATTTACTTGAAAACTACAAATAACTGCAGTCATAGGTTTATTTAACCCTTCAATGTTTACAATAAACTAAACGTTGACTTCAATGATAAAATCAAAATTGTAAAATGATGAAGTAATTCTATAAAATATACTTAATTTGGCATCACATACCTAAACCAAGTGACAGAGATGGCTCAGACAGATTTTACATAAATAAATGTTAATATAACTCATTACAGAAACTAAAAAAGCATTTTAAGACAGTTCAGATTTTTTTGGGAAATGCAGCTCTAGTGCTGCATTAGCCCAAGCTTTATAGGAAGGCAGTCAACATCCCACATGCCATCTATACATCTGCTCCTGATCTTCTTTACACAAGGCTGTATAATAAACAAGCAATGTTTTTATATGTTGCAGAAAAAGCAGAAGCGGCTACTGTGCTCAACATGAAGCAGAACTGCTACTTACAGAGTTTATTTTATTTATTTATATTTTCTTCGAGCTGTTTAGTTTTGCACTGTTTGGAACAACTGTGCTTCTTTTTATGGTTGCTTTCATTATTGTCTGTCTATTGTATTGCAAGTTATATTTTTAAATTTAAATGATTAATCGGGGCAACATTTACAACCATTCATATCTGAGTCAGGTTTTGTAAATCTGACAAAAACAATGTTTCCTCACATCTTTTTTGCTTTGTACATACACACAGTTTTACGCATCTGGCTCCTGGTATTTTGATCAGTAAGGGAGACACATGTCACGCAACTACTGCAACTTTCTCTTGATACAAGACATCCACTGAAATATTTTCAGTAAGTATTCAATAAAAAACACATGGAGAGAAAAAAGGCATGAAAACTTTCAAACACATGAAAGAATTGTTCAGTGTCTTATCTCTCTCCAGTGGTTTACTCACACAAACACCCACACACATACAAACTCTCTGCATCTCGTAAGACACTGAAAGACCTGATGATATGAACCCTTGCAAAACTTTCTGAACATGAAACAACACAGACGACAAACAACTGTGAGTTTCTGTGCACTGCTGTGACATTTACTCCTCACTGAACAAGACAATATTTAGATTTGGGATAAAGACTTCTGGGATCACAGGTAGAAAAACATAACCAACAATAACATCTAACTACTGATATCATCATTATTAGTTATAAACAATAAAAAATGAGTGGTTAAAAAAAAAAAGTGTATTTTTTTGTACACTCACTCAGTGGTCCCTGTGGTGTGAACTGGCTTCATCGGTCATTACAAAAAGCATACACCCAGGAGAAAAACTGAAGTGAACTGCAGATGAAAAGCAGTCAGCAACTAAGATGCTTAATCAGGTGATAGGCCACAGCATGCTGCCAAAGAAAATCTGCTGGAGCTATGAAACACCGTTCTTCCAAATACTAGTGTGGTGTTTTGTGGGTGGTGTTGAGAGCGCTGTCTGAGGGCTGTAATACATCATGGTGACAATCTGTTCTCAGGAACGTTGTACGCATTGCTAAATGTCCATCTCTTGTGTTTTTGGCACTCAATGTATTGATGGCTCTGATCGACCGTGTTTATGCTCTTTTTTGTAGATGACAAATGTTTAATAAATACCAGGTCTTACTGTGATTGGCTGCAAAATGTAAGGATTGAGCACAATATGTTAATGAGTCATTAGCTTCTACATTCTGATGCTTGAAGCTCAAATGATGTTCAAGTGTTAATGTTAAAACAATCCATCTAAGAATAGTTTTAAATACTCATTTTGTAGTGGCTTAATTAATATTAGAAAGAATAACTAACTGAATGAGTGTTTACTCCTTTAAGTTACTAAACTGCGAACACACTACTACTGTTCTGAAAAGAAAAGTTATTTTCTATTGTGTCTACTGTAGTACGTCTAGTTGGCAGTCATCACTAGTTCTTCTGCATTTGTATAAGAAACCTTGCAAGTCAAAACAAAGTCTTTCATAGATGAGCTGAGATCTATTACTGTAACTGTGAAAGCTGTACCATGTTACATTGTTTTAACAAAATCAAGCCAAATAAATGCCCCATAAAAACATGCAAAGTTCTCAGTTCTTATATATTATAGTTATGCGGATAAGGGAGATTCCTCTCTAATACAACCCTGCCCTTACTCTCAGTATAAACTCACCCTGCTGTCAAGAAACAATTGAGTCTTATTGAGACTGAGTCTGATTGAAGATACCAAATCTGCTTATTATGCTGTGCGTCAGTTTAGAAGGTCGTTGCTGGATCTGGTCACAGATTCACACCATTTTAAGGCAATGCCCACTCTCACCTGCAAATGTTACCCCCCTCCATTACATAGATTTGCATCTTGCTGGTTGCTCATCAGCACTTCTGGTTCATGTGTCTGCAATAAGAAAAGGACTGGACCCTATGTGTCAGGTTATGCCATTAGTTCTGAAAGCATATAAAGACTAGGTTGTGCTTTATTAGTGCTACTAAATAGGTTATGGTCTTAATTAAATAATGATACATAGAAAATATAGTGGCTAAAAATTTCTGTTTGGTTTAACATTTCAAAACTGTTGAATATTTTCACATATCTATGTGTTGTGGGTTTATGTTTTCCTTAAAAGTACAGCGAGTAAGAGTAAGAGAATTAAAAAGAGGATTAGTATATTAGTATATTAGTGTATTGATACCAGTATTGATAAAGTCCTCATGGTACCTACCGCTACTCTAAAACACAATAAAGACAAGGTGAAGGACTCAGTATTTAAAGGTCACAGAGCATCTTAAGATGTAATTCATGCACTGTGGCAACTGAGTTTTATGAAAGAAATGTAAAGTATTGACTGTACTATAAGTAATTAAAAAAATCAGTGGACATAAACAAACTGCTTAAAAACCAGTGTTTCAAACAAGTAATGACAAATTACTGAGCAGCATTAAGGCAGTAGTAACATTACGGTGGAGCAGTTTGAAAGAGCGCATTATGTGTCAGTGTAGTGCAATATGAAACAGTTTCTGAGGCTTTTAAGAATGGCAGTGTGGATCAGTTCATCAGTCTGACAGCATCTGGGAGGAAAGGGTTCTTCATGCTGGTGGTCATTGCCCGGATGCTGTGTAGCTTTTGTGCCTGAGGCAGGGGAACCAGCGGGCCATGTGCCATGAAGGTGCAGCCTCTCATGACGCAAGCTGCCTTCTCCGGTAGAATGAACTGAAGCTGTCAGCCCTGCTTTCTATAGATTCCTAAGGAATTATAGGCATTGATGAGCCTTTGTGATATCACCTTTTGAGTTAGATAACTGAGATAAAGGGTATAAAAAGGGAACTCAGATTGATCTGACTATTTGTGGATGTGATGATCAGGAAATGTTTATGTGTCCCCAAAAATTTATTGATTTCAAATCAGGATTACATGAAGCAGTAGTTCAGTGATTTCTGATTACATCATGAAAAACTTGGTGGTGCTGGTAGTAATTGCTATTCTTTCTGTAGACTTAATGAATGAGTGAAAAATTGTGTTGTTTACCTTCTCATTGGCAAGAGGGAATTGCTATACTGTGAGGTTATGCTGATTAAGGTAGTGCAAAGCAATCTTCTGCAAGCCAGCTTAGAATTGCCCCACTGACAGGGTATTTAGAAGAGTAGTGAACTGAAAGAAAGCTCAATTACATCCTCCCAGCATGTTCCACATAAATCACAGTAAATCCTCTTTCAAGCCTGTCTTTCGGAAATTACTGGAATGTTACAGCATAAAACGGTGGCTGCATTACTGCAACTCTGCAGAGAGGAGCTTATGGTAAAAACTGCAGAATAATGCACAGATCTGGTAAGCAACTTCCTGTTTGACGCTACCACACCCAGAGGGAGTTGGAAAGCTGAATGAGGCTGCAATCATGCAGCACAACTGCTGACAGAACACTGCTTGGCAGACGAGAGGTCAAAAGAGAAAGTTCAAAAGAATGTCATTATATGCATGCAATGGCAAAGAGCGGTGTCAAAACCAGGAGAGATTTAAAGAGCAGATGTTGCAAATATTATCCTATTTTTAGTAAATACAAACATAATGCACAAAAACACAGCTGAAAGGTCAGTTGTTTGATCAAATGAATGAAAAAGTGAATGCTATCTAGAAGCTGCTTCATTTGAATATTGAAGCTTCTGATGCAGTCTCACTCTTGAGTTTAAAACTTAATAGAGGTGTGTGGCCAACCCAAAATTTTATGCCTATATGAATTGCAGAGTGCCCATGACAAAAGAGCGATATTGCCATATCTCTAAAGCTGCTATTGATAAACCGATCTATTCTTGAAGGATAGTTTTTGTATTAAAATGTCACATTCTGGCATATCCAAATGTCAACTCCCAAGGTTGCCTCGCCATCTATGTAGCCTTAATGCTGCTTTTAAAATAATAGACATTTTAAAAAAAAATAAAATAAACTTGGTTAATATTGAAATGTATTTTGGCACCAGATCGAAGTATAAAATAGGGTGCACAGAGGAAGCCAAAAGGTTGCTGTATTGGAAGCGCTGCAAATGAACTACCTTTCATTTAGTTCATATGTATTTGAGAGAATAGTTATTGATGTTTTGCAGCTCTCAAAAGATTAAATGTGACTGGCATTTGTAGAGGAGATGGAAAGGCTATTATAATATGGTGGATGGGCTGGTTGAGATATAAGTGCAGATGATGACAAGCAAAACTGAGTCTAAATGTTCTCAGATCAAACACATGAGTAGAAAAGGCTGACAGGTGTCTCTGACAGGCCTGCACTGTAAGTCCTCATCGTCACCTATCAGCAGAGCTATCTGATGAACAGGTACAAGCCCTGTTTTTTTCTTCCTTAACCCCTTGTCACACCTGCATGCAAGCTCTCACACACACACTCACTGACACTCACATGGTTGCTGAGAGGGAAAGCAGTGGGGGAATACAGTACCTTGCGTGTTGACTGGGTTGGTGGTGGGTGTGGGGATAGTAGTGGGAGCATCTAGATGAAAGGAGTGGAAAAAATAAAGAACATGTATAAGAAATAAAGACAAGAGTAAAGAAAGAGACAAAAGTCATTGAAGATGAGAAGCTGTACTATAAAAATAACATGAACGTGTTTCAGCTACTATGTGAGGAGGTTGATGTTAGTGAACTGCACTTACAATGAACAGAAAACTGGTCCTAAATCTGTAATAGACTTAATATATATCTTTTATTCTCCTTTTATGCAATGCAAAAAATCTATTGAGACTTTATTCTTAAATCTGAAATGTTAAAATCAGCATTTTGTTTTCTCTGCTATTTATCTATGGTGACTGTGTTATTTTATTCTTTTCTTGTTCATGATTTTGTTTGAAATTAACTCATACGCCTCTTTAAGCCACATGTAACATAGCCTTCATGATGAAGAAGTTAATGGAAGAAGTTAAACAGATCAGAGCACAGATCATGAATTTTAAATAAGATTTTGCACAGAATCAGCACTGTGGGTGAAAATAATCTTTAGGGGAACCACTTAGAATATTTGGAATTATCTTAAGCAACATTTGTTTAAATGTTTATATGGCAATATGAAATTTGGTTTAAGATAGACTGAAATATATGTAAACCAATTATTTTAGCAAAAGCAGTGATCTATGCTAAAAGCTAACATCAGCATGCTAAAATGTTGAAACAGTAGGACATATTTTGAAACGCTTACCATTTAACATGCTACCATTTAATCCCATCTACCCCAAACACAGAATAAAGCTAACGCTAATTGGAATGCCATGAGTTGTGTAGGTCATTAACCAACTTAGTGAAAAATATGAATACTTGACTGATCTTCTGGGGACCATGATTCCCACTGCTGTGTTATTTTGTCATTACATCCACGTTTATAAATGTTTAGATATTTGCAGGTAAATTACTTGACATACTGGTTGTGCTCTGTGAAGTCAGAATTTTTATTATTATTCATCCTCTGAGAACCATGCACCTTGATTTCACAACTACATGTGGTAGATGCAGAAGTATCTGTTAACGTCAGTGTATATGGCGATATATGGCTAGACGTGCAGGTGGTAATACAAGGAGGATGAAGCCTTTTCTTTATGGAGGCTGGGGTTTTGACATTAGTATTCTTCTGGGCTGTCCCAAGAATGACTTAACTTGAGTTAAATGGTAATGTATCCAGTAATTATTTATTATTTTACCAAATTTAAAAATGATGATGATGTTATACAACAGGTCAAAAGCTCATCAATTCATTATCTGGGGATCACACAAGTCTGTGCAACATGTTATGGCAGGACAGCGTATATTAAGTGATAGTTTAGTTTAAGTATGTTATCCATGACTTAGAATGACTAACAATGTCTGGAATTATTGGAAAGGCATTGCTGTTCTCTGCAGTCTCAATAATTAAGTCCCATTGCATATTAAACCATTTTGATGTACTGCTGCAACCCAGCAGAGCTCCGAGTAGCATCTTCTGCCCAGGGCTTGTTAGGCCTGTCACTAACCCCCAAACAAATATAACCAGAAAGACAAAAATGGAGGGTAATTCAGGTGTGCAATAGTACTAAGGAGAGCTAAAAGCTCTTCTCATCATGGGAATGTATGCCAGGCTCTGGTGTAGGGGGAAGATAGCACGACCCCTTGCTGTGGGAGAGCTGCAGCAGGGGAAATTGGCTGGCTGTTTCCATGCCTTTACAGTCTGCACTCCATCAAAAGACAGCAGTGGGGGACCACACACTCCCAAACTAATGATAAAACATCAAGGACAGCATAATGTTGCTGCCGGGGATGGAGTGTATGACGGAGGTGGTGTTGATGGTGGCAGGGGGGTATCAGGGTATCAGGAACAGATTCTCGTCTGACAGTACTTGAAGAGGGGGGTGGGCTTGATATCTTTCCCTATGACCGAAGGCAATGTGATAGCTGAAATGTCAGTGTCTGGAAGAAGGAAATTGGCCATTCAGGGATGAGGGTCTTCACAAAGGCTGGGATAGGATGTGGCACATATAATATCCAGATGAACAACGATTCTTCATGGGCAATTTCCAGGCTGGATGACTCTGGGCTCAGCGTTATGAGGGCTGAAATATGAGTGTATTTTGGAGATGCCATATTTTCAGGGAGCATTTGTATCAGTGAGAAATTTGATATGAGAAAATTTAACCATAAAATGAAACAATGTAGAATTGTTTAGCTATGCCTGCTTAAACCTACATGCCAACGTAGCAGCAGGGAAGACTCTTATTTTGTATTTTCTATTTATTTCTCTTGCTCAAATGTTCCTTTCAATACATTTCTTTGGTGTTCTTCAAAAACAAATGTTGGAAATGTTGTTTATGTCAGTACTTGTGTAATGAATTCTTATTGTGGGAGTGGGGGGTTGCTGTCAATGGTGCCGGTTTGATTCAAAAAGACACTCAGCAACAGAACAGGGAGACCCACAAGTCTTGTCAGCTCCACTCATGTCAAAACCCTGACAAACCCCAGATTCCCAATACCCTGTGACTATTTGACTTTTAGTCCATAGATGATTTGTATGTCAGAAAGTCAATAGCAGGCTGAAGCATGATCGTTAAAGCAGCAGTACTATGTGTGACTTATAGCACCTGGTCACTTCTCTCTGCTTACTTCCCTCCCACACCACACGCCAGCCAGGGGGGCAAAATTCACAGGCTATTGCAGACAGAGCCTTGTGGAGAACAGCATGATAAGTCTCTTTCTCAGCCTTTCGACCGGCCACATACAATACACACGACACAATAGGACTTGATTTGACGTGGGTTTACATCAGCCTCCCACCTGTCCGGGCTGTCGCACTGTGAAAGGTCATTAGTCTTTTAGAAATAAGAAGAGCCTAAAGGACTTGCAGAAGTATGAGGTGGCAGGAGAATGAAAAGAATATTGATGGACAGTTCACCCTGACTTTATCAATCATTTTCACAAGCAAATATTAACCAAGAACACAACGACTCATCAAAATTAAAATGCTTATTGCATACTTTTAATTAGATAAAAGGTTTTGTTAAATCAGGTGTGTGATTGCTCTAATAGGAGCTTGTAAACTGCAAAGCTTGAAATCTGGAAAAAAGACATATGAAAATAAATTTAACAGCATTGAACCGGTGGATTGTTGAAGTTGCACGTTGCTACTGAAAAGCAACACAACAATAGCACAAGGTTATCATGCAAAGACCAATCAATGTTGAAGTAACACACACTAATTAAACTACAGTGGCTATCGTGATTAGTCTGAGACAACAAACCCTCACATGGACTGCAACATGATTTTGTCTGGCATTAAATCCTCCAGAAAACAGTAGTGGGAGTTGCAGATATAATTACATGCGGTTTTAACCCCTTTTACCTATTTCCATGGTCTCATTACAGAGAACTGAGGTCATGCAGCTTCCAAAGCTAGAGAAATTATATTTGATGGAAATTTGTAAACTATGTGGATACAAAGTTGCTAATTGATGGAGTCAAGTCCAGAGGCACAAACACTGATAAGACACATACTCTAGATTTTATTCTGGACCAGAGAGCATTTGCTTTCTGCTACTTTCAGCCATTCATAGAAGTGTTATGGGTTTAGCACGAATTAAATGATACATGAATTTAACAGCAATAGACACATATTATGCACAAGTTCCAAAATGCCCACAGGCAGTTCAGTTAAGAAAATTCTGAACTATTCTAATATTATAACCTGATTTTACACTTCTTTGCAGGTGAATATAAAACAGATGCTTTCCCTGCTTGTTCGGAATCTGAGAGGATTTATCTAAAGACAGAGCGCTTTAATTCTTGTTTCAGAGGAATATTTACTTAGCTATTAGAAATGTATTCATGATAGCTTGATAATCTGCCTTGAGTGAGCTATTTGCTGGCATATGCTGTCCTTTTGTTTGGGAGTGATCATTATGGGCCCACTGGGAACAAGCAGATGTCATCATCTGCCTGGCAGAGCATGATGATGAATAACCATGGCACCATAGAGTTATCAGAGTCACAGGAAGTCTGTGTTACAGTGACAAAGTTACATGTTTTAGCAGGTAAAATAAACACATTAACCCCCACCTAAAATGATTAAAACTAACTGAATTTCTGACATGATTAGGAAAACTTTTTGCTATTAACTTTCTATTAACCAGATGCTTAAGTTGTTTTTGTCAAGCAACTAAAACGATTTTAGCAAGGACCAACTGAATAGGAGCCCTTTTTCTGAATCTTTTGTACATCAGAGATTAAGTTTAGCGGGGTCCCGCTGTGTTTAAAGCTGCGACATTCCAAAACCCCACATGGTTATTCTTTCTGCAGATTCCTTGCCTTCAGTAACAGGCAGTAAACAGTTTAGGTGGCAGTAATTTCACAAGTTTTAAAAAGTTTTCAGGTGTAAAAATTCAGTCCCAGCTTACTCCTGCAAAGCATAAATATATAATTTGAAAAAAAAAGCCCAAGTTTAGAATCCACAACTTTTCTTATTTTACCCTGTTAAGTATTTCTGACACCTTTTTTTCTACCACCTTTGCTCAAGGCCTTGCCCTCCATCAAAATCCTGATATTTGTTTAAAATAAAGTTTTACAATCTCAAGACTTTCAAGTGAAAAATAGAAATCCATTTTATCACATTGAAATGAAGATGGAAAAATAAATAAATGTTTTCACATACTGCTCAAGAGCTTGAGCATCAGTTGCACCCATATTTTTGGTATCTGGTATGGTCACAGACAGACATGGTTTTTGGCAAACAAGCAAAAGCAAAATGAAAGTTGGGAGTGAAATACAAAATGCTTTTCTGAACAGCAGGGAGCAAGCGCTTCATGGAAGTAAAGCTAAATTCACCAACAATGGCTGCACCTGCTGAAATTTTCATTTTTTTGTCTCATCTCTATCACCCCTGCCAGTCACCAAAACCAGGAAATTATGGTGCACAGAGTGTGTGCTTTACTGACATCACAATAAAAGGCCCTTTGTGCTTTAAAAAATTCAAGCAAATGCCTCCTGCTGTACCCCCACACCCCCCTACCAAGGAATCAAGTGCAAAGATTCCTGGTGTCTTTCAACAGATTAATTTGTATTAGTTTCTCATTCTGTATATTTTAGCTTCATTTTATAGGTATTGTGATGTGTTATAGAGAAAGAAAAAAACAAGGCTAATGTGAAATGGATGACAGTCATGTTAAGGTACAAAGAAAATGAGGTCTGAATGAAAAGAGGTTAACAAAAAGCAGCCAAATGTCTGGCATTTAAAGTGCAGTCCTGTAAGAGATGGTCCCACTATTGCCCTTTACAGAATGGCTGCAGAACACACTGAAACTCCACTAACTTTAGTGTAAGTCAACAGTCAAAAAAGAAAATCACATATGATGCTTAATTATTTGATAATCCAGGTCAATCTTTGCTCTTAGCAACATACTGTATGCACATGTATGAGACTATTCGCATGTGACAATTGTTAAGTTAAGGATTGCATGCTTCACAAAAAAAGGTGGTACATTTCTAGAGTAGTGACTTGCCTATTTCCAGACAGTGAAGACATACAACAAGTGATGACCAAGAGAAATTAAAACTATATTTTAATAATAAATATTTTAATAAAACAATTAGTGCCCTGTTTATAAGGTACTCATGGGCTCTGTGAGTTGTCACTTGTGACAGCATCTACTGGGGTTGAAAAGGAGAAGTTTACAGTGTTGTTCCAAAGTTTGTGAACAGGGACTTTCCAAACATTTAAACCAATATGACCCATATCTGCCTACTAGGCTTCGTCTGGGTCTGCTGACAGTGAAGCACCTTCTACCATATAATGTCTGATTTTGGGAGATTTTGTGTTTCTATTTCTAATAAGACATTAGCAGCCACCTGGATTTCTAACTTGTGAACAAAAGTCAGCATAAATCAAGGTCAAGCAAACACCAAAACTTTTAACATGAATAATTTTTTTCTAGCCACATTCTTTTTCTGAGATTTAAAGCCTGTGCTTCTCACAATAACAACTTATATCCTTAACCTTTGAAATATAATTGTTTTGTGAAATAATGTTCTGTCATAGGTCTTTATAGGTTTTGTACAATTTCGAAGATACCAAAGCTACTGTAGGCAGTTAATTCTATAGACTTGGGATCTAAAACCCCTGTCCTTGAGGGACACTGTCCTGCAGAGTTTGGATGATTCCAACACACCTGATTTAAATTAGGTAGGTCCAACAGCTTTTTGTCCCGAAATACATCCCCTGGCCTGTTGGCAATGGCACGTGATTGGGAGCTTAAAGTTGACCTGGGGAAGCAGTTGAAGTTCCCAGAAGTGGTC
>JBAMHW010000009.1:14563116-14609497 GCA_037177495.1 Rhadinocentrus ornatus | reverse complement strand
CTTTACCTGGGGGAAGGTAGAGACACCAGCTTGTCCCCTCTGCCAGAAAAGAGGAACCCTGGAGCACATCCTCAGCTACTGCCCGAGAGCCCTGGGTGAAGGACGCTACCGCTGGAGACATGACCAAGTCCTGAAGGCTGTACTGGATGCTCTCTGCAGTGAAATCAGACACAGCAAGAGCCTTCGCCCAGTTAGGAATGCCATCAGTTTTGTTAGAGCTCGGGAGAAGCCTGTAGCGGCTTCCCGAAATACAGGGGGTCAGATTGTTAAAAGACCCGAAACCCCCTGTGATCCCAGGTTACATCACTGATGATGTATCCAGGGGCACCATAAGGTGTATCTAACAAACTGTTTGTCAGGATCTAGACAATGACCCATTAATTTCAGTCAGGTTGAAGCAGAGAAATGTCTAAAACCTGCAGGACAGTGGCCCTTAAAGGAGTATAAGATCCCTGCAATAAATCTTTCCATAAAAGCAACAAAATTGCATTTTGAACTGAATTGTGTTAAAGGCATTAAGAAACTGAAATAAAGTGCAGAGAAGACTATTACCTACCATATACATAGAGGATGTAGTCATCATAGGCCTCCCCTACAGCATTAGATGCCACACATCGATAGGTGCCGTTATAGGACTTGTTGAGGTTTTCGATGTAGAGATCAGAGCCGGTGACCACAGCATGAGGCGGCACATCCTCGTCTACTCTCAGCCAGTTGATCTGATGGGGACTGGAGAACATAAATACCACACACATCATTCAGGCACTGTCTATCCACACTGGAAATCTTAAATAAAGGTCAAATCTGAGATGGACAGAGGAGGACTATTGGCAGGCCTTGTCTAATAATGTAAAGCATGAGAACAGCTGGTAACATTTAAAAAGTACAATGCCATGTAAAGGTTAAAGGAAGTGTTTGCGTGGTAAAAAAAAAAAAAGAAAAAAAAAAGAAAGAATTCATGAAAATAAACTGAAATTCTAAGAGATGAAATCTGTACATTTAGAGAAATACTTACTGCGGTTTTCCTTCAGCAATGCACGTCAAATCTAGGTTGTCGCCTTCTCTGGTTAATCCCTCTGGATATGTCACCACAATTTTCACTTCTGGTTTATCTGAAGGTTAGGAGAAGAGTACTAACAATACTACAGCTGTACAAGTATTAGCAGCCCAAATAGAAGTTAACTGATCATCATTGCGTCAGTGAAATGCAGAAAGACAAGCTTCTAAACAAAAGCAAAGCAACCACAGGTGAAATATAGCTACTGATTAAATGATTCTTCTGTGCTCAGTGGACACCTAGTCAGTCTGCACTACCTTAAAGCAAAAATGTTTTTTCCTCTTATCAGTGCTAGCAAAAGATTACCAAAATGTCAAACGGCTCCAGTCAAGCTTTCTCTTTTTCTTGAAAGGTCAGAGAAAACAGTTATCTACCTGAAAAAAAATTAATATTCTACACAGACTACAAAAGGGTACCCTAACCTTTCTTTGATGTTTAACAGTGGTAGGCAGCTTGTATCACATCTTCAATCAATGTGCCATTTAAAGAATACCTTAATAATTTTTGGCACATTTTTGTTTTCTGTAACAGTGAGTGCATGTCATTGGAACATGGTAAAGGAGCCCTCTAACAGCATGATTCATTGCTAAGGCAGTGGAAAACATGTTATATCTATGATCTAATAGTCAGAGAGTTTAAAGAGTATTTTAAGTAACATTTTACCTTCTTAGACTTATTGCATCTAGTTAATAATCCTGCTTGAAGAGTTGTGTCTAACACTGAGTGTAACACTGTAATAGATCACAACTTTATTCAAGTAAAATAAGCTACGCACTACCACACTTAGATGTAATATCGGTTTTTAAGAGTCTGATTCCTTTTGCAGTAAATGTCAGCTATATGATAAATATGTCCATTGTGACTTTATGGGTTATGGCAACTTTGTACTTACATCCTATCTTGTAGATCCAAAAGCAGTTAAGCATAATGGTCCATATTGGAGGCTAATTTATTTCTTTTAAGTCAATTTTAGGGACAAGTCCTTTAAATAATTCATGTAAATTACAAACCTTTAAGGCCAAGATGATCTCACCCTAGAGACTCATAAATGATCTCCATATTCTTTTTTCTTTTTTTTTTTGTGCACTTCCACCTTGAAGGTTTCTGTTCTGGTACCAGACTATTAAAACGCAACCCACCACCCTGTTTTGAAGGTTGCTGAGCATGGATAATTTAAGTGGAGAACCTGATTACATTGGAAGTAACTTTGTTTACTTAGCTTCTTTTGCATCCAAATTTGCTGTTGTGTATGGTAAAAACAAGTTCAGTAACAGCACTTTTTGCTGATTTCTTGCTCTCAGGCCATCATCTACTCTTAATTTAAAGTTTACATGAAACAGACGTGAATTTTTTAAATTTGCAGGTTTAAAGTTTTAAATTTCCAGTCTCACTCTGGCCTGATGGTGGGCACGTCTAAATTCCTCCATAAATCTCTTATACACAGATCTTATGACCAGTAATTTAAGCTTGACAGCTGTAAAGCTCACACTGACTCAATGTCTTTTACATTTTGTTTTCTTTTTCAAAAAAACATATTATATAAGAAAAGAAAAGAAAAAAATAGAAAAAGAAGATGATACTATTTATACATATCCCTGAATCTGAATTATTTTGATAGATATACTAATCAACACTAATTATCACACTTTACAGTCTTACCGTTTAACATTAGTGGCTAACTAATGTGGTTTTGTGGCACAAGACATCAGTTTCCATGCATGTCAGTGAGTGAGTGAGTGAGTGAGTGAGTGAGTGAGTGAGTGAGTGAGTGAGTGAGTGAGTGAGTGAGTGAGTGAGTGAACAGTTGGGCAATTTGAATGCAGCCCAAAACTATAAGATGTATTTAGCCTGTTTTCAAATGTAAGAAATGTTTATCTAAATTAAATTAAATCTTCAAAGTTTATTAGTACCATTGGTGATGCCTTTCCCTCCCCCATGTAACCTAAGCAAGACATAGTCTCTGGTGCTGGTTACTGGGCCTTGGTTTAGTTCTGGACTTCAAAGAATGAAGTTGTGGGTCACTCACATAGCACTTCCAAGTGTCTTTGAGCGAGGAGGTCCTTTGCTGCTGGATGGTCAATTATACAGTCCACTGGCACTCCATCGTCCTCTTTGGTGACAGAAAACTTCACCCGGCTGGTGACAGTAAACATCCTGTCATACATCTCCTCAACTGTTGTCTCACCTAAGAAAAAAACACCATCATGATCATGAAATCAAATTAAGTTCATGTCTTAAAAGTTATAAAACAAGTCCTAAATCTGGCAGCAGCACAAGCTGTAAGGGGCTGTAATGGGCAAATAGTCATAGCTATTAAGGCAATATTACCTGTCAAAATGGAGTATTTTCAGATGGCATTTAGATTTAATTTATGATTCAGTGATGTGGTGCCCGAGCAAGACTTAAGAGGATTGAGATGAGCCTGAGGCCTTAGATTCTGACGAAAGTGGAGTGGAACGGCTGGGTCATATCAAACCTGATAATGAATGCTTCTGCTGCTTGAAGGTTCTGCATTGTTGAGGATAACCCTGCAGTAATCTGCTGCCCACTAGGCCCAAGGCTGTCAGAGGGGCATTCACTTAGAGAGCATTACAATGCCACAGGGGCATCACATTAGCTGCAGTGCTGAGTCCGATGGTTTACTCGCACTTAATGAAGTGAGGAAATAATTACAGCCCCACACTGACCTGCAGCACACTTCCATTTCAGCCTTGTCACAGGGGAGCCTGCTGGACTCAGAGAGGGCAAAATGTAGTTGTTCCACAGTTGATGATCACAATACACACATATGTGGCCCCTTGATGGGTATTAACCCTGTGTAACATACACCCACCATGAAAGACCTCCCCCCATAAAATTTAAAGTACTGGGACCAGTTAGTGGTCATTGCACTTGTGGGCATTAAATTTGACGACTCCACCAACTGCAGTAAGAAAACAAGCTGTTTAAAAAGCACACTGACTGTTTGAGAAGTCTAAGAGAGTAACAACAGTAAATACTAAATGTGTTTCAAAATTAGTAAAGAAATGAAGCCCACAGAAAGCATAATGTGCTCTAGCAATAAGAAAAAACATTACACATCCCATTACGCCCTACTGTGTGCACGGATAACTGTAGTCAATACCTCTGTGATCTAACTTTAATATAGCATGCCAACAGCAACAGATGAACCCTTCTTTTTAGTAACTGTAAATTTCTGGGAACAGTGTTAATGTAGTCTGGGCGCAAAAAAACATAATTATAAAAATAAAAAAATAAAAATACATTGATCACAATTCTAGGGTCAGAGAGGCCATTTCCAGGCATACTTGCCAGAGGAAGTGTCCCATGCACCAAAGATCTTTAATTAGTGTACATTTAGTAAGATGTGGTAATACATTTTCTGAGCCAGTCACAGTCATTTCAGTCACAGGAGTCCACAGAGACAGTAACTAAAATGATTTAAGTTTACTGCACTGTGTGACTCTGTGTTTATGCCTAAATAAATATATGAATGTTAATTTAAGGCTTGTTACATAGTTGTGTAAATGACCAGTGAATTCTTGTTTAAAGAAAAGCAGAAGCAATTATTTATTTCTATTTATTTATTATTTGGTTACAGAAAATAAATTGTACCTCATCATTTTGATTGATTAAATTTGGTAATGCTTCATTTGAGAAATCATAACATCAAATGATAATTTCTGCACTTGAAAAAAAACATTTTCTTCCACACTTATCACCTCATCTGCATGAAAATTGATGTGCCAGCAAAATGCAAAAGTTACAGGAAAAAAAAGACGACGACGGGAAAATATAACTGTTTATCAATACAGTCATCAGTGTCCATCAGTGTAATCCAAACCAAGATGAGGGAAACAACTGCGGATCAGGTCGGGAAAGGACTCAAATCTGAATGCGGAAGACATTTTAAGTTTCAGCAGAGATGCCAAATCAAATGCTCTTGTGAGTTTTCATAACTGATCAATCTCAGTACAATCAAGCATGGCTTCTTTTCCAGGATTACTTTTTTCTTTACTCATTTCCTAACTCGATTCTTCTGCTTGCCAATATGTGGAAGAACCATCAATGATTATGCTGCTTCAAGATGGCTTTAACATTCACTGCTCCTGCACTGGTATTACCATTAGTGAAGCTGGCTCAAATGAATAAAGTATAGACTTTAAAAATCAACCACCATGACATTTTCAAACTGAATATTTTCCTTATTATATCAGAGGTTTTGAGGCATTTTTCATGTGAGGGAACAATATCTGTTAGTTGCCATGAATGGGCCTGCATATCAAAGTTGCTAGTAGCTGGACGACAGTGACAAAAGGCTCAAAGAGGTGCTGAAATACTTAAACATTCTTAGAATAAATTGTAGAAATGTTTTAAAATCTTAGCACCTTCTTTAGGTCACATATTGTAAGATTTACTGTAACTGACAATTTCTAAGATTATTATACCTCAGTATGAATAATACCTATAAATATGCTCTGAATCATGAACGATTTCATCATCACTTGTCATCTGGTTTTGAGATTTGCCTATTGATTTAAGTATTGAAACTGTACACCCATGAGTTCATTGCAATGAAAAACCAATAATAATACATGGCTGCATAGAACATTACACTTCCTTTTTACTTCATCTATAGATCCATATTCTAACTGCTGTTGTTATAAGGATTTAAAGCAATACTACAAAAGATGTTTTCATTCATAAAAAGAAAGATAAAATGTGACATAGCAAGAAATAAATAAGGATCAACATCAGACTGACTTTTACTGTTTGGAGAAAGCTCAGAGAAGAGACAGGGTGAAAGAAAGATGCCAAATTAGCTGAAATTAGAGGTTGCAACAATGTACAAATCTACCAAATCTATTCAGTAATGCCACTTTGAAAGGTGTTCAGAGGATGAAGAGATTGGCAGATCAGTTATAGGTCAATAACAAACAAAACAAACAAAAAAAATCAGCCTTAAATAGAAAGTAAAATTTTAGGTGTAGGATGAAATTTTGTAAACTAAAAAATATTATTGTCTTCTGTATAAAGCATTGTGAAACGGATTAATTTTAAAAAGAGCTGTGTCCAGCAGCTAATGAATCTTCATAAAGTAACCTGGAAACTAATCAAATCTGAGAGGCATTTCTAGCCCTCTCTCGTTCAAACACATTCCCACCCTTCCTTTCCTGAGCAGAGCCAATCACAATAGCTTATCTAATGTCAGGCAGGTAATGCTGCTCAGTGTTACGTCACACATTAGTTTGCACTGATTGGTTGTAGGTCTGTTAAACTGTATCCAGAGGCATTTTGGTCTGTGTCCACTGATAACAGCTATGGAAATTGAAAATGAAGAGAAAAGTTCCACACTAATTAGCACGTCTGTCAGAGCTGGGCTTCTCATAAAGTGCATCTCTTGAAAAGAAAGGGAACATTACTTTGACACCTTTAATTATTTACATTTACAAGTTTTACAAGTAGCTCTTATAAAAATATTCTCACATTAACAACTACTGAACATTGACTTTTGGAATAATTATCCATAAATGTGGCCCCACAAGGTCCAGTCCAGCTCAAGCTCCTGAATTAAATTAGTTTTCGATCAGCTGTAATTCTGAAAAAACAAACAAACTAAAAAACAAACAAACAAAAAAAGAACATTTATTATTGCGCTGAACTAAACTGAAAATGGAGATTTAATGGCTGAGTACCTTTAAAAAAACAAAAAACTAAAAAAACTAAGTGCTACATTTACAAACATCAAAATTCTCACTGGATCACCTGAAAGCAGCTACACATGACTGCAGGCACATTTTAAAACATGATTAAATGCAGTTGTATGATGGAAGAAATCTTTCACTGTGTGTACTTTAGCAGCAGCAGTTGATCATTGCTCTCCAGTACATTTAAATAATTATGCAGCTGTCATTTATGCTAATTAGCATGTTGGCACCTCCTATACTGAGCGTTTTGCAGCCAGAGCCCATCACCTCTGTATCTGCCAGCATGATAAACATTTGAAAAACCAATTTGGCCAGTTCAAGATAAAATGTCTTCCTTGCCATTAAAACTGTCTTGCTTTTTAGGATGCATAAGGCAAATATAATCATTAAGTTTCCACCAAACCAATGTGATCTGGACCTTTGAATCCCAACATGTGCGTGGCTAATGAATTGTTTACTACATCCACAATGAGAAGTGATTTGTGATTTCTGGGGTACGCCAGGACGTGACTTTTTGGCTCTTTTTATGTGTCCACTGCCACTATGGATTAGCCTTGCCCAGAATGTCGGTGGCATTTTGCTGATCTAACCATCCTGTTGCCTCTCCCTCTGCTGCACAAGACTCAACAACTCATAAACAGAAATTGACTTTGACTCCTGTAGGGAACACTGGAGGCACAGATGGCATTTAGCTTCAGATTCACTCTTGTCTAAATATTTAATCTCTCAACAAGCCAAATGTATCCTCTCCATTCTAATATATATATAATTTGACACCAAGCTGAGAGCATCCCCTTTGTGTAAATACAATGAGACTGAAATGAATATCCCCGTTGCTGTACAGTTAGTATATAATGAATATTTGATAACTCCTAATCATAACCAAGAGGTAATAAGATTTTCCAACAATCCATATTATACACCTCTTTCTGCAAGATGTGGCAGGCGGCTGAATTCACAAAAATGAAGATAAAATGGGCAAATAAGAGTTCATAACTGTGTTTACCATGTGAAGATGGTGTGAAAAAAATAGAAAAGATTGAGAGTTGAATATTGCTTTTAAACATACTACCTCAGCAGTCTAAGTGTAACTAAATGTTCACAGTAAATATTTAAGCTATTTTAAATCCAAACATGGATTTTTGAAATGGAAATTACAACATGAAAATAGCTTCAAGGAAAATACAAATTTATAAGAGACATACCA
Source organism: Rhadinocentrus ornatus (assembly GCA_037177495.1). Lineage (NCBI taxonomy): Eukaryota > Metazoa > Chordata > Actinopteri > Atheriniformes > Melanotaeniidae > Rhadinocentrus > Rhadinocentrus ornatus. Next base: position 14,601,525 of record JBAMHW010000009.1, on the reverse strand, counting down.
TGAGCCTAGATTTTTCTTCTCCTGCAATTTAAATGCATAGTTTAAGCAAGCAGCACAGACTTAGGAACACAGGGGTGCAGAAAGGAAGGAAAAAAGCACTGTGCTCCTCCAACTGTTTATGGCAGTCAGGTTTATCTTCTTATGTACATACACCAGTCAACACAATCAGTACAAGACACATTTAGAGTAGAACTACATTTTCCTTACAGAGGAGGAGCCTCCAGAGACCAGGACTTGTAGTGAAGTGGACAGGCATGGAGCGTGTGAGGCAAACTGGGGGAGGCTGTTATTCTACCAACCTGTCAGTTCTTCCTCCCCCTTCATCCATCTGATAGAGGCGGCTGGCTTGCTGCCAATGGCTGTGCAGGTGAGCTCCGTCTCGTTCCCCTCGCTGACCACATCCTCCCGGCTCTCTATGATTGGGCTGCCTGGCGGGACTGAACCACAGCAACAGCAACGGTCAAAAAGACACCAGCATGGCAACACTGGTACTTTTTTTAAGTAACAAAAGCAACACAGATACTTAAGTAATGTTTAAATTACTACCTTTCACTTTGAAGAAGTGGTTTGGTCAGCCTACCACTATTTGTTTTACTCACTCTCTGTGACTTTATCTGAGAATGGGATCAGTCACCCAGATAATTAAATGTAGGCGGATCTTCTGACAGTGAGACCTGCAGCTGTACTGTTGGCTTCAACATGTCTTTCTATTTTGTATTTATTTCTCTATTTAAATCCTGAATATTTTTGTTTGGAAAAAGATGTTTGCAACTTTTAGATTAAAAAAAATATGAATATTTAGACATTTTTCTGCCTTTATGGAGTCCCATAAAGTTATTTAAATATTTTCAGGAAAGAAAGCTTAGAGTCTTTATCATTTTTATATGATAGCATATTTATTTGTCTTTACGTGTCCAATTATTTTAACTCAAAATTGGTTATTTCTTGTTATCTTACTCTTAAAGAAATGTTTGACATCTTAGTTTAACATCTTCGGATGCACACATATTTGATGCTAGTGGGAACATTAATAAATTTAGAGGTAGTTCTGATGTAAAACTCAAACATGCATGGAAATCAGTTTTTGGTGAAGCAAATACAGTATTTTTACATCCACTAACAAAGCAACATTAATACTCTTTTGGAAACATGCTGCATCATCTGATGAATGCAAAGCCAATGTTAACGTTTTCTTTTTCCATTTTTGGCATCCACTGTAGTTCAAGGGGCAAACTTGTCTGTTTAGTTGTTAAATGCTCCACCATGTACACAGAAAGTTTTTCTTTGTTCGTGTCATCTGCCTACGCAAGCAGCATAACAGCCTTTGCACAACATAATGCTTCAAGTGTGCTTGAAAATGTGAGTGGTCGGTGTGAAGTAAATGGCAAACATTCAGCGAGTTATCTAAAGGACAAGCAGAAACTTTCCATAAAATCAATAACTCAGTCTAGAACTGGGTGGTAAAATAATCTCAAAGTTAACTGAATTGAAATTAAATTTATGTCAATTGCAGAGATAGGCATTTTAGATTTTCAGTCAGTCCATTGGTAGATAAATCATGCTTTCACTCAGCACAAACAAATGCAGTAAGAGCCAAGGTGCTGGGCTACAATGTCAAAATACATTTAATTATTACAGCAAAACATTGTTTGAGCAACTAGTGGAGAACCGCAGAGAAAGCATGTTGGGGAGGGACTGAGAGAAAAACTATGTTGTCCTTTTATTTATTTATTATTTTATTTTTATTTTTCCTGCTGCAGCACACCTGACACAAGTTAATGGGAAATTAATGGGCTGGTGTGGAACTTATACAATTTTTTTTTATTTATAAAGCACTTCAAAACAACCAATGTGGACCAAAGTGCTGTACAGAAGAATAAAAGCACAGAGAATACAATCAATCACAAGAATATAATTAAATGAATAGAACAAGTTAGAATATGAAAAACAGAAACAAAACGTTAACAACTCATAAGTGTGAAAAAGCCAAGAACAATAGGTGAGTTTTAAGCAGAACGTGTAGTTGCGTAAGGGTGGAGGAGCCGGAGTAGAGCGGTGCGAGACCATGGGATTTAAAACAAAGAAATTATTTTAAGCTGGATTCTAAAATAAACAGGCAGCCAATGGAGTGAAGCTAAAACTGGAGAAATGTATTCATGTTTACTATTACCAGTTAAAATACACCCAGCAGCATTTTGTACCATCTGAAGGCCAGCATCTAACCCCCAAATAGAAGCCATTACAGTAGTTCAGCCCAGTGGTTATAAAGGCATGGGCAACGGTCTTGTGGATATAAACTCAACAACAAGCTGTTGGACAACAACACCAGGGCCCAAATTTATCAACTGTTCTTCTGGCCAATTTCCACCTGGTCTGAGTGCGCTGCGTTTGGCTGTGCCACAGTTTCGTTCCAACCTCCACAGGGCGTCATCTCACACCTGGAACGTGTCAGACGCAGAGCGCTATGGAACGCTGTTTTAGCCCTTTACATGCATCCAAATGCGCCTTCTGAACGTGTTCTGAGCACGTTCACAACGCGTTCTGAACGCGCTCAGAACACGTCAAGAACGTGTCAGAACGCCTTAATCTAGAAAACGTCTTCAATCATGGCAAATCTTTGCTGAATCCTCCCATTGGCTGAGGACTCTGGGTTAAGCCATTTCAGTGACAATCGTTGCAGGCTGCTGAGCAGTGGAGCTGTTACTCCGAAAATAATCAGCATCCCGTCATTTACAGACCACATAGCTGAGATCCCTTCTGTTTTCAGTAGAAGCTGCTATATTTTAAGAGAGATTGTGACTTTAGCTTTGTTTTATTAACTTTTCTAGTAATAAATGTACACCTCATTTTCATAGTATCTAATATATGGTTCGTTGCATTTTGTTTTGGTGTACATTCTTTCAGGACTTTCAACATAATTGTAGTAATAAACACTTATTTAGATGTCCGCGGCAGGTAATTTTAAACAATAATGTAAGGATTAAAATAGGTTTGGAATATTAAACTTTATTGTAATTTCAATAAATGAACTGCAAAGGTTTAACTCACTAATAACATCATTCTGTTAATATCTACCCCCTTATACATTTTCTTTCGCTTTTCCCGGCCAGGTCCAGCCGTCGGGGCAGCAGACTTGTCTTTCAGCTCGATCCGGGGGGATCCCTGCAACTGCAATTTTATTTATAACGTACTTTAATACACCAGGTAGATGAAATAAAGTGCCACAATGTGCACATAACATCTTATTTAAAATAAATAGCATACAAACAACAATTAAGCCAAGCTCATCTAATATAATAAAAAATATATTAATAAAAAAAATAAAGTTTAATTAAATTAAATAAAATTTATCTAAAATCAGATCTAAATGTCAACATCTTAACGTGTCTGTGCAATTTGTCATGGATAGGCATTGCATATCATATACAGATTTTATTTTGGCTATCTTGACAGCAATTATGGCACTTGTGTTGCAGTCAAGTTACCCTGGGATAATATAGCTACTTGACCAGAGTTAAGGTTGAAGTAGAGTCCTGAAATAAACAGGAAAAGTGCCATCACAAAACGGCACTGGGGCTTTTATTTTGAAATTCACTGAACGCTTTACACTACTCTCGTGTCCGGTTTACTGTGTGGCCCTATCTTAACTGCTGATGCAGCTTGTGTTTGGGAAACATGCTCCGTCAAACATAGACCTGATGCGTATGTTTAGTAGAGAGCCACTTCTAAACATATCTGGAACACTTCTGACGTGAGGATTTAAAGATATAAATTGGCCTAACATGCGTGTTTTTTGGAAGGAAGCTGGTAAAGAACCCACACATACATAACTCTCTTTTCAAACATCTGTTTTTCAATCTAAAAAATAAATAAAAATATAAAAATTAACTATGTACATTAAAAAATTATTTTATTTTACAGTATTAACTGGAATCATGGACCTGTGATACCTTCTTTATGCTTTGGGTGCAGCAGTCTGTTGCTGAAGGAGCTTTTTGGGGCTGTCAGTATTCAGAAGGGGTGTGGGGCGGCGGGGAGGGGAGGGGTTCTGTCCTTCAACATGGATGAGAGCTTAGCTATTATCTTCTTCTCTCCCAACACCTGTACTGAGAGAACCCAGTACACGACAGCACTGTACTGGGATGCCTACCGTCAAGCCAGCAACGGGTGCAACCTGATGTCAGATCGAAGAACATCCATCACTGATCAATACATTAGATTTTTACTTCTATCAAGTATGGCAAAGGCTGAAATTCATAGAATTATACATTACACCATGACTTTAGCACCTCCCAATTTTTCATGGGGTCTATTTTGATCAAGTTACACAGTAATAACTTGGCTGCTCCTGGCCATACATGCTTTTTTTTTTTAAAGTGAACTTGAATGAGTGAACTAAACAGAGATATTTGGTTGTCTTCAAAATCATTAGAAACAATGTTTTTCTCTCAAGGAGGAAAATAGGTGATTTCTGGGTCAATGACGTGTTGTCGCTATATATGGTTAAATCAGTTTCTAAATGCAAATGGCCATGAACTGGCAGTAGCAGGTGATGTAGAACATGTAGGATTGATCAACAGCTGATTACGCCTACTTACTAACATGAGTACAACAGATTTTTTTGTACTTACAACTATTCCATATTTCATGCATAGGATGGAGTTTAGGGCAGATTCTACAAATGGTTAATAACTGAAGGCCCAGGTGTTTTGCAGCAGGGAAACATCTAAAGCCTGTAGGACAGGCTGAAGGTTTGGGGTTGGTGATCCCTGCTATAAAGCAAATGTGTTCAGGCTTTCTTTCTATTTATTTAGCAAACTAGCCAAACAAACCAATGATGCATAAACACTGCTGCTCTTTATCCATAAAATATGTCCAGAAGTAAGGACGTTTTCTTGCTGATACCCAAGGGTTTTTGTTGTCACATTTAAGACTTTTAAAAAACCTTTTCTTAAGGAAGCACCCAGCAAAAGTATAGGTTTGCAACTTCAGCCGGTCTGTTCCTGTTTCAGACAGAGAATAAGGAACTTGTGCTCTTGTTGGCATGATCCAAATATGTGGGCAGTAAATTTTACCAAGTAAAAACTGCAACAGAATTAACTACACACACTGCCAAGAGTGAGAGCAGCAGCCCTGCAGCTGAGAGGAATGCAAATATGAGTGAGACAAGAATTTAAATGCATTCTGTTATTTATGTAATGACAGCACAGTCATAGTCATTTATTGTCAAGATCAATCAATAATAACAAAAAAAAAAAGATATGACAATATTTTTTGCCCAGAGACGAGCCCTAATTCAGCCATTTGATTACATAGTGACTGAAAGTTGTAGTCACTTTAGCTACAATAATTGTTTCTGCAGTAAATATAAAAATATGTTTTAAATGTCATGCCAATATTTTCAAAAGTTCACTTATTGTATACATGTGTACAGCTTTATTAAGACCAATAAAACCTGGTACTTTTGAAGGAAAGTAAGAGTATTCATTCAAACAGGTGTTTTTGGTGCTTCCTCAAATCTAATCTCAATCCCAATCTAGTCTGTGCTATGATGGTGGAGCTCACTTCTGTACACCAGTCTGGGGAGCAGTTTAGAGCCAGATACAATTCAGCTGCCATCATAAACAAGAAATGTAGTACTTTTATAAAGCTGTGCTGAGTTGTGAGGTTTTGAAGTGTGCTTTAGGATGTAACCACCATGTAAAAAAAAAAATTATTAAAAAGTGCGAAAAACCTCTGCCAAGACATTGTGATTTTTGCCATTGGTTGTGGGCGTTAGTTTTGAGGTAAAAGCTCTAATGGCAAAATTATCCCTATCTCACTATAGTGAAGAATTCCTTGCAACTAGGCGGTGATCCGGATGACCCGTTGTTCTTTATTCTATTTATAAGATTTCCTGAAAATTTAATCAAAATTCATCCATAACTTTTTGCGTTATGCTGCTAACAGACAGACAGACAAACATACATAGCAGAAAACACAACCTCTGTCTTGGCGAAGATAATAATTATAGAAGTTGTAAAGGCAAAATGAGGTCTGACCAGCAAGGTGTAGCTAATGAAGTGGCTATGTATTTCTCTGATTTGCTTGTTTGTGCACATGATTGCTGCTCCCTCTCTGAATTTACTCCCTGGCATGTCTGACTAGTATAGCTTATACTCCTCTGTCTCTTCCCTCTTGGCAATAATGTGCAAGAATGACAGTAGTCCCTGTAATTCAGATAAAAAAAAACAGATTTTACAGACTTTAGTAGAAATTGACTGTGGAGGGTTTGACTTATTAATTAGAAGTGTTTGCTATTCAATTGTACAACTCTAACAGGAGTTTTGGGGGGTAGATGCCTCCCCAGCATTTTGTTTATCCCTTGCAGTTTAAAATGGAAAGAGTCACTAAGACACCCTAAAGTGTGAAATCCCTGGGGGGAGTTCCTATGTTGGAAACGCAGCTTTTTATATTATGGTACAAGAAAACAGAAAGCCCTGGGGAAGAGGAAGTGGGGAAGGGGGGCTGGACATTTGCCCATGGGGCCCCAGTTGGATTTGGCTCGAAAGGGTGACATGGGACAACCCTCCTGTGGACTTACCACCTACGGAATGGGACTTAAGGGTCGGGTGCAGTGTGTGCTGGGCAGCGGCCAAAGGCAGTGACCCTGGCAGTTCAATCCCTGGCTTCAGAAGCTAGCATTAGGGACATAGAACACCACCTCTCTGGTAGAGAAGGAGCCTGAGCTGGTACACGAGTTTAAATGGTTTTGGCTAAATATAGTTGGACTCACCTTGATGCATGGTTTGGGCTCTGGAACCAGTGTCCTCAACAAGGGCTGGACCCCCTTTCATTCTGCAGTAATGCTGGTATGGGCATGCTCATTGCCCCCGACTTGGTGCCTGTACACTGGGGTTTACCTCATGGACGAGAGGGTTGCCTTGGTGGAGTACAACCATGACTGGAAACAAATCTGACTTTTTGCCAGTAATGCGGACCAAGCTCTGGTGGCAGTTGTACAACGACCGGACAGCTCGTACAAGGGTCCTGTACTCCATACTTCCAGAGTACACCCTTCAGGTGGGAGGACATGTCCTGACTGTTCATGCCTACATGTCAAACAGCAGTTCAAAGTACCCATGCTTTTTTAAGTCCCTTTTGAAGTGTTGGAGAGCACTTCTGCCAGGGCCTTTCTGCTTGGGAGACTTCAATGCTGATGTGGACAAAAGTGAGACCTGTGATTGGTAGGAATGGCCCTCCTGATCTGAACCTGAGTGTGTTTTGTTATTGGACGTCTGTGCTCATCGCAGGTTGTCCATAATATACACTATGTTTATGCATAAGAGTATCCACATGTGCACTTGGCGCCAGGGCACTCTAGGCCACTGTTCAGTGATTGACTTTGTAGTCGTATTGTCAGACTTGCTGCTGCAGGTCTTGGATCAATCGATCACCACCTGGTGGTGAGTTGGCTCAGATGGTGCCAGAGGATGCCAGCCGGGCATGGCAGGCCCAAACATGTTGTGAGGGTCTTTTGGGAATGTTTGGCGGAGTCCCCTGTCAAAAAGAGCTTCAACTTCCACCTCCAGAAGAGCTTCAGCCATGTCCCGTGTGAGGCTGGGGACATTTAATCCTGGGTTGACACCAACAGTGAGAGATGCTGTCAAGCTGGAGAAAGAATCATATTGGGTCTTATTGGCCTATGCTATTCCAGAGATAGCTGATAGGTATCGGTAGGATAAGAGGAACCCAGCTTCAGCAGTTACCGAGGCAAAGACTTAAGCATGGGAGGAGTTTAGAGAGGCCATGGAGAATGACTGCCAAGACGGCTTTGAGGACATTCTAGTCCACAACCTGGCCGCTCAAAAGAGGAAAATGTGTGCACTATTAATGCTGAATCCAGTGGGGATGGCGTGCTGCTGACTTCAGCTCGGGACGTTGTAGCTCGGTGGAAGAAACATTTTGAAAACCTTTTCAATCAGTTTGCTGTAACCTCGTGGCACATTCTACAGTGGAATTTCAGCAACCAGTGGGAAATGATGATCTATTGTCTATTATGATTTAATAATTTTAGGGTAATTTTTAAGTACTTCATTTTGAATTTATCAGGACTGATAGATCACTAATCCCATAAACCTACTTCAATCATTTCTTGCAGGTGATCCAAAGAAGTAGATTTTACCACCCAAAAATGTTTACATGGACATACAAAAAAAACATGGCAGAGTTTTTTTTTCATTATTCCCTGGGTTAATCATCACAGTAACCTTGCTGAGCCTCAGTTACTTGAAAGCAAAAAGTCACTGGGGTGCTTATTTCAAGAACTCTTCATTGCATCGCTTAGTTTAGAAATGCTGCAGCTAGGTTTCAATTGTACAACTGCAGTAATTACTTTAAAGTGCTTTTAATTCCTTTCAATCCCCCAGGATGTCTGCATGTATAATAAAGCTTAACTAGAGTAATTTCTCTCCCAAGCATCAAAGTGTGGCACAGCTGACTCTCAATGGGGAATCATTCTGAGCAGCCAAGTCAACATTCACCAGAATTCACAGAGTCAACACAGCTGCCAAACCAACCCGGTCTGAGCCATCACTTTCAGCATCTGCTCCTTTTCGTTATGCTATTGAGCACAACAAGAGCCTAATTGGCTGACGTTTTGTTTAAGTCGCTAAAGATAACAGGATCAAAGATCACTATTATTTCTACTCACCATCTATAATAGATTAAAAAAAAAAACAATAGAAGTGTCTGTGTGTGTTTGTGTGTGTGTGTGTCTATTTGTAAGTGTGTGTGATGTTCACACATGCACCCTAACACCTACCCAGGACAGTGATGTCTGCGTAGGCTTCCTGAGGAGGATCTGTGTATAGCTGGCACACGTAGCGCCCCTCATCGGCGAGTGACACATTAGACAGAGACACCCGGAGTTCGTTGTCAGTGAAATTCACCAGCTGGAACCGACTGTCCTTGAGAGCTGTGGGGACACAGAGTGCAGGTACACAAACATGAGACATGGGGTGAGAAGGAATAAGAAAGAGAGGGGTGGTAAAAACGACAGAGAGGCTGGGAGAAGATGAAGGATAAAGTAAGAAAAAATCAGACAGAGGAGGGAGAGGGAGGCCAAGCGCTGCCCTTTTGTGGGCTTTCTCCTTAATTGAGTAAAAGAAAAGTAAGTTTTAAAATAATTCCTACGAGTTGATTTATAAAGTACCTTTACAGTCCACGGAGTACTTGCAAAGAAAGGAAAGTGTGAAGAGTGCTCATGAAGACTTCTAACAAGCTGGGGTACTCATAAAATGGGCTGAAGCTGGTCATGGATGGATGCATCAAACTCACATATTCCACTGAAAGGAGAGGCATTCAAACATGCATAATGAATTGAATCATGGTGTGAGGAAAAGAGACTTAGATGCATGAAACCCTAAATCAAAAGTAGCCTGGAATCTGTGTACTAATATGCCTGTATGGACTGGCTAAACTTTCCTTTAATGTCATCAAATTAGGTTAGCAATTTCTTTGACTTTTTACCCTCTGCTTTTCATTTGGGTCAGTGCTCATCCCTGAGCACTCTTGTACATAAACAGTCTGGGCTGATTTGATTGGGAGGCCTTTTGATGTTTTGACCTGCCTTCTTTATCAAGTCTTCTTTGCATCTGTCGAGCTAACGAACTCTATTCAGCTTCTTTAAAGCACAGGGAGTTTATTATTCTCATCAGGCTCTACACTTATCATCATGATCATTACTCAAGGTCTTAGGGCAGTGTCAACATGAAACCTCATCCCCCAATATAATCTAAGAGCTCTTTGGAAGTCTCTCCTTAAATGGAAACAATGATGCTGAAGCACTTTGAGAGTGGAAGCACCTGTTAGGAAGGGAAACCCTTCACTTCTGAGATGCTGACAACACTGTTTCACAACCACCTGACTGCTCACATAAGAGCACAAAGATGATTATAAAGCATCTATTCTAAGCAAAATTTCAGATTATTTTTTATCAGACATTTACTTGATTGTTTCGTTTAGCTTTAAAATGTTAAAACAAGGAAACAGTGATCATGTTGCTTTCATTTTATCAAGTCTGAACTCAGAGCAGAATATGAAAACCAGCTTGATGTGAAAGCCAGATTATCTAAAACATTGCATTAAGACAAGTTATACACTTAATAGATTTACAAAACTGTCAAGTAACTGACTTTTTTCCATCTCGTTTTATTGTTTTTTCGTCACTCACTGCACAGGTTTGAGACTAGCTTATGAATAATGTTGACATTTATTCAACCAAAGACCCAGACGTTTCCTTCTGGTGTGGCTACGGATCAAAATGCCAATAAAAGAGACGGAATGATGACCTAAATGATAATGTTTCTTTTTATCTGACTGGTTGGACTTTCCATAAAATCTTCTGACAAACTGGATCACATTTTGTGCATTAATAACTGTGTCATGTCTTTTTACCTTCGCTTTTGTTCTGCTTCTAAGAGGCTTTAGTGAAGATTGATTGATAAGCCTAATTAATTTTGATTTGTGATCATTTGAAATCATTTAAGTCATGTCTAGATAAACATGTTAATTAATCTTTTTACCTGTAAGAAAGCTACTGGGTAGCAGAAACTAACATAGACGTCATACTGTATTCTATCAAGTTTTTCCAATGTGAGTTGTGGCCGTCTGATGTCATCTCAGTCTCTCCACTGTGCTCATGTAAACAAAAACAAAAATCTTTCATGTACATTTTATGTTAAGAAAACCTTCAAGTTAAACAGCAGATATGTCCCAACAAATAATGTTTGTGATGCCAGTAAATTTAGAAAAGAAAATGCAGTTATTTATCTTGGTTTAAATGTTCCTAAGAAGTTTTGGGTCCATATTCACATCATCTTTTATACAGCATAATATAAATTTAGTTGATTTCCCTCTATTTTGAGTGATAGTGTCAGAGAGTTCTGAGTCAACAACAGAGAACTGGTATAGTAAACATATTAACAAGCAGTTGCCTAAATATTCATATGTGACAAAGCAGCATTACCAAAAATTTGGTGTTGGCTTTGTAGCAGCATGGATTATATAAAACCAGTACTTACCCTATTTTAGATTATTTATTAGACTCCTGAGCTTTTTTAGTGAAAACAACAACTTGCTGTAGCCAAAAACAACACAAGTGATTAAAATGAACAAATCTTCCAAGTTCTTGCCAGACAACTCAACAGTAAGCTGTAACTTGGTGTAAGGCTGCATATAAACTAAAGTATCTGCAGCTTCCCTGCGATGGACTGGTGACCTATCCAGGGTGTACCCTAACTCTCACCTGCTAAAATGCTGGGTTAGGCTCCAGCTTCCCCACGACCCATCATTGGACAAAGCGGTATAGATAATAGATACATGGATGGATGGATGCAGCTTATGGAATGACTTTCTTCAAGTTTGTTTTCACATTGTCAAGTTTGTTTTTACATTATTGTAAAAATGATCGTATGATCATAATTGCTTAAAGATGTGAAACTGGGTCATCAAGGGCTTTAAACCTGCAATTGTTTCATTACATTCATCTTTTGGTAGTGTATCACTTTAAAAAGAAAGTCTGAGTAAAATACAGCCAGACATCTCAGAAGGAGAGATGCAGTGAATAAATAATAGTCTATCATTGTATTGCTGTCCAAAGAGGTCCACCTTCTCTGATAAAAGCTCATTTTTCCCATTTCAGATGACAACTCTGCTAAATTGCATGTCATTTGGCATATATCTGGAAGAATAAATGCCTAGTCCTAAGAAAAGTCCCTTGGCTCTTACCTATGGCATAATTTATCTTTATTTGCTGCAACAGAAATTTGTTTTATGGGCTTCAGTGATACTGTAAAGCTGTTATTACTCTGGTATTTGTATGCATTTCTGTTTCTGAGGAGGCCACTTCTGCTTGTAGCTGCTGTTCTTGCAGCTCCTCGTGTGTCTCTATGTCACTGCTGTTTACCTCCTTGTATACAAAGATCTGCCACTGTGTCAGCCGGCTCTGTTGACAGGTAACAATGCCATTGGCTGAGGGAGTCCCTGCAGAACCAGCAGTCCTTTAGGAACAGAACCTTGAATAGCACTGCCATGGGGTTTACTAGTCCCTATTACCTGAGACACAAATATACACCAGTGAGCCAATAAAACTTAATCCGTCTGTTAAAAAGTCTGACACACATACACATCTAAGGGTAGATAAACAATTGTATTGACTTCGGTAGAGAAAATGACATGTTTGCTGGAGCACATGGAGAAGCTCAATAAAGAAAGAAGAGAAAAAGGTTGTCCTGACCTTGCGGTAGATTTCCTTAACTCTACAGAGCTAACACTAGTTGTCACTACACTGTAATCAGTTATTATTTGCTGTTGCTTCTCTTCTCGTGCATTAGTGTCTTCATTGATATTTCTAAGTTTCAGAGCTTAGCATGATCTGTGATTTACATCACATGAATCTTCTCTGGAGCAGCTTTTGGGTATTTTGTACAAATATGACTAAGATGTGTACTCAAGCTCCTCTGATGCAAGTGAGAGAATGGAACACACATCTCCCTACCTACACTTGTAAAATAACAGCTGGGAAGCAATATATACTGAAATGAAGGGTGTGTCTCATTCACCTTGAAACTTGGCTCAGATCCATGATATAAACAAGTAAAAATTTAAAAAAATTTTATATACAAAACAAAAACTTGGTTCAAGTAGAAGTAGGCCATATGCTCATGCATAATCGTAATGTTCAATATCCTAATCTAAGAGATTATCGTAAAATCGAACAGTGACAAGGACAGAATAGTATTCCCATTATGGTAGCTCTGTGAATTATCTCTTATTAATCTTGCAGGGTTCTGAGCTTAATGGTTTGAGTTAAAAGCCAGAGAGTCAAGGACAGATGGAATCGTGTCTGGGGAGAAAAATCTAAGCTGGAACTAATTGTGAAATAATCTCTGATACCTTCACTGTTATTCAAAAACCAAAGACTTCTTTTGTACAAGATGTGCTGACAGTTGTAGTGCCCTTCCTTATGCCAGCCAAAAATAGTAAAACCTGCACAAGTCTGAAGTGTGGATGAGATGTGTTGTGGGAAATATAATGGACTTAGATGTGCACTGTGATCCTAAATTTCTATTATAATCTGACAGCTGTGTTATGTGACAGTGCATTAGCTGTTTGGGTTTATAAAAAATCAGAAAATAGTTTCAAATGCTCATAACATTTGAGAAATATCTATGTTTGACTTTTTCTCTTGAAGACATCATGATTATTTAATAATCAATAATAGTGGCTTATTCATCTTCTATGAGTCAGCCAATCGATTAAGCAACAAATCATGTTGGCTCTACATTCAGGTTATAAGATTTGGACAACATACATTATTTCTTTGGATTTTGGAACAGGCTGTTAAAGTGTGACATTTCCTGCGTGTTGATGATATTGCAGCACGTCTGGATGATAATTATAAATTAAATGATGCTGTGACATTTTACACTAAAAGCTTGAAAGGAAGTATTTGCATATTTCTGCCATGATGTTAAAACCTAGATTCTGTGGAGTTTAGTGAGCCTATTTATATATTAGCAGTGATTGCTTTTATTTCAGTCTTAAATGTCTTGTTTTGATTAAGATTGCTGCTATTTTCAGTAGTTGTTAATGTGGAAGAAAAACGATAAAGCAATGCTTAATATCAAAGATAAATTGCTAAAGAAGCTCTAAAAAAGCCTTCTCTATCCAGTTTTTGTTTTCATTTACCCACCACCAGAAAGTAGCAGTAAAAGGTAATGCAAAGAGTGTCTAGGGAGACATTACTGTCTGCAAAGTATTTGTGGAAAACAAAAGAAAAAAATGAAATATTTGTTAGTGGTATAAAATAAATGTTTTTGGTATGAGACAAAAATCAAACTCATGTAGGTGCCAAGGATTGAGTAAAATTATATTTCTGCTTTTTCTAACCCTTTGTGATTCCAAACAATATATCTCTATTGTACAAGGTCCATAACTGTACATTTTATGGCTTCTAGCTTAAAACATCATGAGATGTGATGAACATCATGTCTCAGGTGCCAGTACTTACGTCTAAGATCTCTGAAGTAGATGGTCTGTCTGTTGGGGTTGAGCAGCTGGATTACGGAGTCGTCGTTGTTCTTCACTCTGCAGCTGATGGTGGCTGTTTCTCCCTCGGTCACCGACACATTGTCAGTCGCCAGGTTCTGACTGTCAACTACACAACACAAGCAGAAAAGCCAGAAGGAGAAATTAAATTTCAAATGGAAAGCAAATATTCCTTACTGAATATTTAGAGTCTATTAAATATTTATAATTCTTACAACAGGGAGTACATGTCAACACATGCAGTAAAGATATGAGAGTATGCTGTGTAGATAGTCTGTTTGCAACCATGCCTAATCCTTTTAAAATAAGAGCCATGTGCAGTGTTTGTCACTATTGATCTCCCCCAGCTCAGAGTGGGCCCTGTGAGCCAGTGCCAGATGGGCTGTAAGCTCTACTGCCCACGAAGATACAGAGAGAGGAGAGGGTGGGAAGAAAAAGAGACAAAGAACTAGTGTAAGAAAGTGGCAGGTAGTAGATATGGGTGGGGCGGAGGAAGTGAGGAAGGAAAGGGGGAATTGAACAGAGCAAGAGAGAACAGCTAGAGAAAAGAGATGGATGAGTAGAAGTGGATGCTGTTTATGGTTAAGCTTTATCAGAGCTCTCCATCTGAGGTTCCATGTGACCAGTGTGTGCTCAGTGTGTTTAACGGTTCTGTTCTGTATCTCCAGGAACACAAGCATCCCGGTTGCTCTCTGTGCACTGGCATTGTTACTTTGGACAGACTCTGGACCTTGTCATCGTAACTTACACCCCACTAAACCCCAACACAAAAAGCCTGACTTTGTTACACCTCTATTGAGAGAAAGATAGAGAAAAAATAGACACAGAGAGAAAAATACAGAGAGAGAGAATGAAAGAATAAAAAAAAAATGTTATGCTATATTTATATGGCAGGAGTAAAAAATAAATAAATAAAAACAGAAATACATAAAAACAAAATAAAGCATACAGAGAATATGTTTTAATGCCTCAGATTCACTGCAGTAAAGGAAGAACATTCTCAGTCATAGACCCCCCACCCCTCAAAAAAACCCAAACAAACATCAGAAGTACATTTGCATGCCCAGGTTGTCAGATACCTCTATTGCTTTCTGACATTTACAAAGTGGAGGGTAAAAAAAAAAAAAAAGCGGCTGCATTTTCAGATAGTGATAATGGAAATAGACAGCCAAACTAACATGATTCAAAATGAACTCTGTGAACGCGGCAAGCAATAAGAAATTAACCTCCTGTGGAGAAAAGCTCTTCAGACCTGTCTGATACAATGAACTACCCATTCCATTCCACTCTGCCACCAAAAGGTAAAAGGTAAAAAAAAAAAATGAGCAGACATTAAACAATGCAACCAGTTAAAGGTTTCCAGTAAATCCAGCATAGGATTTATTTTACGTTAGATTTACTATTAATATAATTTTATGCTTGGGTTTAAACAAAAAAATGACCACTTTTTTAAATTTTATGTCAAACAATAATGTTGAATTTAGAACCAAATTAAAGTTATTAATGATGAGTCACCCATATCATTCCTGTTATACAGCCACTAGAGGCAGATAGAGCGCTACATGACTTTGTAAAGGATAGTGAAAAAAATGAAAGCTCGCCCAAGGCCTTTTGCATAAAATCTTTGCATTTCCATTCCAAGAAATGAAAGGTAATTTATTTTGGTAAAGGGAAACATCCATGATGCAAATTAAAATGAGTGTTAGAAACATTTTTTTTCATGTTAGTTTCCTTCAAACTGCTTTGGAGATATAACATGCTAATCTAATTTAGTAAGCTTAGAGACATTTTTTTCAGCTTTTCCTTATAAATCCATTTTAATCAACTTTCACTTATGATAAAAACAAATCTGAATGTAAAGAAAAACATTTTAAATCACTGTCATGTACTTATATCTAAACTAAAAAAAATACATTTAGATTTTAGGTCTCAAATATTAGGTTTGGATTTAAGTTTACAGTTAAAATAACAGCAAGATTGTGCTGATGGAATCAGGAAAAAAACAGTGATCTCAATGTTATGCAGTCAATGTGGGATCTGGTGAAGAAACAGAATACAAAGAGAAAGAAGAACTGGAGCCGCGGTGAGCTCACACTGAAAATCTTTTTTCTAATTGTGTGCAGAATTATCCGCTGTTGGTGTAATCTAGGGTTTGTTTTGATGAACTACTCTGATTTTCAATCAGCATCCTATTTTATGGCTTTCCAGAGAATTATGATTGCACAAAAAAAAGATATATTAGGCCTAAATAACAGCCTTCAGAGTTATATAATTATAACAAACAAGCCATTTGCTTCTGAAAGGTCAGCAACATGGTCGATTACTGTGCTGGGAGCCACTGAATAATTGAACAGCTTAATAAATGAAATTATCTGTTTCTTTCTAGTGCATCTACTTAACTTATTAAATAAAATAGCTGAGTTAAAATAATCAAGTGGATCCTATGAAAAGTTATTTATAGTATATGCATGTCTACATGTGCAATCTTTACATGTGTAAAACTGAAATGTATGAACATATAGCGACATCATTTTAAATTCCTCTCTACATGCAACAAATACTGCAAAGTGGGGCAAAAGTCAATATGAAAAAGTTTTTATGTCTTTTTTAATTTAATTGCTGTAAAGTAAAACATTTGGCAGTCAAAACAGCTACACAGAGCAACCTCAAAGCAAGGTTATTCTGCTCCCAATCTGTTGGACTGAGAGAAAGGGAACAGAAAAGATAAATTCTCCATAAGGTTTTGCAGCCCCCAAGCAAGGTTGGTCCCCCTCCAATATCCCAGCCTAGGCTCATCTCCAATTCAAAACACACATAAATAACATTGCTGTGATTAGCAATCCCATCAAAGTGAAAACAGGCCACTTTGTGGAACATGGAGGGTTTCCGCAATTGAAGTAAACATTTTCAATTGCCTCGGCATCCTGGTCATGATTGGGTGCAAATGAGGAGAGGCAGTCATTAATTCTGGGGGGTGGGTGTGGATGGAGAGGGAGTGGGCAGAGGCATAGCACAGATGACTGGCTGATAAATTCACACTCATTCCAGCAGCTGTCTGAGAGAGTAAAGTGCCTGTATCTCTACACATGGCTGCCCTCCTGTTCCTGCATCACAACATACTGAATGAAACAGTGAGGAAAATACAGACTTTCAAAAGTCTGTGCACTCTCTGAGGGGATGTACAATCTGGCATCAAATGTTGGGCATGGAGGCGCAGCTCATCAGCCATCCTCAAAATGCTAAATGGCACCAGCCCCCAACCAATTTTAACAAAAGCTGACAAAATCAGGACATATTAGTGGACCGGCTCCTCCATCAGGAATATAGCCACCTTATGAATCAAGTTGGCTTCTTCTTTGAACTTTTCTCTCTTGTTTTCACATCAAAAGACATGAAAGGGGCAGCAAAAAGCAGGACAGCCAGCCCCCAATTCCTCTCCCTTGAGTCACTGCTGTCTACGGCAGCAGTCGTGTCCTTTCAAGGAACAACCAGACCATCATTAACAATAAAAGTTTCTTCCTCTCCTCTGATTCTGCTTTTCTCTCTTTATCTTTCTCAGTCATTAAATCCCGATCCTCATGATGAAATGCTGTTTTAAGGATGTTCACAGAGGGAAGGGTATAATTAGCTTCATACTTTTTCTCTTAGACACTTTGCATGGGAAGGTTTACAATTTTTCATAACCTCTAATTTGGCTGAAGATGAACACTCAAAGAAGCTCAGTATAACTGCTATTATAATGATGCTGCACCACAAGAGAGAAGAAAGATGTTGAGCCAAACAAAAGATTTTTATTTTACCAAATGCAATATGAGTTTTTTATTTCTTTTTAATCTTAATACAAAATATATTACAGCGATTGGATATGACTTTATAAAGGATTAAAAATAATGTGTAACACTTGTAATGGCTTAATAGATATGAGAATAAAAAGTTTGTACACTTTTAAAGCTTAGCATCAAAGGATATTGGAAACAGAGCGAAAATTTGCAATAGCAAAACAGACTGAAATAACTCATCTATAACGCTGCAGAGCCCCGACTTAAAAAGCTGAACTGGTCAGACTTTGCTGGTTTGGTTAGATGTCTCTCTTTTGGTCATCAGCTTCATGTTCTCTTGTGTTTTACTAATTCTCCGTATAGCAACTGATTTTTACTCACTAAAATAACAAGAATTGGTCTAACTCTATCTCTATCAGCAAAACAGGGTTTGAACATGAGTAGTCGGACTCAATTTAAGCCTTTTCCAAAACCAATATTTTCCACCCCTTTCCACATAAGCAGTCTGTTAAAATCTTTCTGAGGAAGTGTGTGTGGAGAAATAATCAATACGGTTGCTGAAGCTGCACTCATTTTAAATCTACAAGACTTACTTTAAAAGTTTGCCTGGAATTATTTAATTCAGTGGTAATGCTACTCCTCGCTTCACAACCACCAGACTCCTTTGATGAGAATAGTGATTTTACTTCATGGAGCACACGAGTTTCTGCTCTACCTCTGCATTAACTGGTCAGTCTGTAACTGTTATTTAGTCCTTAACAAAAAACAACAGCAAAAAAGAAAAAAGAAAAAAAGAAGAAGAAAAAACAAGTACAATAACAAAACAAGAATAAAATTATTAAATTTCTTTCTAGCAGGAAGTTGGTGCATTTATAAATTTTAAAACAATATGAGTTTAAGTGTTTAAAATATTCAGAATATTTTAAGCTGAGACATTTCTCTTCCTTCATAAGGACCCAGAGATAATAACTGTATGCGAGGGAGATTGGATGTACTACAGCTGGACACTAATGGAAATGGTGGCTGTCATTTGCAGATTTTATTAGCCACAGGGAGTTAAATTCAAATTAATAATGCTTGTAATAATGTTTCTATCATAAGTGTTTTTTGAGTTTTTTCTATTTTAGTTTCACTGCAAAACTATATAAATAGCAACATATTTGTTACGTTATCATACTTTGTTGGCATAGAAGGTAACACTAAATTAGTTTAGTGGGCTAAAAATGTGAAGTCAAAGATTCACTCGAATCCACTTATTTCAGGTTTGCCTGTGTGTTTTTGGTTTTGGAAAGGCTTAAAAAACTGAGACTATTAAACAGTTCAGTGTTTAGAAGTAGAAATGTGACGCATCTATAGACCAGTTGAGAGACAAAAATATGAGAAATTCAGATCTGCCTTTACATGCAGCAAAATGATGCTTTTTTTTAGAATTACAAAAAAAACTGTGGATCAGTGCAATGAGCGGATGGCTGTTTCCACCATCCTGAGAAGAAATACCAACATAGCCAGCCATTCATGTAAATATGCACAGATGAACAGACTGCAATAGACAGCCAATCAAGACAGACAGACCCACAGAAGCAAGCACATCCAAATGAACAGCAGGTAGCAAAAAGAAAAAGTACCTGTCACAGTTTCAGCAGCTCCTATTGCAGCGCAGGCGAGGATGAGAGCAGAAGAGAAGAAAACAGACAGGCGGTGAGCAGACAAGGGGCAAGCAGAGGGAAACTTTTTCATCATCTCTGAAAAGGAATGTTTAAATTCATTAAATTCAAGCCCCATATTACATTTGTGTAATTCTCCACCAATTAAGAAAAATGTAAAGGGAATCACAAGTGAGCAAGTAAGTTAGTGTGATCCAACATAATGAACCATTTATCTTTTCATTAGTTTTACTTGAATGTTATATTAATGAGGGAACAGAAATATGTGGATTTTGTTTTTCTCCTCTCATGTCCCTGATTGAGATTCCAGCCAGGCCCACTGTGGAGCAGTCACTGCCTGGAGATGCTCCCCTGGGACCTGCGGTGTATCCTGGAGAGGGGAGCACCCATTCGGAACGGTGCCCACCCAAACTGGTATCTCTCAGGGCATGGGATATTGGCATGTTCCCATGTCCCAGCGGCATTGCTCAGGGCCCATACCCTCGGGAGAGCTTCCATCATTCATTGTCTGCCATTCACAAACAGCCTCCCACCCACACATCCACATTTACACACATTTCTTCAGTTGCCTTCTGCTGCACATATACAGTTTTATAGCTCACAGGCAATATTTTATTATATTGACATTTCACACAGACTTTGGGGCTTCTTAACATTGGCTGTGAGCAATGGGAGCCTCAGTGTTAGGTGCACAATGTGTTGAAGTGACTGCTTGTCTCACTTGTCATTGCTGGTATAATAAGGGTGTAAGGTATGACACGTCCTTGTTCTGTTCTTTTGTGCATTTTCAACATGTCAGCAGCTTCATCTATGCTAAAAAGCATGAGTGACAAATCTCATGCAATTGGGAACAAATTTCCAACATGGTCCAGGAGCCTGCTCCAATATCTCACTGGCTGAAGTCTCTGCTAAAAGTGTCAGTCAAAACATTATTCCTATTACATTAAAATTGAACATAATGATACTTCTGGGTGAGTTAAGCTAAAAAGAGAAGTTGATAGTCAGGCTTGAGCTTGAATGAGAACAGCATGTGTGTTCCAGTATAACCAGCCCTCAGGACAGCCCCATAATGAGGCTTTTGAGCTGCTTTAATTGCCAGGTAATTATAATGTTGTAGCAACATTATGTAAATGACTCATTATCATCTTGTATGTGTAGTCTATCTGCCCTCATTTTATGTTACTTTGTCAGAAGTGTAACCCAGAAAAATTGTATCATCTAGATATCAGGACACCTCATTGTTTTATCTTGTCAACCGAGACCTATATCTAAGCATGGAGACTTGAAATAGAGTGTAGTGACACCATCTCTAACCCCTCAGTATGATCCACTTCCTGCTGGTGGCCTCTGAAAAGCTATAAATGGCGCTGTGATGGTGGCGGTGGTGTTATGCCATGCCCCCCACCCCCAATAAGTTCCTCTCCTCTGTACCTGCAGCACATTAGGTAGAAGTTATGATGCCAGCTTGCTTGTGATTAGATGTCATGGCTGTCACTCCACTTAGACAGGACTGATAGCTAGATTTCTGGGGAAATGCGTGTGATGGCATTCGTGCAAGTGCACCCATTGCACCAATCTGTCAATCTCATGGGATGAGAGCAGGCAGGCCAACCACCCTCCAAATAATGTCTGTCCTTGCCTCCTCACCTCTTCTCCTTCTCATTCAAAACCCATCTTCTAGCTCTGCACAATGAAGCGCTGCATGTTCAGAAACAAAAAAAAGCTCTTCATAGACAGTGATGTCGCATTACCTGCAGGAAACCTGATTGTTGTAAGCATTTAAAGGCAATATCTTTTGTATTCTGGCATCTGTGTTCGATCTATGGCCACACCAATGACAATGTTCACTGTTTGTTGCTGAGGCAGACTAAGATCTCAGAAGACAGGATGTCTGTGTGGTAAGAGTGGCACATAGCCCCTTTCTCTTCTTCACTACTGCTCAGTAAAAGCAGTGGGGTAACACTAATGAGGCAGCATTTCTTCTCAGTACCAGACTGGTGCCTTTGAATTAATGTTCTTTTCAGGTAAAAAAAAAATCCCTTGCTTATTTATGCTCACGATTTGCAGTGTGTTGCATGTCAGTCTAGTGTGTGATTGTAGTACTGCATAAGAGGACACAGCGGAGGTGGATGTTGGAGCTCTGTGTTGTTCCCCATAGAGACACCCACATTGGTTACTGTCATATCTGTTTGTGTGTGCATGCGGAGAAATAAAGTCTTACTGTGGTTATCCCACTGCGTTTTCATTTAATTAGAAAGGATCAGAGGTGGGTTTAAACTTTTTCTCTTCAATAGGATGCAGACGTGAGCTCCTGCAGAGTGGACCCAATAAACATGGGTAACTTCTGAGATCAGTTTGGTTTGACAAAAGAATCCAATCAAAGAGTTTCAGCTTTCCCCGGAAAGAAAAAAGAATACTGTCCAGCACCTTGTGCTTCTCTTTGTTGTCAGGGATAATCATTTTCAAATTCACAAATGCCCATCAGTAGTTTCACTAGTTGTATTGTAAAATATAATTCCCTATGACAATTGACTAGAATGCCAAACTAAAGTTGAAAAAACATCTTTATCAACTGATCAACAGAAATTAATCAGCAGCTAATCTAGTAATTATGATGGCAATCTGTTTCAGCAATGGCTCAAGGAGCCTTTGTTGCTAAATTTAGGGACATTGAAATTGAAGCTTGGGTAAACACAAATCTCTTTGACACAACATGAAGTCCACTTACTGCTTTAAAGCATTTAATGCGGTCAAATGAGCAACAGCTAGCTATATATGTGTGATAAATTTGAGGGGAACCTTTGACAAGGCTTCATTAGTGTGCAAATGGCATGGGTCTCCTTATCACGCTTTGGATTTAGTGTTTAATAAAGGATTTGTTCTCAAAACTGTGTTGTTGTTTTTTTTGTTATTATAAATTATTAATGGAGGCTGTTAGGTTACTTGAATTTAGGTAACTTCATTAAATTATGGTGTAAATTAAATTAAAGTAACTCATTTGTAATAACAGAAACCTTTGCAGCTATGTCTGTACTTTTAGCAGTAAAAGTAAGAGGAGAAAGGGTGCTTATGCAACTGGGATAGTGATTGTGTTTCTATATTTAAAAAGTTGTAGCTTTGCCTGTAGAGAACCATCCCTCAAAACGTCAGTGGACAGTGTACTTTGCATCTGTGTGAACTTTTGTTTTCCATGTTATACTCTATAGCACTCACGGAGAGACACTAATAGATAACTAATAGATAAGACACTTTAAAACAGGTGGTCATTACACCTGAAAACACTGTTGAAAACCGTAGGTGTTCAAGTGTATTTGCATCCTGATGTATGTCTTACTTGTACATAATATTAAAGAAAATATTACTGAGATTTTAATTATTTGATGAAAAAATACTGTCTAAGAAGGAACTTTTCATCTATAAAAACCACGCCAAGCCATTTATTTAACAAATAACTGGTAAAGATTTTGAGAAAATACTTCCACACCTCTTAATATGAATCTGTGATGAAAGTAGTAGTGATTGACAACAAAGCTAAACTGTGACCTTGGGGCTGGAATCAGATGAGATGTCTTTATTTTTTAATGAAATAATAAACATTGCAAAAACATCTCCATTAATCAGTAAAGACTGCAATCTGTATAAGAATCAAGAATGTATGCACCTGAATATTTCTTGTCAACTGTATATAGTTACTATTTTTAAATATATTATAAATAACAGCATAAAATCTACTTCTTTCTCTTTACAGACTTAACTCACTTGTTTTATTATCAGCACTCAGGTGCAGCTTAATCCAACCCAACCAGCCAGTAAAAGATCAGAAAACACCTGTAAACATGAGTAGGAATACTCAGATTAATTCTCCCCAGAGTCAGCTGAGACATAATAATCAGGTAGGCTTACAGGAGATGCAAAGCATGTTTCTGCTTGATAAACTTACAAAAAGGAGATTTTGTAACTATGCCCACATAGATAGGTAGTTTCATTCTGTTCATACGGGTCTGCTGTATACATGTCCAACATGTGGCTGCCATGAAAGTGCTAGCAGGAGAACACATGCTGCTGAAAGGACCTTTTACTTTGTGAGATTAATGGGAAATCCTTAAAAAAAATGCTGGCAGATAAATAGCAGATATTAATTTTGGTGCCCTGCCTCCTTCTAGTAAAGTGCTATGAGCATCTGCAGTCACACACACACACACACACACACAAAAAGGATTAAGTTAATAAAAGACTAGATTTGGGATCTGTCTGATTTCAAAATGCCTTTGAAAATAACAAAAAAAGGTGCACAATTTCATCCGAATGGGTTCTGTCATTCACAGCACTTACAAGAAAAGTCTCCGCAGTAGACAAAAAAAGCAGGAACAAAACAAAAGTCAACGAAAAACAACAGCCATGCTTTAATGACAACTCTGCACATCTCAGGTATTTTTCATCTATTGGAGTTGTGTCAAGCAAAAGAAAAACAGCTTTAACACATTTCTTACTACTCCAGATGCCAGACTGCTGCTCCACACATGATAGGTGCCTAGCTCTCCCTGTTCATAACAAGACAAAATAAAAGTGAAATAGAAGCAGCAGTTGCTTAAGACTCTCGTGACACATCCATCACAGGATAATGTGATGAAACAACACTATTCTGCTAGGCAGGACATCTCAAATCAACGTAAAATGAGGCAGGAAAAGCGTAGTAGTGACACAAGATTAAGACATGCTGATTGTGACAAATGTGACAACTGTAAAGGTCTATAAATCACCAAGCAACTGCTTTTTGCTGGGAGGTACACTGATTTCCCTTTTTCCAACCAGGCACAATGATCCACTCTGTTATGTTAACAAGACTGGTTGACTGAGCATGGACTAAAGTGCAGCAGCAGCAGGGAAGAGATTCCTTCTTAAAGCCGAGGCAAAGCTTAACCTCTGGCAAAGTGACACGTTACATCTCATTCACATTGTCTATTTCGGGTGATGCTGCAACTTTTTTTGTGTTTTCCTTCTTGGAGGCAAAAGGCAGCCTGGCCTCGGTTTGTAAAAGAAAGTTGCAGTGGGAACTCTGCGTTTGTTACCACGAGAGAAAAACCAATGCTCTGATTCAGCTGGGATTAAACACACGCGTGGTGTTCAAATCAAAGATCCCAAAGAGTCTTGAGGGAGAAATCTTTGCTATTCTGGTAACACTCTGATGCTTCACCTATAGTGCGGTCTCTTGCCAGGAAAATTCACACAAAAAATGCTTAGGGGTGTGAATTTGATTGTGTGCTTTCTAACATGTCTGCCAGCATATCTGCTTGCTCACTAGGAATGTGTGTACATCTGCACAAGCATCTCTTTCTTTTTTTGTGTGTGTGTGAATGTGAGGGGTAATTAGGACATTAGGAGAAGCTTCTGACAGGCTTGTCATCACCACAGCCTGCCCGGCAGAGAGGAGGTGGTCAGAGGGGTAAGTGGAGGTGCACCAGGGTCAAGAGACAGCTGCTGCACCACCACTCACTGTCTGGAAGCTCTCAGAGAATATTAAACCACTGGGGCTTCTGCCAACTCGCTCCCCTTGTTTATGGAATACACAAAGCTTTTCCACAATGAGGCAACGATTAATTTATGCCACTGTTATAAAAGTGCTATTGTTTTTTTCCTGAAACATGAGAACATAAACAGAAAAAGAGCTAAATAAATGGTGACGGCATTGAGGTAATTGAGGTTATTTTGTAAATCTGTGGATTTGCTATGCGATGACTGTTGTTCTCATTTTCATGTTCACACTTTTATTTTTTCCATGATGATAAATCTGTGTGGTCTCACACCTCCTGTGTATCTGTCTCCAGCAGAGAGGCTCCATTGTTACAATATGGGACATATTAAATACACTGCTCAAGGCTGATGACCTTAGTAATGACATACCATTAATTGCATAGATGGATTATTATTATTACAAGAACAACATGGCTTCTCTCCAGCAAGACTCTCCAAAACACCTGTGCCCATTCTCTGGCTGCCTCTGCTCATATACTTATAATCACTTCTATCAGCCCAAAACGTTAACTGCATCCTGGGACACTAAACATATCTATTTGTTTGCAGTTGTAATGTCTTTTGTGTGCCTCAATCAGGCATCTGTCAGACACACACCTGCTACCTCATAGCTAAGGAAAAAGGCAGAGGGAAGGCCTTTTGTTTCCTCACAGAGTTTATAATCAGCACGTTGTTTCCAATCTTCCTTCTTCATTTTTCAATTTCCTATTTCTCTTTTCTCAGTCAAATCACTGCTATCAATCAGGTGCGTGTTTGAGAGAGGGGGAAGTTCCTTGATGGAACCATCTCCAGCCCTAGGCCTCATTAGTCAGAGACTGCAAGAGAAAATGTGTGTGTCTGTGAGTAGCATGTGTGGACGTGGGTGATAAAAATGAATTCTGGAAGAGTGTGTCTGTCAATATGAAGCCATTTAGCATTTCCTATTCCATCCAAATGATGCACAGCAGACATTACACTCTCTATTTGAGTTCCTCTAAATGGACACTCAGCCCAGTAAGTTCTATTATAGTTTTCTCTTTTCCTCCTCAATGCTTACTGATATCATGCTAGAAGATGACCCATACAAGATGACCCGTATCATCTCAAAACAAGTTCTGTGCAACCATGACAACACCGTCTCCTTATCATCGTCTCCTTAAGTACTGACCATTTACTATTTACCATCAGCAGTGAAAACATCTCAGAAATGAATGCAGCAAACTGATGTTGCAGTCAATACCAATCAAACCATAACAGCTGCATGGGCACAAGCTATATTGATTAACTTGACAAGTGAAGCTCGAAGTGTATTGATGTCCTTGAAGAGAGTCAACTAAGTCGCTTTGATAGTGCTGAACACACCATCACAACAGAAACAGCACAAAGTCCCCTGTTAACACATTCATGAGGCACAAATTAGGCAACTTAGGCAACAAAACGAGACCAGATTTTTGCCAACGTGGCAATATGTTCAATGTTTTACTGAGAGTATTGATTATAAAAGAGATCTATTTGAAGTGGCCAGACAAAATGGCAACTATAGTATATTCACAGTGGCAGGGTAATATACGGCTTCACTGCTTTCATTTATTCACAGCTTGACATTTCCTCCCTTCCACAGAGTGTGCTCTAACTGTGTGCCAATGGCCACATCATTTAGACCGGACCCGCATGAATATTTAACATTAGTGCCTGGCTTGTAGCTCACAGAAAATAAATTATTTTAGTGGGCTTTTCAGAAGCACCGTGAAAAACTCTCACTCTGGTGATGAACCGCTAGAGAGTTTATGTTGTATTAAGCAGGCAAAACAAATGCCTATCAATCATTTAAAGCTATTCATGCTTGCTAGCTATGCATCTCTAGCCCCCTTTAAGAGATTTGGTTGGTTTTCAGCTGCCAGCCTTGGGTAAAAAAGAAAGGTCAACCTTGAGTTCATTGTGTTTGTTGTGTCTGTGGAAGAGAAGGTGGACTGAGACCTAATGCAGTTGTAGGTAAATGTAAAAAAAAAGTGCAGATATAGTTATTGAACTACTAAAAAACATTTTTAAATCAATTTATTCATCTTAAAAAATGAGCTTTAAATCACTGCAAATTGACTTAAAATTGACTTTGTGTTGCCTCCTCATCTTTGGCTGCCATATCCTCTCATCCTCTCTCAGGTTTTCTTTCTGTACGTTATTCTGTAGCACCACAGTTCTGTACCCATCTTAATCTTAAGTCCTAGTCTTAACAGACTGAATGAGACTTGCACAGGATCCATTTAACAGCAGGAAAGGTATATCTATCATTGTCTAAGTAGACATTAAGTATAGTATATCAGCTGTTGTAACAAACTATTTCAGGCAACAGAGAACTGATAAATATAAATAATCTTGTGCAGTTTCTAGTACATTTTAAGAGCTTTGTTTTCTCTACAGATTTTTTTTTTATTTGGAAAGCGTCATTCAAGCCTAGAAGGAGAATAACCAGATCCAAACGCAGCCAGTGATCAAATCATGTTTCTAACTCCTTAAACTTCTCCCCACTACCCCCCTGTTGAGAGAGAGAGTAAAAACTAATGCACTGTAGCAAAACAGTGATTCTCAACATTTCTACAAACAATGTTGAAAATGTGGGAAATAAAGCTGAATTTTTTGTTTAAAATCTTCAGGAGACCTCCAAAGACCTTTGTTTTTAATGCAATGGTATATGGTCACATTAATAATGTATTATCCTCAGTCCTTAGATAGAGAAATTTATATTCCTACAAAACTTTACAACTGCAACTGTAAAACATATTCAACAACCCATGGTATGTGTTTCTGTTTGTCCTCAACATTAAAATTAGGATTTATTACTCAAAGCTAGAAAAAAGAGGTATATGCAGTTTAGCATTTTTATTTAAAACTAGTTGGATTTCTCCAGTAGTCTCAAGCTCTACTGCATGACTTTTATTTTTTTATTTATTCATGTTCTTGGCCTGCAACACGCTTGAAAAAGTGTTTGGATTTGCTCTACCGTTTATGCACGACATCTGTGTGAATGTGGCCAAGTATGACACTGGTTGTGCAGAGAGACTAAAACTGAAATTTGAGGCTGTTCCAGCACTAAAATTACATTTTTGTGCAAATATCAATGGATACACTGAGTGAAACGTTAGAGAAGGTAGCTATTAGTATTTACAAGTTCAACGAAAAATATCTATTTGTTGCTACAACTACTGTAATTACTTACGTAAACTGCCATAGTTTGCATTTACCAACTCCCATGTACTTTACATACTGTGTACAAAGTAAACCCATTGGCAACTTTGTCTAGCTGTAGTAGTGGCATGTAATTTCTGCTTCAGTTGGCATTTGTCAACTTCCGACATCTTATTCTATTAACACGGATGTATGCATAAAAAATATAAATAAGTGAGGAAGTAAAAGACCTAATACTGTATAAGACCTTGCACAACTACAGCTAATGATCATATTTACTAAACAAAGGTGTCCTGTTGTAATCTTTTTTGTGGTGACTTAATGTCCTATTCACCTTCAACCACTGATTACATATACCACTGGATTTATGGTGTTAGGTGTGTAATGAAATCTTCTGTTGGGGAATTTACATACACTACACTGTGGATGCCAATATACCTTGTGCATTGATGTCACTGAGTTATAATGAAATCAATTTTATTGCAGTAAGCTGTGCACTCACTAAAGATGATTCCAATAGATAACAGTTGTAGTGCTAGCTACCTCATTTTGCTAATATTAGCTTTTGGACTCTCTGACTACTTATGTAACATTGAAGATGTTAAATGAACATAAACACCAAACTTGAAGGCACATATAATTCTAGTATATTACACCAGCAAACCCAATTGGCTGAAATTCTGTCCCTCCCGTTCTGCTATTTAACCAAAGTTACAACTGCGAATAAGAAGTCCTTTTCACTCTAAACTTTTCACTTTTATGAGTTTACTATCCCTATACTCATGCTATTCACAAAGCTTTACCTGTTAGTTTTCCTCAATATATAAGTTCAGAAGTGTGCTATTCAATGTTTAATCAGATTGATGTCAAGCATCATTCAGCAATGGCATGCCCTAGTTTTGGTTGAGAATTTTATTGTCAGAGCAACTGCAGCTGAATTTGCTCCTATCAAACACAAACAAAATATATAACGGTGTGCTTCTCCACAAAGGTGTAAAGGGAAAGGTTCAGGGTGAAGTTTAACTGAATAACCATTTGTATAACTATTTTGAAATAATGTTTGTCCCAATGACCCCAAACAGACCCCCGACAAGGCTGCTGGCACAAAGCTGTGAATGCTATGAAGGAAATTAAAAAAAAAAATATATATATATATATATATAAATTAAGAGTGCTCAAAAATAAAAAAAAATGTGACTGCATTGTATTTCTTGCAGGTGATTTGCTTTGAGTCATATTTGAATGGCTAAGCAATTACTTTAACATTGGTTAGTTGGTGGTTAATTAAGCTACCATAGCAATGTAACCCTCTAGTCTGTCAATCAGCGATTTAAAAAGGAAGACTGTAGAAATCCAGTTTTATGAAATACTCAAATAGTGAGTACCTAAAATGAGAACACACTGAACATACAGATTCTCAGATTACTTGACAGTTTCATAAGACAGATTACTGTGACCCTGAAGTTTTAATCTTTCTGATAGAGTGAGGCTGATTTTACACCCATCCTCAAGGATGCACTTCATTTCCAACAACATCCAGCCTGAGATGAGATTTGGTCTTCTTCAAATAAAATCTGAGTTGCTTCAATTGGTTAAACAGAAACTGGCAGGTTGAACAGAGCAGAGTAGAAATGTGTCCACACAGCCACTGGCAGCTGTGGACACAAGATTGAGGGTAAGATATCTGAGAGTGGCCTGGCACCTGTGTCTGAGAGATTAGCTTAGTGGGAGAGCAAGAAAAAGGGGGGTCAAATTGGAGACAGACTGGGTGACTATGCCTGTGTTTCCCCTAAAGGTTAATATTGCATGGATGTGCGATATAGTTCAGATGGCAGTTTGAGATGACTGAGAGACGAAGGCGGCAAGAGTTTAGCGATTTGTTAAAAAGGGAGGGAGTATGGCAGGGGAGAATCGCGGCTACATCTATGAAATGTGTTAGTGGCTGTTAATGTGAGGAATCTTAAAAAGACTAAGGTTTGTGCTTGCACGTGCATACATGAACACGCGTGTGAGATGAGCTTTCTGCAACCTGAGCCTATTAAAAGCAGAGTCACTAGCAGTACAGATGTGTCTCTCTCTGAGCCCAACATGAAACACAGGAAACAGTCTCTTTGATCATTATCTACCTGTCAGTCTGCCCTCCACAGGGACCGCCTGTTTCGACTGCTGATGTGCCGCACTGACAGGCCAGAAACACACATGCAAACTTAAACATATCAAGGGAGAAAAAAAACTGTGTCACTATGAGTCTGACTTGTGTCGGCATTAAGGCTCGTCCCTGAGGAGGTATAACCATGACGACCAGTAGTGTCGGCAAAGCGCAGGTTTATTATTCTATATTTGGATTCCAATTAGCCTCAGTGACTGTGAGGCTTGCAGAGGTCCACGTTCATATTCATCGGGCAATTTAGTCACCAATCCTCATGATTGTATGTTTGTTGAATGTGGAGGGAAGCAGGCAGAAAGCCATGTGATCAAAGGGAGAGCCTATGGAGAAGTAAGTCAAAAGCAAACAAACTTGCTCGGGTTCATTTATTTGACTTTCTACAGTAAATAGCCCTGACAACTTGTCGAGAACATCAGGAGACTAATAAGATAAGAAAACTATAGACTGTAGTGATTGAGTGAACACCAGTCCTCACTCAGGCGATTAGCTTTTATTTTTATTTATTAATAATATATGCAATACAGATAGCTGAAATTAGCTATATTCTTTTTTTCTTTTATTTTTTCCTTATTTTCTATAACACTGAGAGAAAAATAATCCTGCTTTGGCAAATAAATGTGTGCTTGATGTGTAGTTGGGAAGGTGGGTTGGCTATTGCTGCAAAGGTTATGATTAATAAAAAGGTCTGTGATCAGAGGCAAAGTCCAGTCTCCGGCATGAATCTATCCTTTAATCCTCCGTCTAAGCCTTTACAATCTGCCTCGCTAGATAAAGAACACTCTCATTCCTGTACCAACGATAAATTTCGGTACCAAATATTAAGTTTGAACTGCAGATTACTCCAAAATTAAGAACACTATTAGAAATACAGGGCTAAAAATATAAGATTAAACTCTAATTGTCTTGTTTTCAAAACAAAACATTTTGGGTCCAACTAAAAGCAAAACATAAATTTCTAGCATCCTTTTCTGTAACACAGTACAAGGAGACATTTCATTTTCAGATATCAAACAAACTTTTAAAAACCAGACCAGTTAAGGTGGGGTGGCTGTGAAGATATCAGCAGTAAAACTGAGCAGAGAACTACTGGCTTAGATGTAGATAAGCCTCATGAATCAAAATGGTCTGAAAGAGTTTTCATTGTTTGTTTTTGCTTGTTTGCGTATCTGCTAGTTAAAAAAATGTTGGTCATAATTGTCAAAGGAAATTCTCCAGAAACCCAGATTACGACGCCTATTAGGAGGATATCAGTGCCTTTATGATCAGTCTATTAGTTTCTAAATTCTCATACCCATTGCTGTTGTCACTTTTACACCCTGCATCCTGCTGCTCTTTTTCTCTAATTCTTCTGTCATCGCTGTTCCAGTCTGTGTGGGTTAAAATCACTTCTTTTAATCTTTATGTCTTTCCACCAGCACCCAGTGTAAACAAATGAAGGAAATAATGCAGAGGCATAAAACAATTTAAATGCAGAGCCATGTTTGTCTGTCTTTTTTATTTCAGGTGTGGCTGATCTCACTTTACGTGTTTCCCCCACAAACCTTAGGGTGGTCACATTTGGTTGTTGCAATTTACACACTTTAAGCTGTAATAGCTTTTCTACATCTTACTCAGGAAGAGCTTAGATGCCTCTATAACTATTTTGGGAATACATTGTGCAACTTCACCTTCAACACCATTTAATTCCATTGTACTGTCAATTTGAAGGTAAGGTTATTCTAATTGGAATGAGTGTATTTGTTTTGAGGCCAGGTTGAGAAGGGCGTGCAGGACAGAGGAAAAGAGTGGCTACCATGATGATGTAGTCTAACATAATGTCAGCTTTATCAAGCATAAGATCAGAGCAAAAGATCTTGCAGCACAACATCAAAGACTCCTCGTCAATCAAACACACAGCGACCCAAAAGACTGAATCACACAGGAGTTTGTTGCATTTGCAGACACAGTATACAACATACTGTGTCTACTTCTAGCCAGGAAATATGTCTCAATCTCGGTTGGTCATCTCTGCCTGCACTTCTTCCTTCAGATAAGAAAGATATACATCCATCACTGCTTCAGTGATATATCCATCTCATTATATGAATATAGGAGCTAAAGCTGAAAAAAGATGTCTTAAATTGTTTTTTAAGTAGTTCTAAACCATATTTTTCTCACCACAGTGTAAAAAAGAAAACAAGGTGGTAATAAACCCCTTGAAAACCGTCACACCCCTGTTAGTTCTCAGGCAATGCAGCATGGATTGTTTTCAGTCACAAGTTGTAAATCCCTCTGCCCACAAGCTGCCCAACGCCAAACTAGGAAACTTGACTTATAGACTGGCCGATGCACATAGTGGAACATTCAGTAGCTGAAAAGCAGAAGATTTTTTTTTGGGGCTTATGGCTTGTTTGGCTGCTAAAGAAGTCAGTTCATGCAGGTTAAAGTAAAAAGAAAAAATATAAATTAGAGCTAAAAGTTTTGTTTAATTTCTGTTTTATCAGTCAAGCTTCATCATGGGTTGAGAAAAGTTACCAAAAATACATAAAAAAGATTCAAAATATACAAAACATTTAAGAAAATTTGCCAAATATAGTTCTTTAAAAATCTGTAAATATCACAACAGGAGAATCCTCTCTTTTAGGAAGAGTTAAAGTGACTTTTATGTAAATCCCAGAGTCTGGGACTGTGACTCAAGTCCCTTTAGGTCAGTTAATTTGCGTTTCCAGTGACTTGAGACTGGACTTGGACTCACGCTCAAATGACTTGAGACTCTGACTCCTGATAATCGTGTTTCTTTTTCTTTATTTTCATGTAAAAAAAGGC
Organism: Rhadinocentrus ornatus; assembly: GCA_037177495.1. Classification (NCBI taxonomy): domain Eukaryota; kingdom Metazoa; phylum Chordata; class Actinopteri; order Atheriniformes; family Melanotaeniidae; genus Rhadinocentrus; species Rhadinocentrus ornatus. The sequence continues at coordinate 14,568,325 of JBAMHW010000009.1, read as the reverse complement.
TGCACGGTGGTTTGGTGGTTAGCACCGTGGCCTCACTGCAAGAAGGTTGCTGGTTCGAACTCGGGGGAAGTGACCTTTCTGTGTAGAGTTTGCATGTTCTCCCAGTGTATGGGTGGGTTCTCTCCAGGTACTCCGGCTTCCTCCCACCATCCAAAGACATGCATGTTAGGTTAATTGATCACTCTAAATTCTTTCTAGGAGTGAGTGGTTGTTTGTCTTTCTGTGTTGGCCCTGCGATGGACTGGTGACCTGTTCAGTATGTACCCTGCCTCTCACCTGTTAAAGGCTGGGTTAGGCTCCAGCTTCCTTGTGACCCGTAATGGATAAAGTGGTGCAGATAATGAATGAATGAATCAATGAATTTTCTCTGTCCGATCTCCTGTGTGCTGTCTGTATTGTGTGCTGTCAACGTCACACAGATGCATTCAAACAGTCAATCAAAGCAATGTCAGCACCAGTGAACACATCTGCTGCTGAAACCTTTGGGTTTTAAAAACCTATTGAAGGCACATATAAAAGAGCAGCAAACTGCAATGTCTGTGGTATAAAAAACCCAAGTTGATGGATCTACAATATCCACCATAAAACACAAACAAAGAGGTTAGTCACTGTAATATGACAACTTAATGTTAGCATTTATGTTAAGAATGAGCTAAGAGCCACAGCAGTAAATGTTAGCTTGTTATCTTTGTACTAAAAACATGATAACTCCATCTGATTGGCTTTACTTAATGTGTTCAGAAGAAGAATGAGCCATTTATTGAACACAGTTTCCATGAAGTGTGACTTTGCCATTATGACTAAAAACTGGGACCAAACTGGGATCAGACCCACTCTAAACAATGCAGTTTTACTGAGTCTGATTTTATTTAGAAAAGTTCAGCTGTTGCTGATTTAGGAATTTAAGTAATATTTATTGGACCTGCAAGTATTGGATCTATATAAATTTAAAGATTTTTTTTTCCCCCTTTTTTTAATTAAAATTATTTATTTTTTTTTTTCTGTATTCATCTTATTTCAAGCTCTTTTTAGATTTTACTGATGCACTAGTGCAGGGATCACCAAATGTGGACCTCTTGAGTGACTGTCCTGCAGATTTTACATGTTTGCATGCAATACACCTAAGTAAAATTATTATTATTATTTTTGGTGATTCCTAAACTAAAGTGCAGCATGTTGGTCCTCCTTCCTACAATCACGGAAAAAGCTATGTATTGCAGTATTAGTTTTTACAAATTTTATGTGGGTCCAGAGGGATTTTGGTTCACATTATAAACTTTGGGATACTAATAATGGATTAGATTTATATTTCCCTTTCCTGTCGATGTTCTCAAGTGCTTACATTAGATCCATTATTCATCCGCTTCTCATTCATACTTGGTGATGGTTACATAGCTACATGTGTAACCACAGCTACCCTGGGGCAGAATAACAGAAACATGGCAGCCAATGCACACCTATGGCCACGCCGACCACCACGAAAAATTCATACGCATTTATACATCAGCGATGCCAACACTGGAGACAAGAAGTGTGAAGTGTCTTGTTCAAGGACATAATGAAAGATGATAGAAGGCTTGGAAATTAAACCACCAACCTTCCGGTCATTGGATTGGATGATTGTCTTTGTAAATCTGTGGTTATGACTAGATTCAACTCAGGTGTTCATGTCTGGGTGCGACATTTTTTTAATACATTATTCTTTACACTTTTACACAATGTAAACACATGATATATTTTATTTTTCTAAATCATTTAGTCTATTTTTATTTTTTTGATAAACATATAGACGATAAAAGCAAATGTTGAAGTCCTCTTAAATTTTTTTATAGAAGAATTTAAAAATACTTTAGAAAAACCTTAAAACCAAACTTTTTTAAATTTTTCTGAACTTAGATAAATTTTTTTTTCCTTAAAAACCCTACGTGTTGGGGAGATATTTTTTTCAAGCAATAGCCTACATAGGTTGACATTGTACGTAGGTTGGCAATTTTTTAGGACAAGTAAAATAGCAGTTAGCAAGGTGAAGGTTGAACTTCAGTGCTATGGTGAATATTTTGTATTTACAAATCTGAGATAAAATAGGATTTTACTTCTTAAGCCTTTCACTACTTCTTGGAACTGAAAGGCGTCAAAAGAAATCAGGAAGCAACATTTTCACAGTGGCAAGGCCGAACTGAACAGCCTTGAGAAACAATGAAAAGACAAACAGAAGAATTCTGAAACACAGTAAGTTTTATTATCCCTATCTCCAGGCAAGAAAAAACTCCAGCAAAAACTTATTTTGTCAGCTAAACTTATACCAAAACTCTAAAGTTGCAAGTAGATTAGATCCTGATAATAATGATCACTGGTCCTGATGGTATTGATCATTTTCTATTCTAAAGTGCCAATCTGCCAAAAATCATTGCAACAAAAATAAAGCAAAAGAAATGCTGGGTCTGTTTCATTTTTACTAATGCTTGGCGTCTTTTTTAGTCTGAATGTGCCATACCTGAAAACCTATTAATATTTGGCATTGTTTACATTATTACAATTATTAGAACAAGAGAGGGCTCCAGGGAGAAAGAGGTTTAAGGGATTTGTTTTGACTAATCAGAGCGCTATTTGCAATTGACTGTGGTCAGCTCTCTTTCAGATTGGAAAGTCAAAGTTACTTACTTTATTGCGATATTTCCTGTGAGGAATGCCTGTAGAGCTACACAATATTACACACCAGCCTTCTACATAAAATTATAGGAACTTTCTTTAAAATGTGCAATATTTGGGTTGATTTCAAAAGTTTCACTTTTCCATTGTTCTGTTATTTTAGTTTGTCTGACAACTATCTGACAACTTCTCCTTGCTTCTCCAAATTGAGAGAGTTCTGACTGCTGTGAACTGCAGGTAAAATACAAACTACTTGTGAGAACTTCATTGTGTAATTTTTTCAAATTTTTGTGTCTGGTCCTAACTGCCATGGTCAAACAGTAAAAATAGCAACTTTAACTTTTATTGACTTGCAAGTGCAGCTGTCAAATAAATTAGAGGAATAAAATATACTTCTGAACCTATCAGACTGTAATAGAGATTAATTTTAGGTATGTTTCAAACTTGTTAATAAAAGTATTTTTACATCACAGTTTATATTTATGAATTTTAATTTACATTTTTTATGTGTCTTTATCTAAAAACTTTTTTCTACATAATAATTATGCTAAAATAGTAAACTAATAAAGCAACACCACTGAACTATGGCAGATTTTTGCACTTTGGCACCACCCATGACAGCTAATTTGGCATCTGACTTTCATCCAGTCTCTTATCTGAGCTTTCTCCAGTCAGTAAAAGTTAGTCTGACGTTGACGCTTGTCTCATCTCTTGCATTGTCACTTACTCTCTTTCTGTTCCTTCTTTTCCCCAGTAAGGTTATTTTAGAATATGTCTTCTTGTCTGATATCACCTGTGTGCTTCTGCTTACTGCACCTGTACTGTTGCAACACAGCAATTACCCCACAAAGTAAAACACAGTTGTTACGTGCTCTGGGATGGAAAACAATGATGGCTCTAGTAATGTGTAAAATGAAAGCCATTGTGTTATCAAAGAAAATCAGCAGCATAGATTATTTTTTAGCTTGAAAAGTTAAGTTGTTTTGCTACAAGCAAACTCTAACTCAGACCTGGGCATATTACGGCCCACGTGAGGTTGATCATATATTACAATATGGATAGATTATAAAAAAATATATGTTGTATGTGCAATACAACTGTGCTGCTTTTATTTTGAAAAGCGTTATGCTACTTCCGTATTGACATATGTGCGTGATGCGAGCTTTGAGTGAAGGTGAACAGCGACAAGTGATGCTAGCCAGGTTACCCTGAAGATGTCAGCTCACGCTAAGAAAAGAAAAGTTGAAAACGAATGTCGTGTTTTAACAAGACATGGACTGACAAGTACTTCTTTACAGAGATTAAAGGTAAAGCTATGTGCTTGATTTGTGGTACAAAGGTCGCTGTGTTAAAAAAATTACAATTTGAATCACCACTACACGACCAAACATGAAGATAAATACAAAAATCTGTCTTATACGTTGCTAAAACTGTAAACCCAACAAGGACTTTTTTTTTTTTTTACAAAACTTCACACCACCAGAGATGCAGCCGTTAGGACAAGTTGTCATTTCTCACATAATCGCCAGAAAAAAGCAAGGCATTATCTGCCATTAAGGGGTACTTATTGAGCTTTGTTGCACTAATATGTCCGGAGAAGAATAACGCGTTTGAAAATGTCTTTCCCGACACACTGTGACAAGGCGGGTTGAGGAACTTAGAGCTTCAGCTGAAGAACAGAGCTGCAGACTTTGATTGTTCTCTGGTATTGGATGAGAGCTGCGATGTGCGTGACACCGCGCAGCTTCTCATCTTCTTACGTGGAATAACTGCAGACTTTCCAGTCACAGAGGAGCTGGCAGCCGTCCAGTCAATGAAAGAGACAGCCACTGGTCATGACTTATTCACAGAGGTAAATGCATGTTTGGACAAGTTGGGACTGAAATGGGACAATCTGGCAGGTGTGACAACAGATGCTTGTCTAGATCTGACTGGGAGATATGTTGGTCTTTGAAAGAGAATGCAGGATTAAGTGACAGAAATTAACCCTGTGCAGAAATGGACGTTTTTGCATTGTATTATACATCAGGAAGTGTTGCATAAGGCAGTGTTAAAGATGAACCATGTTGTTGATGCTGCTCAAAGAAGAGAACTTCGCACACCTCAGGAGGCCTGCTCAGAGGATTCTAGTCCTCTTTGGATCTACTTATATATGTGAACAGACTTTCTCAGTGATGTTCAACAAATCCAAACACTAATCCTTCATCACTGACAAGCACCTCTCAGCTGTCCTTCACATAGCCACCTCAGACATTCAGCCAGATTTTAATGTCCTCGTTCAAGCCCAGAACAGACTGGATTATTCTCACTGAAAAGGTAAAATGATGAGAAAAACATTACAAGTTGTTGTATTGGTGCATTTTTATAAACTTGTTAAGTTGTTTTTCATTGTGGAGATTAACAAGTTTAAATTAAATTGTACTGATTTAGTGATTGTTTTTTTCTTATTTGACCTATGCACCACACGTTCACATAGCTTGATATAGGAGGAAGAGCAGTTGTCTTTCAACCGGAAGGTTGAAGGATCGATTACAGGCTTTCCCTGACTACATGTCAAAGT
>JBAMHW010000009.1:14551630-14562754 GCA_037177495.1 Rhadinocentrus ornatus | reverse complement strand
TAGTGTAAAGCGCTTTGAGCGGTCAAGCTGACTGGAAAAGCGCTATATAAGTACAAGTCCATTTCCAAGTCCATATAAATATTTACAGAATTGTTTTATTCTTCTGACTACCAGTACCAGCTATTCATTATATATAATTTAGTGAATTTTACAGTAGAAGAAAGTTGAGCAGAATTAAGTTCAAGTTGTCCGTTTGGCCCTCTGACACAATTCAGGTTTCTCATGTGGCCCCTTGTAAAAACTGATATTTGGAAAAGCAGCTTAAACTGGTGACTAGTTTAATTAAAAAAAAAAACATTGTTAAAATAGGAAGGGAGTGTTCCCAACTGTATAATTATATATAGTTTCTGCCAGTCCGAAACATGTGATAACTTCTGATATCTAGTTTTAATATTCAGTGCTTTGCCATGTTCTTCACAGAAATAATAATATGACTTCTCTGACACAACAGTTGCAATAAAAGCAACAATCTATACCACTCCTGCAACTAATATCAAGAAAATGTAAATGCAAGATGTTGCACCGAGGTCCTTGCCACAGGGAGGCAACAAAGAGAAGGCAGTCATAGAGGAAATAAAAAGAAATAGTAAGGTAATCCATGACACAACAGTGACACCTCAGAAGATTAGAGCTGCCTCTCAGTCTAAATCAGCCTTCTATCTTCATGCTTAGCCCCATTACTTGCTTTGTAGGGTACTGCCCTCAGGGATGCACTTCCCACACAATGGTAGATGCCAAGTGACAGAGCAAGAACACACACACAAACAGGCTTGCATGTGCTATCACTCACAGAGTCACACTGAGCGAGATAAAGACGAATTGAATAAGATGATTGACGAGGACAATGCTAGGAAGTCTTTAAAGAAAGTGTCTGAAGGTTTCTGTGGGCTGAAACTCTTCATGAATCACTGCTCAAGAGTTTTCTTTTAAATATAAATGCAAACTTTCATTCTTCAGTTTTAACCACATGCTGCCAATACAGCACTGGGAGCATTAAAAACCCAAAAATTGCATTTCAAGAAATTTCTGTCAAACACAAGATAAACTGGTGAGTAAATTTTCGGATGTGCATAGCGTATTGTTTGTCTTAGGCAGACAGGAAGCTGCCAGTGTAAATACCTGGTTTTGTCAGTTCTAGGAGCTGCTGTTTGGGATCCAGAGTAACCACAGGATCAGCATCAGAGAACATGTTTATCCCTCAGCTTACAAACCTGCTGAACTACAGCTCTGTATCTGCTCTTCCTCTCCTTGCCGCTCTTTGTTGTGAGCCAGCTTTACTCCTTGAAAAACAACATGGCCCTACAAGTGCCTCACATTTGACTTGTTGAAGGAAAGGCTAGATCTGTGTCCAGTTCAGTGGATGAATTCTGCAATATAAAGAAATAATAATAAGAAAAAGTGTTTCTGGCAAGAGATTTGAGTCTAGTTTGAGTAATTAGAAAGCACTCACATACAAGTCACCCTTCACGTAAAATTTACACCTTTCCATTCCGCCTTGTGTTTTACAGGTACAGTCAGTTTTTTAAAACTCTAATTGCTTGGGTTATTTACAGCAATACTAAATACCTCACATACAACCTGCCAATAACACTGGCCTGTATAATGAAGTAAAATAAAGGCTAAATGAATTCAAATCAGGGTGAGCTGTGGGACTCGTGAAATGCGCACTGTGAACAATTTACTAGCGCATCCGGCATACGAATCAGCTAAAGGCACATTACGCACATACTGTAAAGCTCATTACTGTTGCAAAACACACAAACGTCGATCAAATTCAGTGACATTGCAGCAAGTGAGCTCTGTCAGGATCTGTCTGCCATTCAGCTCTTTAACTCGCTGCTTCACCCTAATCACCCGGCACAGACACAACAACAGCCTCGTCTTGGGTTTTAACAAGTCATGCTTCGTTATGTGCAGGACTTTTCCCAGACTTTTGCGCTCTTTGAAGGATGCTGACTGTTGTGATGCTTTCATCTCAAAGAAGAAAAAAGACAGAAAAAGAATTCTTGAACTAAAACACCCATGGTTAAACATAAAAGGGTTGAGATATTTTAAAACTGACATCACTTCAAAGGCAGTGAACACATTCAAAGGATATCACAGGAAAGAGATTCAAAAGCTTGCTAGTCACCTGTAATCCACTGCTAATACCTGGTCCCCACAACTGCATATTGACATTAACTCCACTCACACAAAAACCGGTTCGGTGTATATAGAGGCATTGGGTCGTTTATATTCAACTGAGAAAATTGCACAAATTTCCCATGTAGACATTATATAGTTGCTTGTTGCATGGATTCAGAATGCAAACAAAGATCTAGACACACACAAGAAAACTATGAATATTCATCACAGATCAGCAGCTGTGTTAGAGCCACAACTTTCCCGCCAGCCAACATCACTCGCTCTTTCATTGCTGCTCATTTCAGTGTTTTATTCTTACATCACTTCAGCTCTTTGTCTTGTGATTCCCCGTCCTTTGAGTTTATTGAAAGTTCACTGTTAAAGGTATAGTTTTAAAAAGAACAAGCTTGCTTTTAAATAACACGAGAAAGAAAGTGCGCCTTCAAATGGCCTTTCTTTTCTTACCACAGAACAAAGTTTAGGAAAGCACCACTAAATCATTGATGCAGCACCAATAAGCATTTTTTTAAAAAGCGTTAGCCATCATGCTAGTGGAGGATGTTTTCTGAAGTGAAGAGTGAAATTGTGTATTCTTATAAGCTTTTTATTAAATGCTTTCAAGCAGCAGTTAATTCTCAGAATATACCTGACATATTTAATACTTTATCAACAAAGTATAAATCCGTGATATATTTAAGTTTCAGCACAGATCTGAAATGCCACTTTCAGATAGCATAGTGACACAAGAACACAGACAAAAGTCAGCGGTAAACCCACAACACTCTGCTCTGTGAGGTGAAATTACTTTTTTTGTCAGAGTAGTCTGATGGCTTTGAAGAAAGCAATAAACAGTTTCAGTTCCCAGTTGGAAAGGGCTGTCAGATAGTAAAATAAGGCAAAGAAAATGCCCTAAACATAACTCACACTTAAACTGATATCTGCTTAAGGTGCTTTCATTTTTGTTTTTTATTTCTCTCTATATATATATATATATATATATATATATATATATTTTATGATTGAAATATGTCCAATTTACAGCATAGCACACATGCAGGTGCTCCTGTTGGCCTTTCAAACAGGGAACAGTGCCAGTACACAGACATGTAGCCTATATAGTATCGCTAGATTTAGATTTAAATAAATTAGGAAAGCAACAGATCTTTAGAATAAGAAAAAAAAAGTGGTTTGGCTCTGAAAGAAGAAACAAAAGAACAAAGGAAATGGGTCAAAATAGGTGACATTATCTATCATTGTGTGAGAAAAATGTCACTTTATCAGTTTGCCAGACTATTATTTTAAACCTAAAGCAGTCAAATAAATTAATCTTGCAGATAATCATACCATCATTAAAAGCATTCCTATAATTATAAAGTTTTTGCTGAAAATTGTTTGTTGATTTAAATAACCACAAGCTACTTCCTTTCTTGCTAGGCTGTGTAAATGTTTGACTTTCTGTTTGGTAATAAGATGTTATAAATGTTCACACATTTTAATAAATCATTAGCTTTGGGCTTTGAAATGCTGATAAATAATTTAAACAATGACTTGCAAACATCAGTGTGATGTAAAACTTTGTCAGTCTGCATGCAGTCCCATGCAGTAGTTCATTTTTTGTGCACATACATTTTCTCACACAAATAAAACTTGCTGAATGCAAACTCCACTTGGAATATTTTAGCAGTTCATTATTTGTACATCAGCAATTTTCATTCAACACATTCATCTGGAAACGCATGCAATGCCTTTAGTTTGAGTTTTTAACAGAGCGCTCTCCTCTGTCAGTGTCTTTGAGTCCTCTGTTCACACTGTTCAAGTTGATTAACTGGTTCTAATGTGGAGCTCACACTTTTCTAGCTGTTACTTTTGCCTTGTGACATTTCAATTTAAGTCTTTTACAAGTAAGATAATTGCATCTTCATTGTTCATTTTGATTTCTTAGTTATTATAATAAAAGTGTGCTATTGTCTTTAAAGCAACACTACAAGTTTATGACCTTAAAACTGTGCTTCTGATAGCTTTTGATTACAAACTGGCACCTATTATGCACCTTCCTGGAGCTGTTGTTGCCCTGAAGCCTTCTGAGGCTGAGATGCCGCACTTCACAACTTTTTCACATTACAGCTATGTTTGGCTTTATGGCACCATGTCACATGCCAGCAACTAAATATAACATATTGACTGTTTTGCATGTGCACCATGGCTGACTATGCAAAAAAACATGGTAGGACATTATCAGAGGAAGTGAGGAAAATAAAGAAAGAGAGAGACAGAGCAAGAGATAAGACAAGGGTAGACATTAGATGGGCTGGAGAGATCTCAGAGAAAAGACAAATGACAAATTGGCTCTTGTTAGGGGGCAGCAAAATGTAAAAATCTGCTAATGTTCAGTAGTGCCCTAAAACAGCTGGCTTAATTTTGAAAATGCAGTATCTGTCATCTGGCATTTTTATTCACTTCACATTTGATAATGAGAATTTTAAAGTGTGATTTTAGTGTTAGTATTCATGGGCAAGTTTACATTTAAAGTGATGGCTGATTAGGGAATTTTGAATAATAAAATTATTGAAAACATTGGAAAAAATCCTCTGTGTTGAATTTGTATCATGAGTATATTAAAAATATTCTGGATGCAAAAAGTGCTGTATTTATATATATATATATATATATATATATATATTTTATTGCTTATTTGGACAAAGCGCTTCAAAGTTTTTTGCCCACATAATGCTACCTAAAACATTTGTGGTTGGATTTGGAGGCACCAAAACTAAAAAAAAAAATGGAGATAGTGACACCAAAAGTACCTTAACTGCACAAAATAATGTAGTTTACTGCAAATTCATTAAAAAAGCTGGTTAAACCAGTGGCTAGTTGGGTAATGTTTGCAGTTCTTGAAATACAATGTTAATTCATTGATTCTACTTTTAGAAAAGCTAATTAAATAACAAAAAAACCTTCTTTATCACATTCACTTGTGCATGTGTTTAATCCAGACCTTAACAGACGGGATACTTTGCTAAAGTATGAGGATAAGAAAACTTGCTGTATGTGGGGAGGGTTTAGTGAACTCAGTTGATTAAAACAAACTCTCTGAAAAGAATTTGAGCTTTAATTTTTACAAATGCCTTGTTCTGTTTAAAACAAACATTTGGTTAAAGATCACATATTAAAAAATGGGAGGAGGTGTGTTTGTTTTTCACTTGGAGAAACACCAAAGAAACACTAGCGCTATTGTCTAAAGTAATCTCAGCCATCAGGCACAGCAAAGAGTAAACGGTGTACAACAGAAGGAAGCTGTGGACATCAGCCAGTGTGCCCTCAGTCACTGCGAAAAAGAGAATCGCATATTTTGGCAGAACACTCACAAGCTCTTGAAGAAAAATGAGCTTCATCTTTAAGATGCTCAAATCCCCATTTCTATTAGATTGCTCTCTCAAACTGCTATGCATTAGTTTGGCACAACTGGCAAAACAAGTCCACTCTATAAAACAAATCATTAAACTATTTTGTTTCTAGGCAATCTTCTCTTCGACCCAAAAATCAGCACATTGTGAGAAAAGACAAGTGAATAAAGCAAAGGTTATTAAGAAATACAAGGAAGATAAGTTCCAGTAGTGAGGAGGAGCATAATGGATTCCATATAAGGCTATGAAAGCCAGAACATTTTATATACCATTGCTCCATGAGTGGTGCCACTGGTTTTGTGAGCACACAGGGCTGTCACCCTGAAAGTGTGGTAGTGACTCCAATAGATTCCAGGAACAGCATCAGAGATATTTGTCCAGAGAAGCTCAACCCTGGGTATAACTATGAAACTGAACACAATAGGACCCAAGCATGAAGACTGTTCCTGTGGGCTGTGCATTCACATTCTGCAGGAAAATATTTTTTAACTATGGATTATCAGGATTCAGAAATGGTCTTTACATCACTTTAAATAAATTTAAATTTCGATTTTACATTAGTTAGCTATTATGCCTCTATTTCTCTCACATCCCTCCAAAAATATTAAGGTGCTGTTTCTATTTTAAACAAATAGCTGTCGATGGATCAAAAGTGACAAACGAGAATAATGTTGCAAAGCCATGCAAACTAGGAGCGACCACTCTGTGGGTGAGACTGCTCTACCTTAGCTGTTGCTGATCAAGATGTATGTCTTAGTAGGACAGAAAATAAAGCTGAGAGCTGCTAATCTTCCCACTGTGATTATTGCTGTCACCTTAGATTTATCCATTGCATCTGTGCAGATTTGGCAGTCAATTTCATAGCCTTAAACACAATCTCCCAGGGAAATGCTAAGGTCAGAATAGATCCATAAATAATCCCCAAGTCTGTGACTCTTCCACTAAGCGTTATTCAAAGAGGATCAATAGGATGTTGTGATTCAAACACAAAAAACCATTCTTTTGCTTATCAGCAAAGCTCTCACACAGCACTTTGTGGTGATCAATTATTAAAATCAACCAGACATGGCCCCCACTATTCACTAAAATGGGAAATCAGATTTATTCTATAGGCTAAGACTTTTGAGAGGCAATTTTTCAAAGACGTGGCCTTTAGCATTTCTTATTAAAATACATTATTGTTCTTGTAGATTTATTTATTCAATGTGATAGCTCATTAGTCAGATTAATGTAATGTACTCCATTCTCTCTAGAAATGGGATGCCTGGAAAGAGGTCTGTGTTGCTGTATAAATAAATGACAAGAGGTAAAGTTCAAGTCTTCTGATTCTTGCTGAAACACTGGCTTTCATTATGCATCTATTTTTAAGGATGGGTAGATGCTAAATTTAACTTAAAGTACTTCAGCTGAGCAGCAGTTGAAATCGACTCACAGCGTCAGTGTTCAGAGGGACTAAAGCACGAGGAGGATTTTAATAATATTGCTGGTTGAGACAGAACTCATTTTAAGAAAATGCATTTTAATGTGCATCATATACTGCTGGGTGTATATTACATGACATTTTAATTAATTCTAAGAATTGAGAGTTGCTATTTTCCTGAAAGGCTGAACTTTAAAAAAGTTCAATAAAAGAAGCTTGTTTGAATTATTTATTTGCTTGTATGCACCAGAATTTAAAAAAAAATAAATATAAATCTAGTTGTACAGCTGAAAACAGCTTGTGAACATAAAGATGCCTTTTCTTTTGAAACTAAGGGTGTTGCACAGAACTGCAACATGTCAAACTAAAACAAACTGAACTTAAGTCAAAATCTAACCTTCCAGCCTTCAGCAGCTCCTGGGAATCTCATTCAGTAAAAAAAAAATAAAATAAAGAGCACAGTTTACACTGGTCTTATCCCTGTGTTTGTGGGAAACTTTTTAACCCAGAAATAAGGCTGGTCTGGATTTACAGACACTATCAAGCAGAAATATCCAAACCAGAGAGCTTCTGGTTAAAACACACACAGGGAAGGAAACTATGTTCACTTCATATTCACACAACAAATGATTATTGTGCTCAGCATGTCGTTTTTACCATCTTGGACTTTTTGAGCCAAAAGCAGACAACACGTGGATCAAGTTACAAGTTACCAATAATAAAGCGTGTTTCTAAATATAATCCCCCCCCCCCCCAAAAAAAAGACATAATCCCCTATACATGTGTCAATTAAGAAATGACGGAAGAACAGACTAAAACAGTTTTATTTGTAACAATTTGAAAATATGTTTATTTCTGCAGTGAAGTTGGACATTTAAAAAATTTGGGCTGGGGACTGACTCATTTTTTTATGGACATTTGCAAGCAGCCATTTAAGGAACTGCCGTTTTTGACAAATCGACATTGGCTTCATTCTTCAAGGTTTCCCTGGTTAATTTCTTTAAGGAACTAAATGTTACGCACTGAAAATTCCCAAACTCATACTAAGTATGTATTGTTTTTGTTTTTTTTTCCTTTTAAATATGATTCAGGGCCAATGTCTGTATGGCTCAGTGGGTAGAGTGGTCGTCCTGTAGCCCAAGGGTTGCCGGTTTGATTCCGGCCCCGGAGAGCTCATGTAGATGTGTCCCTGAGCAAGACACCAAACCCATAATTGCTCCTGATGGATCATGGTTGGCACCCTGCATGGCAGCTTCTGCCATCAGTGTGTGTGTATGGATGAATGTGACGTATGTGTAAAGCGCTTTGGATAAAAGTGCTATATATGTACAGACCATTTCCCATTCACTAAATACACTTCCTCCAAACGTCACTATATCTGTGTAGTAGAGCTGAGAAGCTGCATATTGTTTTTCAAGTGTACAAACACCATATATATATATATATATATATATATATATATTAAGCTATTATATCTGTCTTGCTTCTCAAGGATGAAAGACACCACCTGTAGAAATTCCTGACGATGTAAACAAGGTCATCAGTATATCTGTCACATTAAATGCAAAATAGCAAAAGTGCAGTTTTTGAGCTGCCAACAATCATTTTGCATAATTGTTAACATTTCCATTGAAAAAAAAAACAAAAAAACAACAACACTGAAATGAACAAGTAGAAGTATGATTATTTAATAGTTTTGCACTTTTTCCTTTGGTACAATGGTACCCACTGCTAATATCCAGGAGCCTGTTAAACCCAATTTATTTTAATATAGATTGGCTGGAATTGTTATAGATTTAATTGAAAGGAAAACACCACAACATCACTGTGGCTGCGTTTTCTGTCTTAATCCAAATGAGAAAGGAGAGCTCAATAATTTGGAGGAAGAGATTTGTTATATTTTTAGCTAAAATGCAATGGTCAAAAGTGCTAAATCCCCATAATGTAAAATTAATTAAGTCATTATATGGGCACAGAAAGGCATTTAAACTGTATGACAAGTAATCAGCTAAAATTTTATGATTGTTACAGACCTACATGTAAGCAGTTCGGTTGGCAGTTCTCTAATGTCAACACAATAATAAAAATGAGTCTTGTGCCTCTTAGTTTCCATGCTTTCAGCTTAAAAATGATTGTTTTAATTTAATCTAAAAAGTTTTTACAGATTGTGTTTTTAATTCAGGTATAAATTTGTTTCAGTTGTTAAAGGCTGTGAAAAGTTGTCTATTAAAAGAAGACATATAATGACCCTTTTTTAAGGGTTACACTATTTTATTAAGTCTTTTTTAAATGTCTGGGGCATGTTTAGGTCTAAACACCTTTGGATTACAATTTCACTTCACTCATCGCAACAATTTTAACCCATGTAAAATAATACAGTAGCAAGAGGGCTCACTCTTGTACATAACAAACTGATAATAATCAGATACTTCACCTGAAATTTTATTTTCATATATTTAGATTCTTACATTTCTTTAATCTGCAATTTGGCCAGAGACTGTTGATACTGATCTTTATAGGCTCAGTCTTGTCTTACCAGCTGTGATGGTAAAGAGAAGGTAATTTGTGTGTCTAATAATGTCTATATATATATATTCATTTATTTTTGTGCGGCTAAAATTGATAAGAGATGAATCTCATGTGTCACAATGCAGAAATGGATACTTAACACCAAAGCAAACTTGATGTGCACTCAGTCAAGCTCCATGAGTATACGTGTTGATTTCTGTAACACACAAAAGGATTTGAAACGACTGCCTTAAAAAATGAAGAAAATAAATAAATAAATAATAAACTCCAGCCTTGAAGATGTAAAACTGAATTGACTGCATGTGAAAATGTCACATGTATGATATCTGTTCCATGTGTCTGGACCACCTCCGCACATATTTTGTGAAGAACAAAAAAACGCAACGCCTCTGGACTGAAAGTGTTAGGTTGTGCAAGTGGATAAAACCAGTTAACAAATGTGTTCATTTTCACACATAAAAACACTGATTTGCACATAACCTGCCATTTCATGTTTGTTGTTTACTCAAAGCCTCTGGGAGTCAACATACTCTGGGTTTGCCTTCTGGCATTAAATAAAGATTTGAAAATCTCTTTCTGGCAAAGCCTTCCAAATGCATTTCTGGGCTGAAATAAAAGAAATTATTCATATATAGCACATGTTTTTTAAACTAATTCCTAGACTTAACACTTTAATCGCTCAGCACCACCCCTCCAAATGCGCATCCAAGTGTTTATAATGCCTCTTTGTCCTGTGCAAAGTAGGACACCTTTACTCTTGGGAAAACACTGCCCATCTCTACAGTTGTTTGAGGAACTATTTCAAGGTTTGGTTTCTAAAGTAAACAATATTTGTATAAAACATGACTGTTACCTCCACTCTAAATGCCAACTTGCACTCAAGAAAAAAAAAAAATAAATAAGATGATGCCCTTTTTTGTCTTCTGTGTCAAAAAAAGGAGCAATTACAGATAAACACTGTTTACAAAATGTCCTAATACTGGCTGTTTGAGATGATGTGATTCCAGTGTTTGATCACAGTCCTAAGGCAATTTTTCAAATCTATCTGCACTACAAAACAGTCTGATGGAAAACACATTTGCTGTGCCCTGATTACAGATTATTACAACCCAACGAACAAACATTTGTCTTGTCAACATCTCCAGTATGAACTGCTTCCTTCTGATTGTGAGCCTATTTGTATTTCACCACGTGTTATTCTTCATGTCAAAAAGTCATTTTTATGTATCTCTCATTAAATGTGAGAAAAGCTGCTGGCAAGTCACCCCGCCTGCCACAAGGTCCGAGGGAACATTTGACCACAACATTTATTAACATCTAGAAATCTAGCAATGCGTCATGTCATTCAGTCTTTTTTTTTCATACATTTGTCTCATCATCCTCCACCTCACTCACTACAAGCATCAATGCCTGAACTTTTGCTTTTCAAAACTGTGTATCTTGAATTTGTTTGCCATTAACAACTCTCATGGCCTTAAAATGGCTGAGATATTACTCTCTTTTCAATTTATTCTATTCTATTCTATTCTATTCTATTCTATTCTATTCTACAGTCATTTGGCAGACACTTTTATCCAAAGCGACTTACATCTGAGAATAAGAACAACACAAGCAAGAATTCAAACAGGGTGCAACATCATAATT
>JBAMHW010000009.1:14527548-14547608 GCA_037177495.1 Rhadinocentrus ornatus | reverse complement strand
CGATCGAGCCGATCTCTTTTCCACGGACCGGAAAACAGTAGAAAGGGGATTTTTTTTGCTGCCCGTGTGTGTGTGTGTGTGTGTGTGTGTGTGTGTGTGTGTGTGTGTGTGTGTGTGTGTGTGTGTGTGTGTGTGTAAAGCCAGGGTTCTAATGAAATGGGCATAGAAAAACCTGACTAGCCTGCAAATAGCTTTAACTTCAACCCCATCCAACGCCTTTTTGGTAAACTGGAGCGTGGGCCAGAATATATCACTCAACATCCAATGCTGATTCACAAAAGCTCTTAAGGATGAATTGAAGCAAATCTTGTCGCTAGATTCCAAAATCTTACCAAAAACCTTTTGTAGATTAGAAGATGTTATTGGACGAGAATCTGAACACCTGAATTGTCTGTAATGTTTTTAAAGTCTTCTTAAAAAAATGATACAAAAACATTACTTCCAGCTCTAGCTGTAAACATTACATTCTACTGCTCATGCTGTATATTTAATTCAGCGGTCCAATGTGATAAACCTTGGAGACTACTCTTACCGTAGAACCCTGTAGATTTTTTGTTTTTGTTTTAGTATAATATACAATTGTACTCTGTTAGCCAGAGAAAAGTTACCATTATCATTACCAAAGTTACCATACAGTAACAATTGTCAATGAAGGACTGTGCTAGCACTGAAAGGTATCTGAGGGTAATTTCAATGGTCGTCTGCCATAGTGACAAAACATCTTAACATTTTGACTTGCTGTCAAATGCCAAAGGAGTAATGCATTTTGGGAGCACTGACTGTTTATATGAGAACGGAATTTCATTTTGACACGAGTGAACATTTTTGGGAGAGATATGACCTTTTACAAGTGAACTGTGGTGTTGTGCTGAACCATCCAGGTTATTTTGGCAGAAGCACCAAGAGTGCTGAGAATGTCCGGTCTGTTTCATGAAATGAGTAATTGAGAAGGATCTTTCTATTTTGGTGGGACTGACTTTTTATATGGGAAAGGAATTTATTTCTCATTTGTTTAAACAGAATGTTTTAAGGTCAGATTCCAAATGCACGTGTTTATGTGTCAATAGGTCACTTATTTTGTGCTTTGATTGGACCGATATCCTGTGTTGCCAAATTGAATTCTGGTTCACTTGTTTTGTTGTGCTTGTGTTGCTTATAGTGGAAAGTGTCACCTCACAAATAGTGGATCTAATCCTGTGACTGATGTTGGTTAAAATTCATCTTAAAGTCCCAGCCACCATTGAGTATCAAGGAGTCAGGTTAACATAAAACCCCAGCTATAATTTTATGCAGAAATAATGGAAATTCTAATAAACAAATAAATTTCAAGACCAAAATGGAGAGGTCAGCTAAACAAGAAGTGAACTCAAACTTAAATGAGTTGAACGAGCAACTGGAAATAAACTGAAACTTCTAATGCCAGGCCTGGTCCAGACTAACAGGGCAAGCAATGCTTGAGGCCCTGCTGCCATAGAAATACAGTTTAAAACTTGCTCTTGCTCCAGCACCAAGATATTCCCCCCACTGGGTTTCTAATTCAATGTATGACCTCTCGCCAGAGAGTTTTTAAAGTCTTCAGGCAATGATCCAGCAGCTTTAAGTCTGGCCAATGACAGATGAGCTGCAGAGGAAGAAGCAAGGCAGCTTGCCCAGGGCAAACCACAGAGCTTTGGTCAGCCTGCAGGGGTGAACTTCTGCTGCAGCGAGGAAAACGAAAAAAGCTCATGCAAAATGATTTTCACTCTACAATATGACACTGTCCTTTCAAGCCAACCTCAAACCGCAGCATGCTTCATGAGCAGTTAAGCAGTAGGAGATCATTATGATACAAGTTTTTCTTGTTTGATTCTCTGCCAAAGTGTGGTGTAGACCATAACCAGCAACCGGGAACACTGGACTGGATATCCATTTGCAGGAAATGGTCACCTGTACAATATTTGCACAAACACAGTTTGAAGCTTGCTCTTCACTTGGATGGAGACAAGTTTACAATTAACTGGGTGATCAGCACAGATCACAGTCAAGCAGATTCAGTGGTTAATGACACCAAAGGGAGACATTATGAGTGCAACAAGAAGACAAGTCATGCTACCCTCTGCTGTTACTAATTGCTACCACAGAGTTGTTGTTGTTTTTTTGTTTTGTTTTTCCATGAGGACTTTTTAGAGTTGCTGGAATGAAGCAAACCTAATTTAGTAACTGGATATGCAAGTAAGAAAGTGAATAATAGATCTTAAAAAGTAAAAGGGCTGTTTTGCATATGTGGGGAAGGTGTTATTTTGCATATTGCCAGAAGTATACTTGAGCATGCTGGTCATTGTGTTTCCACTTAATGAATAAGCTTTTATGTTGGTATTATGTATGACATGCACTAGGACACCTATTTTTGTGATTAAAAACAGTTTTAATTGCAAATGTTTTGATTTTATGTTGAAAGGATTTCAACTATTCATGCCCCACATACTTCAGCGTGTCGCTACAACAGTTTATTGCATTAAGCAGAAAGATACAGATGAGAATATTGTATCTGAGATGCCTTTTGAATTAAACTCTGACCATTTATAGCTGATTTGCTGCACTACTTCTTCTTTTATCACTGTCATTACCAGTAGATTTAGCATCCCTCTTGTTTTAGGAGCTGTTTCTGTTTGACTCATGCACACAATAGTTCTTTGCAAATCATGCTCTGTGCCATTACAGCTGAGTGCTGGAGGAAGCCTGCCCTCCGGTTATGCCATTATCAAGCCAGTTGATAAAATGTTAACAAAGAAGACATTACAAAGCTAACGGGGGACAGCTGGTGCAATCTTAGCAAAGCAGCAGTGGAGATGTCGGGCAGTCATTCTGAGTTGCTGCCAAAAGCCACAATATGGTCACTGCATTGCATGGACAGTTTGCTTTCTGAACCAAAATAAAAATAAAAGTCAACAAAACAAAAATGCCTTGTTCTTCTAAGAATAAAACAAACAAAAAACAAAACAAGTCTCAACCAGTTGTTTTTTTTATTTATACAGCTCCTCAAAAAAGAGTGTATATCACCTTGAATTTCACCTGTGATCCAGAATGCAGAGGTCTCTTCCTAACAGCTGAAATGAAACTGATGTTTACTCAGTCTGAAACGCTTCCTCAATACGGAGCATGGTCTGGTATGCTGTGTTATTTTGAACATGAGGAAGGAGCTGCAGCCATCAACAAATGTTCAAAGGGGCAATTTGGAAAACACCTCCATCTTGTAAGCCTGTGCAGCTTCTCTGGAGCTTGATCCACTTCTTTTCAGGGGCATAAAACAAAACAAGTGAGAAATCCTACTGCCATCTTGTGTGATCACAGGTGGCTGAAGAAAACATTGCTCAAAGTCAATTATTGACAGTAATGGATCATGTGGACAAAAAATAACTTCTGTGATATAATTTTACGGTTGAAAATCTCCACTGCTCAAAGGTTAGCTCGCAGAAAGCTTAATCAATTGTGAAAGAGTCTCTCTGTCCTGTTGGTTGTTTCTTTGAGTTTACCTTTTCAGCCAGCAGGAGCAATATCTGGGCTGGCCTACAGCAGTCAGCAGAGTGCCTACAGTGCAGACTGCACATTTGTCATAATTGTCTGCAGACAGCCCTGCGATGGACTGGTGACCTGTCCAGGGTGTACCCTGCCTTCACCTGAAACACTGCTGGAATAGGCTCCAGCTCACCCCGCGACCCCTACTGGGAACAAGCGGTACAGAAAATGGATGGATGGATGGATGTCTGCAGACAAGACCACAAAAATAGTATTTACAGCAGTGCTGGTTTACTGATTTGACAAGTAAGCAAAATGTATGTGGACACACCCGATGTATGAGTGGCTGGAAGCAATGAGCTGAAAAGCATCACGAAATACAGGACTGATTTCTTACCAGAAACATGTATCCATTTCTGCATTGTTTGTGTGTTTTTAAAAACATAAACACATATAGAACAACAGAGATTTATTAAGGCTGCAGTTACTAATGAATTCTGTTCATTTATGTTGAATTATCATAAAGAATCTGTGTTTTATCTTTGGGCAGTGCTACTGTTTCTGTCTGAAGACAGGGAGGAATCTTTTGTTGCATCATACAGACTGTCATTCATCAAACCATGTGACCTCTGGCCAGTGCCCTTAGCCACATCCACAGAGTCTAGCTATGATGGATGCCTTATTAGAGTCCTTTATTAGTGTACTTTAGCCAGGAGATAAACTTTGTAATTAATGTCTCAGTTTGGGTATATCTCATTTATTTCAATCGGATAAAGGTGACTCTTCCAGCCGACCGGAGAACAATGGCCATCTGAGGAGACAGCAGCTTGGCAGCCGAGTGGAGCCTAGGAATGCTGAATAACAATCCTATCATCCATCATGGTATGTAGGGAGTCGGCAGACTGTGTTCATCCTGCGGAGAAGCTCCAAGGAACAGTTCACAACCATGAGGAATGGTAAGGCTGAAAGTGGCCATGCTCCCCTCTTAGTCCACTGCACATGTGGCAGTTCAAAACAGAACAAAGCAGCAGGTTTGTACTTCTTCTCCAAACTGCAGTCTGAAGTTTTATCAGGATTTGAAGCATTTTAACATCAAGGGATTCCTGTATGTACAGGCAAGCTGCTGTAATCCACAGTTTAATATTACCCACGCATCATTAAAATCAGAGCTGATGAATGACATTATGATGAGAGCAACCCGAGCTCTGCTTAGCTACACTCTGTAATGATGGCAGTAGTAATTTTTCTGTTATGCTGGCCCCTCCTGTTTACTTAACCTTTCCACAGTCCTCATTAACTCATCAACACCTGCAACTATGTTGGGTTGCCAAGGGCAAACACAATGGGCAGATGGAGCAGAACTAAGACCATCACTTAGATGGGCTGAGGTCACTCTGCTATCCTACTGGTCCAAACTCCTCAGTCTGAATCTTAACATGTCATTACATTATTCCTGCTGCAAGCTATGCGATCAGAAATGACTGGTATTTCACAAGCTCTCATTCCCATTTAATGGGGAGCCAAGGCAAAAATCAGCAGGGCGTTGAGGGAAAGAAATCTCTCATTTCCCTCTGCTGCAATGACACCCTGAGCTTTTTTTTTTTTTCCCTAAAAAAAAAAAACACACCCTTCGGTTTAGCTCCACAAGAAAGGACAAAATGCAAACCCAGCACCGGGGGTAATGGGATATGCAGTCATTCATTCTGCCGCTGGTTCATACTCTTTGGCCAAATGACATCTTGGAACAGAGCCACACTGATACAGTAGCACCTTGAGAAATCACAGTTATTATCAATCCAGAGAGGGGCAGCAGCCTGATTACACGGCACCATAAAAAAATGGCATACACTGAGTTAACTGGGCCCATCTGTAAAGAACAGCACTGAAAATGCGACACAATTAAATTTCCAGAAAACCAACAGCAATGATGAAACCAACCTTAAATTTGCAATCTGTTACTCTCCTCACATTTAAATCTGACATCCCTGTCATGTTTCATGGCTGTCATGTTGTTGTTTTGTGAACAGAGTAATAAATGCATGATTTACTGAGATTATGGTAGAAAACAACTTGTACCTGAAAAAACCTGGTTCGTGTTGATTAGCTGCCATATGGCCACATACAGAATGACAATTTATTATGTTTTGATCAAAAATAACTGTATTATTCAGCACACAAGTGAGTGCATCTGGACCTTTATGGCGTACCATCATACTCCTTGCTCCCCTTTTACTGTCTGCTGCTATGAAGCCACCCACCATACTCTCCCCTGGGTGGGCTGATTGGCTCTCTCAAGCTCAGAAACTCCACCTGAAGCATTGACGTTTTTTGCTGTTCCTGAAACTGATCTCTTCTTGACTGAGCTGTTCCAGGTATCTGTTGGAGTTGCTTCTCCAATGTTGGGGTCACAGCCCAAAAGCTCGGTTGATGACGGGTGCTACTGTTGCCTTCACTTTCCAGACTTTCTCTAGCTCTTCCTGGAGCCCTTGGTATTTCTATTCTTATTTGTCTTTTTCCTGATTTTGTCATTGTTGGAATGGCTTCATCGAACACATTGACTTTCCTTTGCTGCTTATCAGTGATTGCAATGGCCAGTGGGTTGTCCATTACCATTTTGTCAGTCTGTATGTATATATGGTATAGTACATGGTACTACATTTTTAAACTACCTGAACACCTGTTTTTTAGTAAAGCCCATTTGAGTAAAACTAAAGCTACTTGTGCAGTTTAAAGTACCTGCGTCTGTGTTAGTCTCCCAGTCGACCGGTAAAAGCAGATGGTCTGTAATGTCAGCACATGCCGGAGCTTCCGCTCTTAAACCCAACTCAGCCTCTGTTGGGTCCCTCTCGTTTATTTTGAAACACTAACCAAAGGTCATGTCTGCCATGTTAGAGTAAACAAGAGGCCGTTTATACCAGCATGTTTTGTCTCTGTAACACTCTCAGTGGGACACGCACACTCTGTTTGGTTTAAGTGGGCCTTTTTCCAATCAGTTAAATCAACAGCAGCCATTTGGAACAGGAGCAGGAGTGACAGGTGAACTGTGGCACTGTCTGCTCTGCCTTCCCATGTTATCAGCTCTCAGCTTTGTGAATGCCAGGACTTGAGCCACTCTTCTGTCGATAGTGAAACAACCCACAGGGACACACGGGAAATCCATTAGCCTAGTTCCGCTGTTTGACATGCTCAGAGTGAACTCCACCTATCCTGCCACACTGCCATGACTGGATTATCGAGTGAACTAAGGTAAGAGAATCGAAACATACCAGCAAACTGTTAAAAGGTTTATTCCATCAAAGAAAAACATTTTCATACTTGGCTTTACTGGTATCTGATACAGACAGTTTTGACTGGATTAGACAGCACTTTAAACCTATAATGCTGTATGCATCATTTTTATAGTTTCTGAGAACTTTTGCATCAATATATGGTAAAAACATGGCTTAAAACCCTGTTATACACAATCTGATACTTGTGCTATGCCCACTGATGGATACAATAATAATACAATAATGCACTACGATAATTTTTATACATGACACAGTAATTACATTTTGTTAAAGGCACAAATAAAGACTTCAGATTTGAAATATTTTACATTTTTGGGGAGTAGGGCTTTAGAGTGTTAAATGCTGGAAGGACTAGACTTTTAGACCAGTTGCATAATTCTCAAATTAAGAAACAGTCAAATTACTTTTACAGAGTTTTACTGTATACTACCATTTTTTTCTTTTTGCATAACCTGGTA
The DNA here is from genome assembly GCA_037177495.1 of Rhadinocentrus ornatus. Classification (NCBI taxonomy): domain Eukaryota; kingdom Metazoa; phylum Chordata; class Actinopteri; order Atheriniformes; family Melanotaeniidae; genus Rhadinocentrus; species Rhadinocentrus ornatus. The sequence continues at coordinate 14,540,365 of JBAMHW010000009.1, read as the reverse complement.
TTCACAGCATGAACTAAATTCAGTCTTAGTTTTCATTCAGTTTGATCATTTTGATTGTAAGCAACTAGAATAAAACAAAAATAACACAAAAAGCTAATTATAACCATATGCTAAATCACATGTTGCTAACACTTTTTGAATTAAATTTAGTAAATAAACCGACTCATGTCACAGAGTTTCTGCTTCTGTTGTGTGACAAGGTTTGCTTCTGAACTGAGACTAAATCTGAAAGCCTCCTCTTCTTCACCTCTCCAGCCCTTATGGTGTTTCATCTGTCTGTTACACTCTTCATCTCCTCTCTTCCTTGCAATTAAAATGGCAACCAGAATCTAATTAACTTTCTTATTTCTTGCTCTGATGATTAGGCTAGATCCTAAAAACAAATTATTTATTGATTTATTTTATATCTGCTCAGACACTGCCAAATATTTACACACAACAAGCTCGCTTTAAAGTATAATAACTCTTATTTATAATAACGTCTGCTCTGATAGCTCAAAGTTGTCTGTTTATTTAGCTTTTCACACTGAGTATTTTGAATTATGCTATAATTTAAATGGTATTATTTAGTACTGAGATATTTTATCTCAAATAATTTTTTTTAGTCATTCCCTCTTTATTTTATATTCACGTTAAAATATTTTCAGTTTAAGATGAAGTTTATTCATATATATTACAGAGATGTTATTATTTGTAAAGATGTGCATTGTGAATGCTTTCTTTCATTAAAAAAGTTCATAACCCCTGAGCAAGATCATAGATGAAGCAGCAGCTCCTTGTGGCAATAGTGACATGAGACAACTTCTCCTACAACTCCTTTAGCCTGATATGCTCCTAGTTGACTTTGCAAAAAATCGTCTATATAAAAAAATATATGCAACACAAGCAAAATGTCAAAAAAACCCAGCACTTTGTGCACACACGCTTTATTTTCTCTGTTGCTGTGCATGCAGTATACGCCAGGCATAGACAGTCTATGGTGACAGGTGGCATGAAACAGATGCTACTTCTATGTAACAGATAAAAATTGAAATACAACCTGCTTGTGTTTTGAACAAACATATCATGTTATCATATTATTATTTCTAGACGTTTATGAAAGATTGAAATAGTTAGTTTTTATTTTTGACTGTCTTGTGATTTATCAGAAAACATGTTACACCAAGACCTAATAATGTCTCATATTTAGGCTTCACTAATAAATAATAATTCTTAAAATAAATATTCATTTCACAAAAATATGTGTACAATCTTCACTGCAATCTGAGAGTTTAAAGTGGGAAAAAAATTTAAATAATAATAATAAAAAAGCAATTCCTTACATTTTAGGTCTTAGGTGCTACTTAGCAAATTTTTGCATGCGAACATCCTTTAGTGAGTTTGAATCACACAGCTCTAAGCACACGTCCTTCTGCAGACAGGACACACTGGAGTTTTCATCAGGCACCAGGGCCTGTCACTTGTCAATAGCTGAAGTAAACTGCAGGGGTAAAACTTAAGGTTTAAGCAGCTGTGAGAGCTTTAACATTGATAACAATCACCCCAGAAATTCTTCTGAGATTACCAAACAAGCTACCCGCCAATAACCCTTGAAACAGACAGAAGGAGACCATCCTGGTAATTTACACACAGCAAGTTTGCCTGCTGATGATCTCTCACAGGTCCATGATCACCTCTGATTTCCACTTAACAATATGACAGATACAGAATGCTCAAATGCATGAGGCATTAAAACAAAAATATTGCAGATAGGGGGCCTTGTGTCCTGCCTGCTGTTTGCTCTACTCAAGACACACTGGAATATTTACCGCTATGAAAAAAAGATCTCCTGTTCTTTAAAAACTAAAGCAAGACTGAAAAGCAACTACAGAAAAAGTCCAGACCTAATTCTCTGCACATTCTTTGATGCTCATTGTTAAAAAGGTTTGTGTGTTTAATCAGAGGTCATGTTGCAGGAATTACATTTACAGGTCAAGGCGAGATAATAATTACGCATACCAATGCTGGTGCAGGTTACAGATAAAGATTAATTGCTGCAGCTCTAGTTTTGACACATCTGTCTAAAAAGATGTTAAACAAGTGACAGATTTATTTAGTAAATATGAAGTTCTAGGCAATGGCCAGTTCACTTTACTTAGTATTAGTATTCTAAATGAGAAGCAGTGAGCTGGGACATGTTTGAAATCCAACCTCTAAATCTTACTGTCAGTTTTATACTTTGTAGTCTGTACAGATTAAAAACACAAGACATTAATCAGTGTTTTATTTAGCAAAATGAGATTTTAATTCTCTGTGTTAGCAAGTAAATATGTTTGTATCATTTAAGTTGCTAATTTCACATTTAAAAAGAATAGGTTCTTTATTTTGTTTGTAACTTATGAATAATTCCCTAATATTTGCACGTTATCCAGCCCAAATAGCAGCTGCTGTTAGATAGCTCAGTAACCAAAGTGTGTATTTGTGCTAGTTACACCAACTCTCAACATTTTCACACCAGAAAGCAAAGACAGTTCTCACTTCATAGGCTCACTGTTTGTGCGGGATAAAGGCTGGTGACTTTCATGCCATCTGCTAACCTCTTCAAAGCAACTGAAGAGCCATTTCTCCTGTGGCAGCCATGCAATATAGCACCTCCACCTGTATTATTGGTTATATCTCTGCAGGTGTCCTTCAGCTCTGTTTAGGTCACTCTCTTCACTGCGTTATACAAATAAAATTACACACAGATTGCAATGCAACTGCTATTTCTCCACTGGGCAAATTGCTATGAGGACAGAAGAAATTGAAAAAGCTGGCAAGGTCTCAGCTACCTGACAGTGACTGTGACAATGATGAAGTATCCTCCTGTTACCTCTGTTGACTTTGCCAAATATCCAAGATCTCCACAGTCTCCATCCCATGCTCTGGGCCCGCCAGCTTTATAAACAGAGAGGAACCGGTGCCAATATTTTTTTGAGTAACACCCACAAACCAGCCTGTAGGATCAGGCCACTCTAAATATCTTGCTGAGAGGTTATTTCATCTTCATGTTGTATTTTGCTCCACGCTTGATTTAAAGGTTTTGAGTGCAGATCTTTTCTAGACCTCGTGGCATGGTGCACTGAAAGTTTGCTTTGCAGAACAGTTGTGAATCCAACAATAGGTGTCAGTTCTTAGTGTTAAAACACACAGTCAAAAACACATAAATGACTGTTAAACACAAAGGGTACAGTCACATATTATGTGTGTACTTTAAAATGGAAAAAAAGCAATGTGATGGGCTACTTTATGTCATGAAAACCTGGCAAAGCTCTTTGCGTCAGTTTTCAAAAACTGACAAAGAATCTTCAATGAAAACATTTTCTATATCCTGCTTTTTCAATGTCATAATTACTTTAAAAGGATTACTTATATCTGAGTTGCAAGATCACCCACTACAGTGATTCGTTGGTCATCTGCTACTTGACTCAAAAGGCTGGACTTCAGAGACAACTAGCCGCAGGTATCCTTCATTCTTTATATAATGAGCAGAGCCCTGCTTGTCGGGGTGCTGTCAATGACTCAGCAGGTGTTAAAATGTCACAAATGAAAAGCACTAGTCTGCTTCCTGTAACAGACACTTGAAAGCTTTCAATTGTGGGCAGTAATTTAAAGGTGCAACATGTAACAAAATCATAAATTAATGATAGAAAAATATTCTATATCATTAAAAAATGTGTGTATATTGGTATCTGATCACTTTACTAAAATAACTGTTGTTTTGAATTATTTTTATATCCATTTGCCACTCCACATACATGGCAGCTGTCATAAATGGGCCACCATTTTTACTACAGTGTCTTTGAATGGACAAACAACTTTGTGTGCAAAGTGAAAATCCTCTGAGCTTTCAAGTACCAGTTTTGTTAGATGAGTGCTAAAGAATTTTGGCCACTCACATCCACCGTCCATTCACAATTATGTTTGTCATTTGAAAGAATTTTTATGCTCATCTTCACCACTAGAAACTCGGAATTCTTTTACACTGTACCTTTAAGATTTTTAGATTAAACTTGCAATTTTGCCTTACTGGAAGCTTTTTGGGTCAAGTTTAAATGGAATAGAATGGCGTGTGTATGCTTTATTGTTTATAAATATACAATTTTAACATTTTAAAAGAATTTATTTCAAGATCCTATCTCAGTTTTTAATGATAGATTTCAGTGCCTAAACCAATCTAGTTATAATTCATGAACCTAGCCAAATATGAGACCAAAACTAAAAGGAATAATAGTCTCATTCAGGTGTGGAATCAAAGTCTTCAAGATGACACTATTTCTGACAAATGGAAATTCAGGATTTGTTGGGTATTTAGTCATGCTCTGGTAAACATCTGCCTTGTTCAGGCACTGTACGTAAAAATATATTAGTCGCACACTGCATTTGCTGAAAAGGTTTTCAGGTAAATTCATACATTTTTAGGGTCCATACAGCATACTCCTTATCATCCTCCTTATTCAAACTGAGAAAAAAAAAAGAATGCAGCCCACACAGCTGAGCCAACATCCAAATGTCTTACTTTAAAGGCATTATAGCCACTCATATTCACAGATTCAAGCCTACTGGTTTCACAATAAAGCTGTTAAATAGTCAGATTGTCAAGTTTATTATTTTGGTTTATTATTGTCTGTTTACAGGACTTTCATTGAAGTTAATGTACAATCTGTTACCAGTACTTCATTATAACCAAGTATATCCAGTGATTTTACATGAAACAATTACTTTTGGACAGGTTTGCATGATGACTTGAAGTTGGCGATCCAAACTGAAAACCTCTAATCTATTTTTGTGCATTTTAGAGAAAAATGCAAGCAGGAATGCATCCTGAGAATATGCATTTTAAACAATGCAACATCACACATGCTCCCACACACAATCCTATGAGCCAAACTCAGAAGCATAGACAGGTTATGATAGAGTAAAGTGGTTATCAGAGATAAGAAATGCCTATCCTTCAACCGAAAATCACATTTCTCTCTCTACATTTTATCTGTGGGTAGCACCTGTTGCAACAACAACAAGTCAAGCGGATACAGACATATGAGCAGTATTTTTGTGACAATATCCTTTAGATCTATTGCAGAAAAATGAGGCTTCACTGTATATGGTAACACATTTATGAATGAATGAATGAATGAATGAATGAATGAATGAATGAATGAATGAATGAATGAATGAATGAACTGTCATTGCACAACAATTATATCAACAATCATTGTTGATAAAATTAAATTTACAAATCTTTGATGTGAAAACTTGCACAAAGTCACATGGTGACTGCAAGCTGTCTATCACTGTAAACTCCTGAGCCGAACTGGTATCAAAACTTGGACCACCATAGGTCACAATTTAATCTAATCTCACAATAACTGAGACTCAAATGTCAGCATAAACTCACTAGATTCCATGCCATTGAGCAGGGACAGAGAAAATCTGCAGGTGTCTGCAGAGAATTCAACTGTAATGTCCCTTTCGTGGGCCATCGATCATGTCAAACCACTTCTTTTGCTTAGGGACATTTTGTATTTTGACAAGCTTCACCAGACTGAGCACCCTGTGTTTAAGGCTGACAGGCCGTGTTTATGTGGCTGCTGGCTGACTAGACCCTGAACTACATGTGCTGTGGAAACCTGATCCATTTATCTTTTGGACTGTAAAAATGACTCTGACCTTGCAACCCTGAGGAAATGTTGATAAAGCTTTTTAACTATCTCATAATCACCATTGATAGTATTATCTTTCAACTAGTGTTTTATTTCTTTATTTCTTTAAACACATAAGTTAAAGTCGGGGTACACACTACAGGATAATCGGAACAATTTTGTGTCCTGATCTTCCCTTTACGATCAAAGCCAGCAAAGGCCCGATTGTTGGATGCTTGCAAACAGCATTGTGACCAATTTTCCTGTGGTGTAGGGTGTGTTAAGATTATTTAAGACATGAGATGCAAGCTAACTCTGCTGACTGACAGAAGAGAAAGTAAAAACCTTTAAAAAAACATGCCCATCAGCTAGAGATCTAGACGGTCAGATGAAAAAAATGGCTTCAATTATAGTAACGAGCCACATTTTGGGGCAGTAACGGTAACAGCATTATAATAATGGGAAGTGTTAATCAATTCGATTACTCGTAACTGAAAAAAGGAACGCTGTTAGTAACACTGTTATTTAAAACGCCATTACTTATAACGCCATTATTTATAACGCTGATTTCCCATCACTGGTTATTTGTAGAAACATTTTCCATAGTCATTCTTCTTTTTTGTGTGTTTTTGTTTTTGGAAAGTAGGAGGCCGAAAACAACCATCATTGCTTCTTACTGTTCGCCTGTCTTGTTTGTTTACACTGAATTCTCGTTTGACTATGCAAGATTTGGAATATTGAGTGTGAAGAACCCAATACTCTGCTGAAGAATCAGTTAGTGTGTGGTGTGCACTACGGAGCACACCACACACTATAAGACCATAAAAGAAATATCTTGTGCAATCTGTCTTTTGTTATCCTGTGTGTGGTCACTAAATCTGTGAAGATTTGAAGAATCCAGTAATGTGTGCCAGTCTTATGATGTGAAGACCAGAGAGAATGGTGAGCAATCCAATATGTGGCGGCTTTAAATTGGATCTATCTTTGTTGTGTTTCAGACAATATAATGTAATGCTTTAAGAGATGTTAAACTTTTGTGCTGGATACATTACAAAATACCCTAGGTTTGTCTTTATGTATTTCTGCAAAGTGCACCTCAGCTGTTAAGTTTGAAGAATAACTCTAAGCATCCAAATATATATGTTGTAACAATACTGCTTGTCAGGCAGTTAAAATGTCTGCCACGACTGATAAAGAAAGGCTATATAATGAATTGAAGTCTCTCCTTGCAGATTCATTTTTTCTTTGCTCTCTTGGTAAATTCCATATGTGTGTTAAGTTTTTACCTGCTTCAGCCTAACCTACTGCGCTCCAGTCATTATCATTCTCACTCTAACTGCCTCTATGCATCTGTTTTTGATAGTAATCAGTTTCCACAACAAACATTTACCTCAATCCATTTTAATAAAGTTTTATTCTACCACACCCATCTGAAAACACGTCATTATCATTATATTGTCTGCTATTATTGATTAAAGGTCATACACACCCACAGCTGGGTTTTCAGTCATGCGGATGTCCGGTTTGTCTAAATCTCTGCTGGGATTTACACAAGGTTGCCAATAACAATGATAAAGTTAACCTGTACTCCTACAAAACTGCCATGAAAAGCCCTGAAAAATTATTGTTATTGACCTCCTTTTACAGGACAATACTGGTGTGCACACATATATCCTCAGGTGTATATAAACCCACAAATGACCTTTCAGGACCTTGGGCATTCTTGATTCTATTCATTGATGTGAAAAGTGTTCATTTTGAGAGGACAACACCACCTTTGAGTGGGTTCTGCACAGGTCACAGCAACAGTTGCATTACTTCTTAAGTTTTTATAACTTTTTATGGCAATGTTTATAAAGAGACTCTTTTCCTCCTTGTCATCATTTTACAGGAGAATAAGGATGAAACATAAATTGAACAGAGGCGGTGCATGGGTCTACCTCGTAATGTAGAGAATTAAAGTAAATAACTTGCCCAGATTGATGCTCATTATCACCACACTGTATAATATTGTGACAGAACACATTAATAAGAAAAATTGTATTTCTGCCTATCAAAACAGCATTTCCCTGGGTGTGACATGTTTTTTTATATTTATTCATCCATTCTTCACTGCTCCTGGTGTCAGAGCTTCACTAATCTAGCATTGCAGTAAATACTGAGCAGTAAATACTGCTACACTCAGTTTTATAGTGGTTGATTACAGTGTGGTACAATTCATCTCTATCCATTGCTACCAACACTATTCTAGTACCCCGGTCCTTGTGTTCTACCACCAGCCTGAACTCCACGGAAAAGATATTCTGGAGAAGATAAACATAAATGGGGATTGTTTATGAAAAGATAAAGTATGTGATGTCAAATGGATTTTCTCCTTCTTCTGGTGGTTATCTCATCACAGTTGGTACCAGAACACAAAGTCTCTGTCTTGATAGTTCTGTTTAGCCAGCAACCTGACATCAGCCTCCTCACTTTCAAACTGTGACTTCTGTCACACTTAGAAGATCATGTAATTCTGAGAGAAATCCCGACCCTGCCTATAATCCTCCCAACTATCCCTGTAAGTCTCAAATCCTTCAGCTGGGATACTCTTTAAGTCTCATGCCTTGTCCTTTTTCCCTCACTCTGACTTTTTTGTGTTGCCACTTACAGCAGCCTTTCCTTTGTGAAGGAAATGGTGCTGCTTGTCCTGCTTGAACTGGCAGGCTCCTTCTGTTGACCTCTGCCTGCATTCACACATCTCTGTAGGAACCCTCCTGATAGGAAATGGCACTCATTACCCCTCTTGGCCAGCATGATTCATTCTCTCCAAATGAATTCTCAAACTAATGTGTAAACAAACAAATATTAGATTTTTCTTCGTGATCCAACACTGTCTGCTCCTGATGAGATAGAAGAGGTCATAATACCATCTGAAGACAAGTTGGCCTGTGACTGGTTCTCTGGACCTCGCCTCTTCATTGATGATCTAACTCATCACTTTCCTGCCACACTGCTTTTGGATTTATCCAGCTCCCTGCCACCTACAATATGTCACATCTTCCCCTCTACGTTGACTCTGGTGCTTATACACCTTCCAAGAAAAATGAGAGCATTAGTCATATTGCCAAACGCAACATATCTTTAGTTTAAAATGACAAAGTGACTCTTGCCCTTTGGGAGTGTTATAGGAAGCAATCATAAAGTCGCAAAGGCTATGGAGGAAGAAGCTCTGGGAGGTGCAGGGCAAATACAGTACAAGTGGAATTCAATAATTCTGCTCACTCTCTGCTCTGTGCTGACAGTTAAAGTTGAACCTCAGGCTGGTTTTATACTTTATAAGTCCAGAGGTGTTCATCAGTGACTTGTTTTCATTCCTGGAAAAAGTTTTTAATTTTGTATTTATCTTTTGGCATGCATCAAGCAGAGGAAACATCTAAGGAGATTGCAGAAACCTGTTAAGAACTGTCCACGCATTATTAAAAGCTGGGAGGATAGTGGGGAACAATTGTCTTCAAGGAAGAAAATTCAGAAAAACATCTTGAAGTAGAAGCACTCAGAGAACGCAGACTTCTACCAAGCCTTGGCGTGACTCACCTGAGAAAAACCTAAAAAGGTCAAACAGTCCACCCAGTTACCAACCCCATGCCAACACTTTTATGTATACTTCAAGCTAATATCACCATCTATTTCTGTCACTAAGACAGATGCTGCATCTTATTTAGAATCCTTTACCCTGGAAACATATTCTTAGACACCAAGATGAAGCAAATGGCTATAACAGTCTTAGTTATTGAAGAAATTATTTTCTGTAATGGAGGCAATCTGAGCTAGCTGTTAGTGTATTTAGCATCTACTATGATGCCATCTTAGAATTTTTTCATTTTTTTCCAATGATTCTGGGCATTATCTGTTGAGTGAGAATCTGTGATGGCAAAATTATTCCTCTTTCCTAAAGGTAAATAATCCTTTAAAAAAATCTAAGATCCAGACAGTGATCCAGATCCCCCCAAAATGTAATCACTTGTTTCCTTATTCCATTTCTGACATTTCCTGAAAATTCAATCAAAATTAGTTCATTACTTTTTAGTTATGTTGCTAACAGACAGACAGACAAACCAACGCTGACTATGACCTCAGAGGTAATAGTCGTAATTGGTGTTACAGAAGCCTGTCATTGCTAATCCTACATGCAAATGCGTGCCCCTGTTGTCGGCTTGGAGTTGGCTGGATCTGACACACCTTCGCATTCTCCCTTGTGATTGGATCATCGCTGGTCCAATCGCTGCTTCTGATGTCACCAGCCAGGAAATAAAAGCCAGATGCAGCTGTGGTCTCATTGGCAACTGTTTTCACAGACAGTCTTCCCTCGGCTTGCTGAACTTTTGGAGATTCTGACTGTGTTTTGAGTGGTGGTGTTATTGTAGGATTAGTGTTTTTGTTATCCATCACTGTTAAAACTGTTTGGCTTTTGTGTTCTTTGTTTTGGTGATGGGATGTTCGGCTTATTTCAGAGAGCCGGCTCTTTTGGCTCGGCTTCGGCTCCCGAAGAAGAGCTCCAGAACGGCTCTTGATTTAGCATTTTTAGACCCATAATTTACCTTAATTTTGCTAAATTAATGAATTGTGTTTTGAAAACCCGTTCATGTTCAACATTTTTACGAGGAGCCTTATATTTGCCTCCTTTTTAAGCTTGAGCTGGGGCTGAGCACTGGGGGCCGGTTGTTCAAAAACTTTAATCGGGATAAAAGATATCTGGATTTGGTAATCCAATTTTTTCGGGATGGCGGATCACACAATCCGGCTTACTTTTCCCCCGGTTGTTCAAAGCAAAATAAGATTGGAGCACCCTGATCCAAAATCCCGTTTTTCAGGATCACGAAATCCAGATTTCCAGCATGTAGATCCGTGTGTGCTGCCGGCCATGTGAAGAACAACAACAGGTAGAAGAGACAGTTTGCCTGCTTTGCGAGTGGAACCACTGGGAACATGTAACATAATACGTGCATGTATTGTCCTGCATAACATTGCGACCAGGCAGACTCTCCCTCTCTGTGACAATGTTTTCAGGACCGCGGATCACGTAATCCAACTTCCTATTTTATTGATTTTATTGTGATTCTTGCCAATTGTTGCTGCCTTTTAGTATTTCTTAATATCTGTAATGATTTTGTTTTATGTAAAGCACTTTGAACTGCCTTGCCTTAATGACGCACCAGAGCTCCGTGTGGAGGAACCCAACCTCTGTCATTCTGTCAGAATGAGGAATGCAATTGTAAGAAATTTTCTTTTGACAGGTTCTTTTCTGATTATGCAGTAATGAATAACAGGAAAATTGAATATTTTATTTGTATTTCTTATTAGATTTGTTTTGGGGTTTATTTTGCGGGGACATGTCATGTTTTTATTTATGCTTTTATTTTTTTTACCATTTTATTTATTTTATTTTACTATGTTGAAAGATTTAATAGGAGTCTATATATGTTAAGCACTTTATCACTGTAACGGTTAAACAAGTCAGGTGCAAAATACAACTAAGCATAAGTACCGAATAAAATTTTCTATTATTTGATCATCTGTTAGGTTGTACTGCAGTTTCTTTCTGAAATCCCCCCTGTAATCCTGCCCTCTTATTTTGAACAACCCAAACTGAGGGTTTTATCCAGATAACAACCAGGATTGAATTACGTGATCCAAGCGGATTTCAAAATCCGGATTTCCGTTTTGAACAACCCATTTTCAAGATTCGATCCAATCCGATAATTGAAATCTGAGGATTAGGAATAGGATTACGTTTGAAAAATCGGCCCTGAGAGCTAAGCATGCAGTTACAGGAAAAAAAAACTGGGAGTCGGCTCTCACTTGATCTGAGAGCCAATGCTACATCACTACTTCGTTTGGCTGACTGATAGTCTTTTATTTTTCTTTCATTGGTTTGGTTAGATTTAAAGCCCTTTTGGCTTCTCATTTTGTTTAATATTGTCAGATTATTGTTAAAAGTACAATGTGTCGGGCAAGTTCAGAAACTGCTTCACCTTTTGTTAAAATATTGTAGACTTTTTCGTTCACCCTTGGCTATTCTCAGTTTTGCTTTTTACTGGTTGAATTTAGAAAATAGAGGTTATATTGTATTTTTGGTTTAAGCAGCTTTGTTATCCCCAACACGTGTGATTCACCACTTTTTAATTTTTTCCATTTCCGCTTGCCACAATAAAATCTTTCAACTTCCATTTTTACATCCGTCCACAGTTCTCTTTTTTGTTAGGCCACTCAGTTGGGTCGTAACAATTGGTCATCACTTAAATGTTTGATGAAATCCTATTTTTTTAAAAAGAAGCAACAGTAGAACTCGGGATTAAAGTAAGACATTTACACATGTACAATGTGAAGGATAGTCAAGGAATTGGGACTAAACAGCTGTACAGCCATAAGAAAACTACTAATCAGTGAGGTTAACTGGAGTTAAAGACTTCAATTTGCTAGGGAACATAAAGATTAGACTCTGCAGCAATGGAAGGTCATGTGATCTGATGAGTCCAGATTTGCCCTGTTCCAGAGTGATGGGAGCATCAGGGTAAGAAGAGAGGCAGATGTGATGCAGCTATCATGCCTAGTGCCCTTGGGGACAGTGCTATGATCTGGGGTTCCTGCAGTTGGTCAGGTCTAGGTTTTGAAAAAATTATGTATACAACATAATCCATCAATGGATTTTTTTTCTTCCCTGATGGCACAGACATATTCCAAGATGACAATGCCAGGATTCATCAGGCTCACTGTGAAAGTCTGGTTTAGGGGGCATGAGATCCTTTTCAGGCATGGATTGACCACCAGAGTCCAGACCTTAACACCATTGAGAGTCTTTGGGATGTTCTGGAGAAGGCTTTGCATAGTGGTTGGACCCTACCATCACCAATCCAAGATCTTGGTGAAAAATGAATGCAACACTGAAGGAAATAAATCTTGTGACATTGCAGAAGCTTATCAAAACAATGCCACAGTGAATGCTTCTGTAAATAAAGCTAAAGGCAGGCAAATTAAATATTAAGAGAGTGCAACCTTTTTTTTTTGGGGGGGGGGGGGGGGAAGTTTCCCCCTCTCCCTTTCCCAACCCCCCAATCCTTGTTTTTCAAGTTTTCCTTTAATTTTTTTTTTTTTTGTGAAACAAAATTCAACCTTCC
>JBAMHW010000009.1:14468473-14481980 GCA_037177495.1 Rhadinocentrus ornatus | reverse complement strand
TAATAATAATAATAATAATAATAATAATAATAATAATAATAATAATAATAATAATAATAATAATAATAATAATGTGGGGGCAACATATTTTATATTTATCAAGTTAAAACAGTATAGAACAACCTACCTCTACATTTCGCAAACCAGAAGGCCAATCTGCAGCATTTTCAACAATGCACTTTGTGCTGCATTTAAAAACTGGGATGAGGAAGAATGATGTTGGGATAAACAAAACAAATCAGGCCTAATTTTATCTAAAATTAGATAACTGCAGGACAGGAGGATTTGTAATGGTGAGTGAGGTAGTGGATGAAAGCACAAATCAAGTCAAGATCATTAAGAGGTGAGTAACAAAGCTCTGCCAAGCTTTAATGTTTTAGAAAAAAAATAACCTCAAGGTTACACGAAGCCAAGCTATGTGCAGCAAATGAAATACTCAAGGAAGGCATAAGTCTCATTACAGCCCATAAAGGACATCCCTAATAAAATCCTCAGCCTGACATGCAAGAGCTCTCCAGTGATGGCTGATTAATTGCCGGTGCAAATGAAAGCATGAGAGAGAGCCTGGGCTCTGTGGCTGTAATTTATCCTCTCCTGTCCTGTCTTGTCCTCACAGCCTGGGGAGATCGCCCAGAAAGACAGGAGATTGAGGGTGGGTGGCTGGTTTGGAGGTGGGAAATGGGGGGCACAGGATATCAACTTCATATTATGTGGAGGAAAACATGTTTAGGATGCCAGTGAGATCATTTGTTTAGATTGTTTCGGTTATAACAAGCTGTATGTGTTGACATCTGGGTGTTTGAATGGAGAGAAAAATTCCCCAAGCAGGTCAGACTGATAATGATGACTGCAACATGTTCTGTGAAGAAATATGATGGCAGCAGAGATGACCCAAAATATATTTTCAGCAGTCATACATCAAGTAAAGAGCAGGCTACTTTATGGCAACTTCTCTGTAATCCATCAATAATAAAATCCGTACTGATTCTCAGTCAGAATATATGTTTCATCGTCTCCTGTTGTCAGATCTGTGTTTATGATTTATAAAGAGCTTTCCAATGCCAGGAGCCTGTACTTGTCAAACATATGGCTAATGAGTGAGTGATTCTTTCCATGCTTTGATGACTTGCCTTTGATCATCTCTGAATCAGACCAAAAGTGGATTAATCAGTGGTGAGGATGGCTTTAAGAACAACCAGTGATGTATTGGGCTGCCGTAGTCGAGGTCAGAAAACAGACATGGGGGTCCAAGGACAATCTGAGCCAGGATAATGCCCAGCTGAGGCCACACACACCTGCCCTCTCACTATAATAAGTGACTGTGGCACATAAAGGGAGGAGGTGAAGACAAAAGCCAAGGGATAAAACATAAGAGAAAAAAAAGTCCTTGCAGATGCTTTTAAAGGACCTGCTTCCTTGATAGTAGTATAAATGATAAATCTTCACCTGGATAATTTTCCACTCTGAGGATGACAAACTATTCAGAACTCTTTAGTGTTACTATTGGGATTTCAATTCGTTTTTCCTCTGTTAGAAGCTGGCAATAAATTAATTTCTGTTTATTTTTATAGCACAAGAATGTGTGAACTCTCTAGCACTTCAAATTAAAATAAATATCCTGTTATTAGGCTGATACATCTGTTATACTGAATTACAACACAACAAAGGTTAAGTAAATAGATTAATTTAAAAATCATTTTCACTTATAAAGATGGAAATATTTTTAAGAGTCAATAAAGCACCAAATATAGTTGCATTGTATTCCTTACTTCATTACTTTACAGTTTTTCTTTCTCACTGAAGCTGCACATCCATTCAAAACAATTCACAAATACACAATATTGTTTTTGTGAAAGAAGTCTCACTAAGTTCTTGAACTGCCACGTATTGTTCATTTCAGCTAATACTCTTCGAGCAGAATTGGATTTGTTGGGGGTTATTATTCCCCAACTGCAGAGTAAATAGCGTTTGTGGCAGCAGGATAATATATTTGTGCCTGACTCAAAATAAACAGAAAACAGATGTTCAGCATAATGAAGTGACATGTGCAACTGTTTATTATTAATATTGTCCAGCAGGATTTGTGGGACTTAATACTGGTTCTAAATGTCAGCAAAACATAACTCATGGTGTTTCTCAAATGCTAAATCAAAGCGGCTAAATCTTCCATTCATCACCATTTTTCAGGGTTTTGAGATTGAACCAGTAGCTTAACAGAAATAGCATTAGCAAATGCTGAAAAATAATACATTTTTATTGTTTAGTTTTTGTTTTTTTAACTGTCGTGTATTTCCTTTATGGCCAAATGATGACAACTATTTTTATGAAAGCGACTAATTTCCACCCAGGTTGTCCACAACCTTTTTGGTTTTTGTATGTTTTTCTGTTTCTTACTTTCTATGCATCATTTCCAATTGCCTTTGGAAACAAAGGCTTTTTTGTTTCTGTCATTTCTTATCAAGAACCAATAATTGGCCCAGAAATGATCATTCTGGTTACCAAGAAAACAAAGAAGGGGTCATTTTGGCTTTGTGTGTCAATCCCATGCTGTATTCCATTAGTAGAGGCAAACAGTGGAGGATGCTGGAAGGTTCAGTTCTTTAATAACTGGACACATTTCAAGCTTGTTATCAGCCATGTAGCCAAGATGACATGCTGGGACCTGTCCACCTCTAAACGACAACAACAAACACAACAACAAATGCAGCTAAAAAAGAAAAAACAAAAAATATTGATCACATTTAGATGCTGAATTTCTTTTATCTACCCCTAACACAAAGGCTAATGTTGAATATACTGCTCAGAAACCAGTCTCACTACATGAACAGAAGCTGAATTAAAATGATTTGGTATCACTTCAAACAAACATATTGTGTTTGAACAGCTCAATTTGTCCTGCACTGATTGTAATGATAAATTGTTCTAATATTCAGGTTTTTAATAATTCCAGAGTATATGTAGTTCATTCTTTATAGTTACATGAACATAAGATTTTTTAATATAAAGCTGTAAATCAATGTGTGTGTTGTTGTGTGCATCGGGTTGCTGGCTGGAAATCTTTACACATAATATCTTTAATTTTTATGTTCCATGGTTATGCACTGAAATCCAACTCTCATTTAAAACAACCTCAGCCGCCATAAAAAGTTTTAATTCTGGGCTGACAACTTCATATTTTGATTCCACTGAAAAGTCAGTGACATATACCACTTGAATTTTACTGGAGTGATCAATATAGCATGATAATTACAAAGTCTATGATCATTGTGTGATCGCGACAACCCCTGAAACTCTTTCTGTATGATGCCTCCACACAGTCATTTTCTGTCATTTCTGCACTGCAAACTATAAAAACAATGAGCAAAATGCACGCAAATTTGCCTGTGATTTTTGCCTGTCAAGCAGTGCCATTACACTAACAGTTAAGCTTGTGAATCCAGTGGTTTTATGATCAGAACAACAGCTTAGCAAGACAAATTTACACAAAAAAAGGATTTTCTTTAGCCTGACTACAACCAATTTTGAGTTTACTCAGACTGCATGAATGCAAAGACAGCTGAGATTTAGCCGAACGACATTTAGACAGACAGAAGCATCACACATCTGTCAGAGACTTCAGCCTAACAAGCTGCTTGAAGCTGAAACCATGAGACATCCAACTGACCACATCACTGAGACAAGAAGGACCAAAAAGGAGAAATCCCAAAACGAATTGGGAGTTTAAGTGATGCTTGACTCAACAGCACGGAGGCGATAGAGTAATAACAGGAAACAGAAGCTTCAAACAACTGTGTGGCTGCTGAAATGAGCAAAGGCTTGCTGCCAGACTCATTGTCACTGTCTGCTGGCGGCGCGTATGCTGAAGCTGTAACAGGTGATATATATCATGTGAACTATCATACAGCCAGCTAGAGTGATGATGATTTAAAAGGCTCGGTGAGAGGAGACAGCTTGTCTGAAAGCATTGTTTCACTGTGTCCGCAGCGTGATGTGAGTCACCTTCAAATGCAAGTCCTCTCGACTAAACGCTTGATGGCTCTCATAAATACCAGTCATAATTATGATACAGCCACAAACAAACCTCCACTTTTCAAGCCATTCTGACAAGAACAAAGGGTAAAGCAGAGTAGGCCTCATTGGCATTTTACATATCTTCTCTGACTGATATGTCATTGTGATGGTTTAATACTACATAATTATGACACTGTGAATGCCTGATGGACGAGCTTATCTTGGTTGGAGTGAGATGTCTTGCTACAAATTGTGCCAGCTGACAACATAAGAGGTGATACATGTGCGAAAGAGGTTTAATCAACACAAAGAGCAAGGGCAGGAAAGAAGAATGAAACATGCAGCTGGTTTGTTGAGGCAGACCCCCCCCCTTCCACTGTAAATAACCTATAAAGATGTTCACGGTTTTAAAGTTCTCTCTGCTGATTGCAAAGATGTGTTTAACTAAAGCTACAATCTTTAAGCTGCACTTGTGATTCTACATGTTGAACCACATGTTCTTTATTTACAGTAATTTCTTCAATCAAAATCTTTTACCAACTATTGTAACTATTCTTGTTAATATTTAAAAAGTTTCTAAGTTCAACTGTGAATATAAAATTGGTTCATCCAATTTGCAAATCATTGCAATGTTTTGATTTATATGTGATGTGCAAGTAAATAAAAATTTTCGTCTCAAAGTTGAAGTTGCATTTAATCAGCCTAAATCAATTTTGATATTTTAAACTCGATGTGGAAGTGTGACTGAAATTAAGGGGTTAGTTCTGACCTTAACTGAAGCACAGCAAAATGCTGCTAAATTATTTTTTTACACATATTCCAACCTTGAGATTGGACACAGAAAGAAAAAAAAAGCTTCCCGCTCTCCCACACACAGAAGTGGAGAAGAGCTGAAATGTGCATGATTGTGAGCATTACTTAATACGTTGGCCTGAACCACAACCTTGACTGTAGTCAACGTAAGATAGCTGCTGAAACACATCTTTGTTCCCCTCAGTATTCATCCCTGCACATTTTTTACTGCGACAAATGAGGAGTGGACTCAAATTGAATTTTTTCTATTTATGACGAGAACAGAATTTAAACCATGTCTTTGATTGATTGTACAACTCAACTAATAGATTTGAAAGTCATATATAGTAAGTAAAAGACTAGAAGATGAAACTTTAAGACAGAATATTAGCTTACTTTTTACACATGTATGCCATTTAAGTCATTTGACAACCCTTAAATCTGTTGATAGCTGAACCAGAACAATCCACGTTGCACAAGTCCAGCATTCTTATTCATTCACAGATCATTAATCAGTCTTTGTTTCAATACCGCTCTTGTCACACACATACTTCCCTGCACTGACAAACTGAAATATCTGCCCATTCATGCAAAACTTTATGCTAAGGAAATCATTTAGCATAAGAAAAGTAAAGAATGATTAGCTTCTCTGTGTGCTGCAGATACAGGTAACAAGATTAAAAAATAAATAAATGAATGAGTTGCAATAGTTTAAACTGTTTTAATTCTGTTTCATTTGCTAACCTATAATAATGAATAACTAGTAGAAGATCAACAATAAGGCAAAAATGAAGAGAAGGAAAGATCAATCCAGAGTAACAAGAGGGAAATCTCAAAGGTGAGCATAATTATGACATTGCTAAGATTTTAAAATCAATGACAATGTTATTTGTTTTTAATACAGCTGTGTGTGGTAGAAACACCCTGTACAACCCAGAATGACCTCAGCTTAGGTTTAAAAAACACCTGAGGGATTTGTCCACCACAAACCTTTCTATTATCCTGCTTTGATTTAAATTTAAAAAAAATAATAATAATAATACAAAATGAAAACATTTTAATTGATTGGCCTCATTCAATTTATTTGAAAAATAGCATTGTTAATGTTACTTTAAAATGTGGATGCAATACATGGGGGTTATCAGGTTATAATGTATTGGAAGAAAGCCAGAAGGGCACAACCATTTTTTAGGACCCCTTGTTGTCACAATGCTGCGTATAAACTGCTCTCCTACCTTAGAACTATGCATTATATTTGTAAAAACACATAATTTGTAAGTCCAAAAGCCGCTCATAGCATTGAAATAATAGATGAGCTCACAATAAAGTATTAATTATAAATTTAATCTAAAGGCCCTCAAAAAAGTAGTTACGGCCGTGCATCAAACTGCATCTGACTCCTGCAACGCTCCATGGTGGTGCTTGACAGACATGCAGGAGACAGAGACAGTCTGTCTGCAACCCAGCAGATTGGAGCAGTATTTTTTAAGTATTTTCTGAAACTCATCATGTCATTTAACCCCACAAGGTTCAAGCATGCACAGAAACAACATCCACCACAGAAACTGTCAGAATGAGTGTAGACATGAAAGGTTTGAAGGTTTTAACCACCCCTCTGGATCGGATTGAAAATAAATTCCGATCAAGACCAAGACGTTTACATGAGGTATCAATCGGATTAAACCTTTACATGTTAATGCAGCTAATGCCAGCCTGTCCAGAACTCATGCTCCTTCTTTTGCAGATCTGCCAGTGGTCAATTTTAAACTTTATGACAGTCTTTAACTCAAACACAGAGCAAAAACTGAAAGATGACAATGAGTCAAAGAAAACTGTAGAAAGAAAAAAAAGTGAAAAATAAGTCTCTCGTGACTCTTGTCATGGCTGTTTGCCTCCTTTCTCCAATCTTCTTGTCAGGATCTTGTTGTTTGTAAGTAAACAATGCAGAATGATGTCGCACACGATAATTTAGCATCTTTTACAGATGCAACAGGTGTTAACAAAACTGTAATATCAAATGCTTTGCTGGGGTGCAGGTTGCTTCAAAGGTCAATTTCCATAATTTTTCGAATAGCATTAACACTGACTCTCTTTATTTTGCAAATACCTCTGGCATGTAATGCAATATTTACCATATTTTCATGCAGTAAATACAGAAGAGAAAGCAAATCATAAGATTGTGTTTATCAAAGATTTTCTAGTTTTACTGTTCTGCAGGCTAAAACTTTGCACCGTGATGTCTGCCACTTCACCACAGGCAAGACTGCTTTCTGATTATTTCAAATCATTCCAGCCCCCCTCTTCAAATGGAACATTTTTGATGGATTATTCAGTGTCAACCTTCACCGCTTTGAACACTTTTGAATAAATGTAGATTTGAGACTTACTGAAAGATGAGGCCAACATGTCATTGTGATACACAACTGAATGCAAATGCTATGCACTTTGAAGCTCTAGCATTTACAAAAATCTAGTTTAGAATTTCCTTGCACCATATCCACAATGTTATCCATGCTAATTTAATTTATTCAGGTTGTTGTCACACCACATTTTGCATATTGTCTTATTGCCCTGACAGCCACTAATGAGGGTAATAGGGATATTTCTGTCCTGACATCTATTGTATAAGCTGTCTTCATTACTAAGTTCTCATTTTGCCATCATGTCATTGGAAATTCAATAAAAAGACTTTCAAATGTGAAGGGGTTTTGTTAAATTGGCCTTAACGCACTATATAAAAACGCAGATGGAATATAATAGTAATTTCTGCACACAGTGAGAAACAATCAGCATAAACCTTCGAAGATATGACATTTGGGTACAAGAGACAAAATGAAATCATGTACAACAATCCTATTACACATGTTTGCCATTTTGACAACCCTTAAGTCTACTGATATTTGATCCAGGATAATCCACGTTGTGCAGGTCCAGCCTATTTATTCATGCACAGATCGTGATTCTCTCAGGCTGAGGAAATCAGTTTCAATACTGCCTTTGTCACACACATACTTCCCTGCCCTCACTAAATACACTATCTCCCTGCCTGTTCAAGCAAAACTTTATGCTAAGTAAATCATTTACATCTCCCAAGCAGCCTATCTACATTTTCCAATAAAACCCTAAATTGATGGATGTCATCTTAGTGCTCACAGGCAATAACTCCTGCTGCTTCAAAATAACAATATGTTTTGGTTTTATGAGGTCTAGACATGCTATTTTTTTTAATGACATCCCTAGGCCGGTGCTGTTTACATTTATTGATATCTGTTTTTAGACTCTGTCCTCTGTAGAGGCTTTTCTATGCCGAGCTAAGTCAGACCTATACGGACATAACAAAAGTTTTCATTTAACATGTATGGACCACAGAATGAGGCTGTAAAATATGTCATTCATTTTCTATTCTGAGAGAAATTCTGATGAGATTTAAAACATTTCTATTAAACTGTACAATTCATAAATACAAACTGAGTTTGATAGCAGAAAATTACTTGAAATTGAAGGAATTACTTGAACAAACTGCTGCAGATTAACAAATAATACAGTTAATGCTCTAAAATTAATATCAATCTTAAATTGAAGGCTAGAAGCATTTGTGTTTTTAATTCTTTGACTAATTGTGCAGCCTAAAATGAGCCTAAAAACACACTTGAGTTTTAACATGATCAGAAAATCTGCTCTAAAGACCTGAAGTTTCAGATGTGAGATCTGCAGTGGTGTGCATGAACACATTCATTAATAATGGTCATTGAATACGTTCATGTCTCTGTAA
Organism: Rhadinocentrus ornatus; assembly: GCA_037177495.1. Taxonomy (NCBI): domain Eukaryota; kingdom Metazoa; phylum Chordata; class Actinopteri; order Atheriniformes; family Melanotaeniidae; genus Rhadinocentrus; species Rhadinocentrus ornatus. Next base: position 14,473,405 of record JBAMHW010000009.1, on the reverse strand, counting down.
ATACTGAACTGAAGGCAACACATTTGTGAATAAAGAACTTGAATGTGAACGCGTTCGGATTATGTGACATTCTGTAACAGTCACTGCCTACATTTTTACTGGCTCTATACAGACTTCACACTACGTTACTTAACATGCATTAGTTGGTAACTATGCATGCATATCCACTCTAACATAACAAACCAGCAATGCTTCTTGACAACAGTCGGTGCAGTCCCGCTCTGAAATGGTGAGGTGACAGAATATTACGTACTGTCTGCAGAAGATTCTGACAGTAAAAGTCTAACATGTCTAATACAAGTTGTTTGTCTGCACTTAAAAAGCAAGTTAGAACGTCAGTTTCATCAACTTCTAACTTTTGTTTGAAAGAAAACATATCTACAAGTCCTTGCCAATAAAAAAAAAAAAGCCATTAGCAAAGAGAAAGACCCCCTGCCAACAGCCCCAAACCACCCAGATCACACTGCAGCCTTCAGGGGTATGACTTCCCAGCCACAGTTTAGTTGGTTAGTTACAGATTTCTCAAGTATTTCATTCTCAGTACAAACCTAAAATAACTGAAATGAACTGTACTTTGAACTAGTTAAAAATTTAAATGGTGAACTATGAATGTGAACTATTCATTTTAAACTGAATGAACTGAACTTTAAACTAGTTCATGAGAAGCATGAACTTGCAAAACACTGGAGATCTTTGTCTGTGCTCATCTAAAGTGGGCAGGAATCCCCCATTCAGATCATAAAAACAAGTTGGAATTAGAGCGAAGCTATTATCATATATTATCAGTGAGATTGGAGCTGGTTACAATTAAGGTTAATCACATGAGGTCCTCTCATCTCTTAAAATGATTGCTCTCCCACTGTAAATTACTGTGTATTTGGCAACAGTAGAGGAGTTTGGAGAAGTTTCTCCTCAGTGAAAATTAGCTGAAAAAGCTGAAAATGAAAGCAGCAAGACTAACGACCAGAAGACCAGACATGCTGTTTTAATTAAGTGCCAGTACACGGGAGAATGTTAAGGGCTATTTTCCTTTGCTAAAACTTACAGATGACCTTAACACCTTGTCATTAATTAATTAAAGGTTTGAGTACTATTTTTTTTGTTTGTTTGTTTTTTTTTGTTTTGTATGTTTGTTTTTTGTTTTTTGTAAATAATACCTCACTTAATTTGACCCTTAATTTCGTCATTATTTAAAAAAGACCACCAGATCTAAACAACTTGATCAACTAATCAAAAAGAGTTTCACTTATGACACAATGACGTGAACAAAATATAATGAGCTAGTATTACAAGACAAGCTGGTACTACTTTTGATGGAAATCTGTTCGAGCCGGAGACGTTTAAGAGCTAGTGTGTGGCTGTTTTCATTGGCATCACATTAAATGTGATAACAATGGAACAGCATCTATACCCATATTCAGCATACATTAGCATCCACATGAAGCAGAGTCACAGAACTAATACAAAAAATTACTGCAGCTGCTATATAACATACAAACATACGAACCAAGTGTACGGTTAAAAGAGTATCTTTTTATGGTGTATTGTGATGACATATCAGTTTAGTCCATGGGATGAGAATGAACATGTGATAATGGCTGCTGTGACAAATTTTCTGATGTTCCCTAAAAGTCTCATTTGTAATTAGATCACATGGTTGTGAAACAGTGAACAGACTTTCATTTAAGTGGCTTAAAACGTTGCACTGCACTTCCTCAGGTCTCTAGTAAGGCACCAGATTGAATACACAAAAAATATAATACACACAAAACACATAACTACATTTTTTTATGTTCCTAGAAACTTAAACTTCAGTCTCTTACAATGTATAAAGTCCCAACATTTTCCTTCCACTTTATCCAGCAACATGCATAATATCAGGACACATGGACGTATTATGGGACTGCAATTTGAGCTTCTTGCTCTATTTGGATACTATAAATGATACCAATTGTCACGTTTTTTAGAATTTTGTCCCAATAAAGACTTAAGGTTAAAAATAATAATAGGCATGTGTAATTTAACCATGTCAACCTGCTGAGTTAATTTTTTATATATCAACAAGGATATCAGTGCTGCGATCCCACATATCCTGGGCTGATGACACTTTTCTCTACAGACACATGCATATAAGTTAATATTACCATTATCCCCCTAAGATATAATTAAGTAGTAGTTACTTGCACTTGGGAGAATCGACATGTAACTAAGTCACAGGCACCAAACTGGGAATGAAACACGTTGTCATGGTTCCTGTGTTTTGATCTGTCTGGTTTGTTAGATTTTTATCTTATGTTCTGTGGTTTTTAGGTTTTATTTCTGTCCATGGTTTAGGGTTTTTGTTAATGTTTACGTCTGTTGTGATCTTGGTTTCTAGCTCTGTTTTTTGTGGTGTTTTCTGTTTAGATCATTGTTTGTGTCATGTTTTAGTATGTCTTGATTTTGGTTTATTCTGGATTTTGTCACATTTAGTTCAATTTTCCTGTTTTCCTTGTGCTCCTGTGGTTTCTGTTTCTGGCTCGTTACTTCACCTGGTCTAATTACTCATTCACTTCACCTGTTCCTTATTACGCCCTCTGTGTATATATACCCCATGGTTTTCAGTTTGCCCTTGTCAGATCCTTATATAGGTTATCCATGTGTTGTGTGGTTCCCTGTTCCAGAGTGTTTGGGAACTAAATCCTTTACCCTGCATCTATTCTGCCTGCTCTTGAGTCCTAACCTCTGCCACACATGACAACATGTATTGCTGCCTAAGCTGATAATCTCAGTAATGATCCTGTTTATCAGCCACTCCGCCTCAAGAAAATAAGACGACAAAGATTTGTGTCATGCCCTCCCATCAAAGAGTTCACAAAGAGGAAATAGCTGTGCCAAACAGGGCACACTGCTTCTGTCCCTCCAGTTAATAAACAGACACAAGAGTGAGAGCTACACCAGAACTTACAAAGGCAAAAACAATCTATATATGGTTTATACACTACATGAAGGGACAGACCAAAGTTCAGTTAGCACTCACAAAAGTTCAACCCTGAGTCACTCTGTTCACATATTTTATAAGACGCTGTAAACTCCCTTTAACTGAGTCTCATTGTGCTTTACTATCCAGACATACTACAAGCAGGAGTCTAAGAAAATCGGTGAAGGTTTTTGCAAAAAAAAAAACAGCTCAACGCTAATGAGTTTTGGCATGTGTTCTGCCTGAGAGGATGACAGAAAACCCTTTGACAGTCTTTACAATGACCAATTAAATTTATGGATTGTCAAAACTAAACGAGGCCTGATTGCAAAAAAGGGCATGAGGAACTAAATGTGCCTCTAAGGGAATAATGTGCTTGTTCCTTCAGTTTGTGTGCATACAGATTTCTGCCTGTAAGCTAAAACACTATGAACAATGACCACGACTTTTCAGGCTTCACACCTGCCACCAAAATTGTTAAAAGGGTTATCTATCACATTCTTCTGAGTTGTCATGAAGATGAAGATAGCTTAATAGCAAAAATATACAAGATACCGAGTTTTAAAGACCTATGGCCAAGCTGCCAAATATTACAAACTCAAGCTGGGATGGATTTTACAATCCAAACTACAAAACGATGGGACAGTGTGTGTGTAAGAATTTCAATTTCAATTTGGCTGGCAACAGAACAATATGCCACTTTGCCTCAGTCCATTTTAAATGAGCGTTGGGCGAAAAAAGATAGTAGCATTTCTGGATCATGTTCACATATTACTTCTTTTTTTGCATAACTGACCTTTAACATGCATTTGTTGGTACAGCGAACTGTGTTCATGGACAGTGATTTCTGGAAGTGTTTCTGAACCCATGTGGTGATTACCATTGCAGAATCACGTCTGTTTTTAATGCACTGTGGCCTGAGGGCCTGATCAACATTGTGGGTATCTAATATTAATTTTGTCCCTTGCATGCTGAGATGTTTCTAACAGAAGCAGCTTCTGTGAATCTTTTGAGGATATTATTTATCGTAGATGAAGCATTCAAAGTCTTTTGTGACAAATTTAATACTGAAAAATATTATTGTGTAAAAGATCTACGATTTTTGCACTCAGTAATTTTGCAGATTGCCATCGATACAACAGAGAAACTCTCTTTCTCTAGGGTGCTCTTTTCATACCCAATAAACTTATTGATCTATTATTACATTTTAGATGTAATAAGTTCCTCCAGTTGTTTCTTTCTCTAGCACTATTCACTTTTCCATTTGTGTCCTCCGTCCAAATCTTTTTACAAAAAAATTCAAAATGATATTTATGATTAAATGGTAAAATGGCTCACTTTCAAATGTGATGTGTTTTCTTTGTTCAGTTCTGTTTTGAAAATATTATTCATTGATGGGATTTGCGAATCGTGGGATTCTGTCTTTACATTTTATACCGCACCTACATTTTGAGGGGAAAAGGAAACATCTTTAGGATGAATGCTCATCATGTTCAATGAGTTCAGCAATAATTAAAGCTCAAACATTAGTCTGGAGGTGGAACATTGTTAAATGTTAGCAATGGAAAAAAATATGCACATTTGCCATTATGGGTGTGGTATTTTTTAAAAAGCCATGAAACTTCAAAGCCGTTTTGAAAAACAGCATTTTAAAAAGTTGTGTTTTCACTGTATTTATATATGCTAACATAATTGCTTTTCCATATTTACCAGAATTGGAACAGTGGTGGTACAAACAATGTGAAAAAGATGAAAGAATTAACTTAAGCAAAAAACTGAAGGGTGGAATCGGCTTATCCTAACAAATGAAAAATATTAATGGAGCTTTGCTGCTTAACGCACTTTTGAGCAACACAATTATTTCGTACTGTGTAAAGTTGCAAAAGACCCTTAATAGGATGTCTGTAGGATGCCAGTCCATCACAGTCTTCAGAATAACAAAACAAATAATCCTTAAAAAAAATAAATATATA
>JBAMHW010000009.1:14452056-14464882 GCA_037177495.1 Rhadinocentrus ornatus | reverse complement strand
CTTTTCAAAAACTGTTTTGCAGGCCCAGTGATAGACTGCTGGCACCCTGTCCAGTGTATACTCTGATGAAGATTGGAATAGGTTCCAGCCCCCCAGTGACCCTGAATTGGACAAAGCAGAGGTAGCTAATGGAAGGATTGATTAAACTGTCTTGGATTCTTCTCACCATTTAAACTGCAGAGCAACAAACTGTTAAGCAGCTTGTTAGCAACAGACAGACGGCTATTTGGGAGCCAATGGATCAAGTCCATATTTCCTTTCAAATACATTTACCTGTCATCTTAGATGTAAACAATGTGACTTTGAGTTTCCCCATTCCATTAGCTCTATTGCCTCTCATGTCTCTCTGCAGTGCAATGACTCAAGTATGAGAAGTAATCAATAGGCCTCCAGTTTGGGTGAATGAGTCTTTGTGCTGGGTTTGCACAGTCTTGATCAGGCTGACAATGACAGATTATGGTGCTGCATGTGAAAGTAATTAAGATGGGTCTATCGCTACGCTGATAACTCAAGAGCATGATGCCCCCAAGGCAGGCAGCACCAGGCTGTCAAACAGCTCGCTTCTAAGTAAACAGCATAAAATCTGTTATAATTCACCTTGAGAGGAGGCTATAAGGTGCTGCAATGATCAGTTTTGTAACATTATTAGACTCAATAAAGAGCTTTACTACCACAAGATTAGCATGTAACCCCACATTTCCTACCAATTTATCTGGTAAAAAAAGGAAAAATAATCCACTTTAAGTATCAAGTAGGATTACACCAAAACTGTTTTACTGATAAAATAGTGTCTATCACTGAAAATATTTAATGTTTAGGTTCAACAATTTTATAGCCCCATTTAGAAATTAATTGTTCAATCACCTAACGTGAAATGCTGCAAAACTTTGGATACATTCAGACAATATAGTAAAAGACTTTCCACCCACTCACTGCTTCTGTTCCTCACTGAGTCATGAAAACCAAGCAGCAAACGTAAAGCTGATCAAAAATTCCCACATAATATTGGTTTCCACTTCAACTTATATTCCATGTAATAATTTTACATCCAAATAAAACAAAAATTCCATCTAAGTAATTTTCTATACCTCAAGAAAGGAGAAGAAGAGGTATTCATATACCTCTTGTTCATAATGAGCAGCTTGTGTGGCACTTTTACATCTGCAGACATTTTTGCAGACTTGGATTTGCTGCTTGTCTTTTTCTCTTAGAATATTTTAACAGAAAATTGTTTCGAAGTCTTGATTTGATTTTGTCTTTTAAATAATCAGTAGATGATAAATTTAGTAATCAATCAAAAACCAAATTATTCTATATGAGGCAGAATTCATTTTAGAAATATTGCTTGCATAAATCATGTGGCGTTTGTATTTTTCTGGAACTTCAATTTACTTTACTTTTTTTTTTTTTTTTTTAAGCATTTGTTTGTTCTCTCCAGCTGGCATCCCTGAGTGTATTGCTAAATAAAATCAGAAAAACATTAGGGTGTATTGGGGGCGCTGCTGAATAGCAACACGGTAACTTGGAAGGACCGGGCTATTCTAATGTTTTCCCCAAGTCTAGCTGTATCCTGCTGTGTAAGGAAATAATATTTCATTCAGCCTGCATAAATGCATTTGCAAACAGCCCTCCAGTGAAAAAGGGAGCGACTGATTCCTCAGGATTGTGTAAAGCAAGAACAGTGGCTGTTCTGATATCTCACTGTACAGTATATAAAGAAAATTCTTGCACATTCTCCCTGTTATCTCAGAGTTAAGTAAGGCAGCTGCAGCAAATAGCTTTTCTATTAGTAGTGTAAGATTTATTGATTAGTGCAAGGTTTGCATTCTTAGTTGCTCACTGCTGAGGAATACTTCCACTTTGATTTTGTAGCGTAGCATTGCCTTGCTTCCTTCTGTATGATACTACTCACAGTGGACTGTGCTACACACACTGGTTATTTTATCAGGCTCAGATCTGCCCAAACAAGCCCAGAGTGAAGACAAAAAGCTGCTGCTCCTCTCCTGTTGTCTGAAATGCAAGACAAAGAAAAGCTCTTGCTTTCTGATTTCTGTAGAAGTTACCAACCATCAAACCACAATGGACATAGAAGACAAAACTAGTCCAAATGTAGATAAGCCTTTTCTTGCTCTTTTTTCTTTGGCAGACCAGACTAAATCTCTTCTTTTTCAGAGCCGGGCGCTGCAGCGGCTGATTAGGAAACAGAAACCTTTTTCTTTCCAATTCAAGCAGTGGATTAGTTGGTGTTCGACAACTAAATATTCAGTCCTCTCTAGCAGAAAGAGTCCTTTCTTTTCCATATTGATCACCTATTATTCAGTGCAAATATTGAGAGGTCTGGTCTGAGTGCCATCCACCTTTATATGACTGACCTATACAAGACAGTTTCCTAGATATATTTGAAGGATTTGGATTGTCCATTATAATGAAAGGAAAAAAATCAATTACTACTGTGAAGGGTACATTCAAATGCTCGATTTTTTAAGTTGTAATTGTCGTTCCCTTTTGGCTGAGGAAGGGCAATTTTGAATGAGTTAATGGTCTGATGAATTACATGATCTAATATTTTTTAGATAAAAATCACAGATATTGCAGATGACACACGGATGAGTGAACACATTTTGCAGAGTGGCCCTTTGGGCTGATCAGTGTAATTTCTGATAATTTAAAACACATCCCCAACTTCAATTCAACAAGAGAACAAATGTTGCCAGAACCATTTTAGCCAAATGAGATTTTTACAGCATCATAATAGCAATGACCCAAATTAGTTAAAATTGAGTGATAGGACATACAGATTATTTATTGATACAGAGTCTGACTGATTCACCAGTAGTAGCATATGACAATAATAGCCCCATATAATCATTTTTAACCTTTTTTGAGTCACAAGTTAATGGTGTCTAGTGCTCAGCTTAAGTGTTTTAGTTCTTTTTTAGCTGGAGGATCAAACAAGCTTTGATAAACACACTGCAGACCACCAGCTCAACATTTACCAGGTCAACACAGTTGGAGAAGATTTTAGTGGAGCAGTTGGCAGGTTTGAAAGTCTACCTCTTCTCACTGGCTTCCCTGATCTCTAAAATAAATAGTAACTTGGTATATAGCAAAGAAAAATCTAATCAAAATGTAATGAATACCGGACTTGCATCTTTTGGAAAGACAAACATAAATAGTAATGCCGCTTAGTGACTGTTACTTGTGTAAATAAGCAGCTAATAGCTGACAAGTTTAGCAAATCTCTAATTTGACTGTTTTATCCTCAACTTGTTAGCATTTCTTAGATGAACTTACTTTATTTCTAATTTATATATATGTAAAAGATCATATAAAAATGTGCTTTTGAAGACACAAGTCATCTCTTCTATGTTAATCCTAAATGCTATATCATCAGTATTTATTAAGTTATTTATCTCATAAAGTCTTATTAATCTATTTTCAGCCATTTCTGTATCCGCATCAAAGGGAGACTGAAAATCAGTAAAGTTACAGCAGAAGTTGCAAAAGCTTCAAAAGTGAATTTCACAGAGAACAACATACAGTTGTGTGTTCCCCATGAATAGTCCTACTCAGTCACACAAAGCTAAGAAGCTTCACTGCTTGAATATTTGTGCTGCTGAATTGATGATCAACATGCATCTTATTAAACATTCATAAAAAATACCATGAGGTGTTACAAAAATAAAAAAAGCAAATATATTTTCCCTTCACTTTCTATACAAGTTTAACTTAGATGGACATCTCCAAAAGGTTGTGGCACTGTGTAAAGGGTAAATAAAACAGGACTCCTTGTATTATTTTGTTTTGTAATGCACCAAATGTTCTTAACAGGTCTAAACTGCAGTTTGGCCAGCCTGTTTTCTTGTCAAGAAAATTTAATCAAATGACTCAAAAGTATCTAAGTGGCAGCCATGATGAGCACTGGATGATATCTAAATACTGAGGAAAGGAGTTTCTTTCATTCCTTTATTAACTGCTGTAGCAAACACTGGGCCATTTTCAGTAAAAGGAAATTGGATGAAATTATATTGAAAAATTCCTTGTGACTGCAACATTAAAAGTGCTCAGTTATTTTCATTTTGTCGTGCTAACTGTGATTCATGTAAATAAATATGAGAACAGGAAGGTGAGTGTTAGCAGCTTGTGGCAACAATATGTTTCACACTTGTGGCTTTTTCTTTCCTTTTTCAGAATTAAGCCTCAATTATGAAGAAATTCTTTTTATTACCTCTTAGGGCTGCTCGATTATGGAAAAATTAATAATCATGATAATTTTGATTGAAATTGAGATCTGGATTATCTAACACAATTAGAGGAAGAAAAAGAGTAAGGTGTGGGGGGGGAGACGGGACATTTTAAGCTTTGTCTGTGGTAATACAGACTAGTTTCTATCCACCAGGTCCCAGTACCTATTGTTTGTCTCAGACCAGCAGCTATGTTCTGCCAGGTGTGATCTGGAATAAATGAGACTGTAGACATCTCATTTTTACGTTGAAATCCACGTCATATGCAGCTCTATGGTGCGGCTTGACCACAGGTCCGTAGCGGTGGCGAAACATTGGACTGTAGCCACGTCCTTCACAACACCCTCAGGACACTCATCACACAGGGCAGGAAGACACGCGATTAAAATGGTGATGAGATGGCAGTGATACTTTAGTCGCGACTCACAAATATTGAACATTTTTCTATTTCATTGTGTCGCGCCGTAATCCCCCGTGTGCACGTCTACACGAACGAGCGCAACATTTCACATGCACGAATGTTGCCTGTCGCTCGGCTTGAGGAGGGCAGCGATTTCCGCCTCATCGCGCAACTTCCATAGAGAATTATTAGAGAAGAAGCGACGTCGCCTCCCGTGTGTCCAGTCCATAACTTGAGTGGTGTTTGCATCTGGAGTTCAATTAAACCAAAGTGGGTGGGACTGTGGGAGGAGTCTGCAGCAGTAGGAGGAGTCTGAAAAAGAGTGCAGCAATGCCAGAGGCGCTTGATTTGCAACTGAAAACAGCACAAGAGTAAACTGCAAAGGAGCAAAATAATTGGACCCTTTAATTTTTATGATCATTGAAAACCCAGATCGTAATTGTGATTAAATTAAATTAATCGCACAGCACTATTACCTCTGTAGTAATATATGTCATACACCATTAAACAACGTGAGGACAAATTTGGTGAAGTGCTTGATATGTAGACTACTTTAATAATTGTAATTCCACTTCATTAGACCCACATCACAATTTAGCATGAGTTTGTTCAGACTATAAGTGTGGAAAACTCACCTTTTTCTTACAAACTTACCTTGATATCCTCCATAACATTGTTTTCCATTTAGCACAAGAATTTCATGGCAGAAGTCTATAGGAACTATTATTTCTGTATATTTTGGAACTCTATTATGAATATTCTTATATGTCTATGCATTAAACCATTTTGAATCAGTCCATCTAAAATAAGCACTGGCTTTTCCACATTTTTTTCTTAATGTAGTAGCATATTAACTTGTATTGGTAGATAGAGCAACAAGTTTATTGACAATGGTTTTTAAAAGTGCTCCTCAGCTCATGCTGCGATTTTAATTTAGTGCCGTCTGGGGGGGCTTAAGGCGATGGGATATGATGTACTGTGGAATACCAGATCACTAATTTTAGAGTTTTATATGGATACACATTACTCTTAAGTTGTTAAATTATTATCCTAAGCACATTTTCATGAAGTGAACTCTTTTTTTCTTTTTTTTTTACTGAAGACTCATTCTCTCTGGGATGCTGTTTTTATACACAGTTGCAGTACAAAATGCATCATTAATATAATTAATTGTGAGATATACCTACAGGTGTGTGTTCTTGATTATTACTGCCCAGGTTCCAACATTTTTTAACGATGTTGCGGTTATAAAAATAAAAAATTATTAACTCAATTATCAGCAGCAACTTATTAAATGTTGCCTCTGCCACAATCTGTTGTTCTCCTTGTAAAAGCTCAGTCATTGGCATGTGTAATATGTGTGAGAACTGGACCAACAAAAAAGCCAAAATGCCACACAAATACATTACGGCATGTAGAATGCAAGTTGGAATGGACAGGCTCATGTTTTATCCTTTTTTTTAAGTCACTTTATAATTGTAAATATCATTTGTTTTTGTGTGGGTTTTTTTTTTGGTTTTGTATTATATTTTGGTGTTAGTTATGGAAGATGTCTGCCCACTGGGATTTCATTTAAAAAGTGCTGTGCTGTGAGCCCTAATGATGGCTTGTAATTGCTCCATCACCCATACTAATGTGCACTCCCTGTCCTTTTTTCAAAACAAAATCATTGCATTTCCATTTATTTTTCTCTTTTTTTTCTTCTTTTTTTTCCAATGCGGCCTGATTGTCACTGTCTAAACATCACAGTGAACGGAGTGAGGTCTCTCAGATCCAGGGAACAGAGAGAACAATGTCATATTCATAAGCGGAGGCATCAGCTCTTCTCCTCATTACCACGGCGCTGTGAATGGAAGCTCCTGTCCCCACAACCATGAAAGAATCTGTCATCTGTCTGTTTCTCCTAATTGACTGTTTACTACATTTCTGCACAGACAGACAGATTTTCTTTTTTATCGTCCTCACTTTGTCTTTCTGTGTAGTGCTGCAGTATAAACAAAAGTGTCCTCTAAATTTCTTCTTTTTTTCATTGTATTAACTACAAGACTCACAGTGATAGCATGTCTACAGCTGCACTCTGTGACCTTGACAAAATAAGAAGATACAGTATTGACTCAGAGGTCCCACTATAAAGTATGTGGACAAAGCTCCTTGTGCCTGGCACCCAAGGTAATGTTTTTGAGGAGAGATTGGAGTCTTTTAGAAATTGAAAAGAATATAAAGTCAAGGATAGATAGAGATTTTCAATTTTTTCCAGCATGAACATCCATAACTATCTCCTTTCTCTGTGTATATAGGCTGACTTGCTACAACATCTGACTGGAAAGGACAAATGCTAAAGTGACATCTGCCTGTTAGGTTTAAGCTGCAAGGACCCTTTGCACTTAGATGTATTTTATAAGCTTGCTCAAAGAATGTGAACTTTGATAGTGAACGCACATCCAGACAGTACCTGGCACACAAGAGGCTGAGTGGGTTTAGGAACATTGGATTTATAGCTAAGAACATGCATTTTATGGCTTTTAAGTCAGAGTGGATATAGTGGAAAAACACAACCTGGAAGTGTAAAATCCTCAGTGAAATAATACCATAACCTTTATGACTTTCTTTATTGCATCAGCTACAAGTGGTGAAATTCCTTGCATGCCTTAGCTGCCAATTCTGCATCAACCACTCGCTTTCTAACTATGAGATTAGCTGCCACTGCATAAAGTAATGCCATGCATTACCCAGCAATTAGAGAGAGGCTTATTAGGCACAGTTTAATATAAATTTAATGAGCAATAAATTCAATTTCTTTAAATAGAAGAGTATATTATTGTTACAAATTATGTCCTATGGTGATCTCATGGTGGAGGCAATGCAATACATCCTGTATTATTATGCCATGAAGTACTGTATTAAATCTACAATGTACAGTACTTTAAGTGTTTTTTTATACAGACAGTAGACGAAAGAACACTTCACAAAGTGCTATGTACTGAGAGCTGACTTAGTTATTTCAGAAATCAATTAATGTATTGACAGAAATGGTTTGCAGCTGTTTCTACAAGCACAAATGCAAAGCATCCTCCAATTTCAGAGCTAAGAGTCATAGATGTTTTCTGTTAGTAAAAGGGAATCAAACATATTTTCCCTACATTTAGTTTTTCCAGTCAAAAACAAGCAGTTGGGGAGCATTACAATTGGGACCCTGTCACTGTTTTAGAAAGACATTAGATCACATAATCATTAAATAATGTACTTGAATACAAGAGCTGCTAAGCTTTGCTAGGCTGTTACATTGGTAATCAGCACCTGAGTATAAGTGCTTCAGTTCTATTTTTCTTTTACTGCATTTCATTTCATTGAAAACAAAAATACAAAAACACTAAAATAAGGAATAGTAAGCCAACATTATTCAGAGTGCATCAACATTAATTATTTTCTGTTGTCCTCAATCATAGGCACTTTAGAGCATTAACATCAAGCTGAATAATTGGATATCAATAGCATCAGTGAACATTTGCCTTATGTATTTTAAGTGTTTGTACCCTGTAGCCATTGTCGATTCTGTCAGCATTTCTTTACTTTTCTTTTAGCCAATTCACCTTGTACAAATGCCTTTGCAGCTATTGGTCAGAGTGCTTCTTCTGGTTTTTCAGCATAGCACGGGATGGTAGGCAACATGGACAACAAAAAGCTAATAGCTAACTTTGGCCAACTTTAGCTGCCATACTTAATTCTCATTTGTCTCTTTTTTTCTAATTATTTTTTTCTCAACAATGTGTCTGTTTTGAGTCAGGAAGCTAAAGACCAACTGAATGTCATAAATCTAGAGAAATTTGTTTTTTTATAACATTACTTAGAAACACAAATCGTATACTCCTAATTTTGCCCCTTTCTTTGGTCTTTTTTAATGTCTCTGCTCTGTTGAGCCATGTCTTCCTGCACTGGCACAGATTGTACATCCTGAGTGACAGCTAAAAGTTGTCTTAGCAGTGTGTTTATGTGCTATTCTATTTGCTAAGATGCTGACAACATGAGGAGACCCAACAGGGGGCCTCTCATTGACTCTGGTTTTACACTTCTGTTAAGTGTATAAGAGCCTTTAGATGCAGTGTATCACGTCTTTTATGTATTAGCACTCACAGTGAGACAGTTGCATATAACCATCTGACAGATTTACAATTTACAACCGGTGACAAAAAAGTCAAGCATCTGAATACTGTTTGCAGAAACTTGCAAGGATTAAGCCTAAATTGCATTAAATACTGTTGTTTCTGTTTGCTGGGTGTATTTAACTGTTTTAAAGTTTAGAAATTTATGAGGCAAAAAAATATTAATAAACTTTATTTTTACTTTGTTTCATTGCCGTGTTCCTAAATACCACTACTGCCAGCGGCTCAGAGACTTTATAATATGCAACAGAAATATACATGGAAAGCATGGATGTACTGCCTGCAGGCAATAACATTCACAACAATCATAGAACATAGGAAGATCAACACTTTCATGATAACAGAGGAAATAAAAAACAACCACCCACCAGAATACAAATAGACAAACACAAATTGAGGGCAGAGCAACACACTGCAAGCAGATTTTAGCAGTATTTGTTTCAAAGCCAAACCTCACCACAAGCAGCCAGAGAGGAACATCTTCAATCACTCACTGGGTCACATGCCAACTGGCAACCAAGAGCTCTGTAACAACTGTATGTTTCCTATTGTTTCTCCCAGATCCTGTCCTTCAGCAGCTCCTTGAGGTTTCATGACAGCTCGTATTGATCCACTTCACCATCACTCAGTCTTGACGAATGGCTTTAAACTGGCAATAAGTGGGATCATGGAACTCTCTGAAATTCAACCATCTGATGCACTACAACAGGCCAGACCCCAGGAGACACTGCAAAGAGAAACAGCGCTAAACAGATTCTCTCTTGAAATGCAGAGTCTCATCATTTCAGAACAGGAGGCTCAGCCATGGCAGCTCTTTAGTTTTATCAGTGCCTATGTACACTATACAAACAATGCTCTGTGACGTGTGGGACCATCTGTCTATCCCTCTCCTTTTGTTAAACTCCTCTTTTTTCTACACACTATGCACAACAGTGTGATGTGCATTATCCAATTAGGGGGATTTTTCTCCTCTCGGTTCAAATTCACCAATTCTGGATCAGTAAATAAGAAAAAGCGGAAGTTGCCAAGCAAGCTAAATGTCAGCATTTCATGAAGAGTTCATGCCCTTTTATTTGCCATCAGAAAACACACACAAACATTCAAACACACAAACGAACAAAAAAGACTAACTACGAAATTGGGGTCAGATCATAGAGTTTAAAGCTTGGGGATTTTGCCCAAATTACAATGCTGCATCAGAGTCCCAATACCACATGTATCTTCATTTTACTGAGTTTGAGGTTATTGCATTCATGCTGCATTATTAAAGTGAAAGGTTAATTAAACTAATGTGACAATAAGATGCTAGACAATGTTGTAAATGTCATTCAACGGCTCATCAGCACAGAGCATAATAAATTCAGCAAATGTAAGATTTGTAAACAATGTAGTGCAAATAAATGAGTGTCTAAAAAAATCCTTTAACAAGTAAATTCCTTTTGGGAGAAGGGTGCCACACTTTTGCACACACTAACACACATGGGCGTTGATGATTTTTTGCAAGACCTGTTGGTGTCTTGTACATGCCACTAATGGCCGTATGTGAGAGAAAAAATGAAGCCACTAAGCAGTCTTCAATATAAACCTGTCATCGCAACTGTTGCTTGCAATGTGTTTGACATGTCCATCCTTCCTCTGGGAGGGATTTAAAGTGGCTGCAAGCTTACATTTTAACTGCTTTGCATTCAGAATAATGCCATGAACAGAAAAAAACAGACTTGTGCAACTCTGATGCAACCGCGGTGGCATTGTGGGGAAAACGATTGGAATGGGGACTGCAATAGTCGGGCGAATTAAAGCTCCCTTGGTTCATGCAGTCACATGTCGTTAAAGCCTCACAGAGAAATAGCACATGCTCACTTCCAGCCTCACTGAATGGGGAGGAGAAGTGGAGACTGCGGACTGGAGTCCTCGCATGCATCGTGGCTGCAGTTGTGCGGCCAGAGGACACTGCGAGACCAGAGCTGCAATGCGTGTTTTTCCTCTAAAACGCACCTGAGGCGCAGACTGGACAGATTAATAGACAGCGGGATGAGTTGTGACTGTGAGGATTTATGCGGTATAACTAAAGGATACAAGCGTGTTCCAGCCGTGTCCCTGTCACTGACGGGAAAACGGTGCCAGTTGGTACTAAAGAGCCACGTTTCACTTGCTTTAGGTGTAAATACCATACGATCACTTCACCCTACTACCATCGGTGATACTTTATCTTTGCCTGTGAGCAGCAATAACTACTTTTTATAGCAGTCTTCTGTAGCGTATTGCAGTAAAACGCAGGAAGGTATCCTTTCAGCTCTAAACTAACGAGATTAGCAGCACTCTGGAGGAACAGGGTGAGTGTTTTTTTTTGTTTTGTTTTGTTTTTTTATTAATCAGAGCAACAGAAAGTGATGTTGAGATTTTTTTTAAGGGAAGCTGTGCGCATCTAGCGCGCAAACGCACCACAACTTCTCCCTGATAGCTACTCTTCTATGCTTCTGCTGTGAAAAGGGGGTAATTTTGCATGACAAACCCACGTAAGACGCCATAAAAGCTTACCTTTCGGAAGAAACGCCGCTGAAACCACGAAAACACAGAAAGAAATAGCGAGAGATCCGCTCCTTGTGATCGCCATGTTGGACACCTGCTTGAGACTGGCGGCGCTAAATCACCTAGAGACGGCCATGGGATGAAAATGTAGGCACATGAGAGGCGGAGGGAGGGCTCAGGCAGGGAGCCCACGATCACATTGGGCTGCGTGATGTTGCAATGACATCTAGGCTTGTAAAATTATACAGAAATATTATATAGTGTTGCCACATCAGAGTTTTAAAATGTAAAAAAAAAAAAAAAAAATGTGTTATTGTCCACGTAACATACTGTAATTCCAAACAGGAATATTGAAGGAATTTTAGAGTGATTTAGTGTAAAATACAATGCAGCGCCATGAGGTAAATTCACCACGAGAATCACAGACACTTAATGGGAATAATAATAATTTAGTTTTATGGTTCTACATTATTAGGGCATGTGTGGGAGACCAGCTTTTACTCAGCTTGCTGTCCTCAGACTTTATAGCTGAAAAACAAATAAAATGATGTCATGCATTTATTACTGAAAAGCAATAACAGTGAATGTGTCCCAAAATATGAACTTTCAAACACTTTCAAGCTGTTTTAATTTAAAGGAATAATCAATAAAGTTTCTTGAAACTCTGGTTCTCAAGCCTACTCAAAGAGCTCCCCCTTTTCTTAAAAAAAGAGTATTGCATCTTTTAATCATAGCTGGGGTGATATGGTCCCTCGAAGTGGGGAAAATGTCATACCAGAGAGTAACACTCTAAAAATCACACTCTGAAAAAAATATTGCAGGTTGTCATTAAGCACGACCAGCTGAACTCTCTTGCTCTTTCTTTCTGTACTTTATTATACTTATAATGTCTCAACTTATTCTCACCTCAGGTACAGGAGGAATATCTTATGAGAATCACAGAGCTACAGAGAGCTGAGCATGACAACGTTGAATCTCATTTCCCTCTTTCATTGTGTCAAAACAGCACAAAGGCTGCTAATTGCACAATCTATTCTCTGAGGCTGCGTGTCAGTCCTCATTCCATGGATGAGTAGATAGCATTTAGAACTTCGCTCTAATGCTGCAGCCGTCCCTATCGCTACAGATTGAATTCCACACATCAAATTTATTTCAGATGTTATTATCTGTGGCAGCTTGCCAGTTCTGCCTGCCACTCACACAATGTCTCCACAAGGTGTTTTCTCCTCACAGCAGTGGCCAGGCTGCTGTATTTTCTGACAGCATAGCACTAGTGGGCATCAGTCTGCAAAGTGCACCTGGAGGAAAACTTGCTCACTAAGTCCTACTCTTGTTTTTATTTGTCATATTAGGTATTTTTTTTCTTCTTCTTTTTTTTTAGATTAGTAATAACTTCTCTTTTTTTGGTGTATGTTTGATGGTGGGGGGGGGGGGGGGGGGGGGGGGGGGGGGGGGGGGGGGGGGGGGGGGGGGGGGGGGGGGGGGGGGGGGGG
>JBAMHW010000009.1:14432633-14451956 GCA_037177495.1 Rhadinocentrus ornatus | reverse complement strand
TGGGGAGAAGTTTTTTTTTTTTTGTTTTGTTTTGGGGGGTCCCCCCCCCCCCCCCCCCCCCCCCCAACCACCACCACCACCATCTGGGAGATTCACTCCACTTCTGCCTGGCATTTCCCCTGCTTACAACTGTAGATGGGGTCCCTGGGTCTCTGTGAGAAGACCAGCATTTTGTCTCCCAGAGCCAAATGAATAATGGATGGGAATGGATCAGATGACTGAACTGCTTCATCTGGATCCCCTGTAGTAATGGCCATCCATCCATAGATTCTTCGTGTGTGTGTGTGTGTGTGATTAAGTGTGTGTGGTGTGTTACGGGAGGGAGCCGCAGCTTTCATACAATTAAATATCTTAAATTGGAGAGACCATATAGAAGCTCATGCAGTGAATACTGGTGGTGATATTTAATAGGGCAGCCATCAGCATTTTCTGTTTAAATTAGTGTAGAAAGTGGTAATAAAGGATTTTTGCACAGGCCTGTTTCTCAGTTAATGTCTGATTAGAAATGCAATGTTTTTAAATTAAGATTTCTTTTCCCTTTGGTAGGAAATCAATCAAATTAACGGAAATTGAATTATTTGAGATGGTAATCTATTTAGGCAAACCATTCACCATGAAAATGTTTTCCTCCTGTTGTGAAAGGAAGAATAATTTAATCAGACCCTTGTAAGTGACCCAATGGCTGATCCAGAACAAGGTTTATTGTAATGTAATGTAGACTTCTTCATGCTTAGACCATATTAGTGAACATATAGGGGTTTGTAAAATCTAAATTTCCCTTAACATCACATGTGTATGGTGCATGTAACATACAAGGAGAGAACTTATTAGGCTGTACTCATGTGTGAAGAAATGGGTCTTAGTGTCCAATTATTCACTCAAAGTCACATTTGTGCAGCAGCTTTTACAAAAGAGTAATACTGTGAATTTCTTTTCTCTTTTTTTTCTTTTTTATTTTTTTGCCATCCCCATAGGAAATTATAATAGGAAATTATACTCTAGATATATCTCCACAGGTCATCAATTCTTTTCTCTGAGGGACAAAACATACAGTATGCTCAACCACTTTCCTCTCTTCTATTTGTCACGCTTACATCCATGTGGGAACCACTTGTAAATTACGTTTCTATATAATTTCAGCAAGGAGACACTCTTACAACTGGTTTTGTTTCAGCTAAATGTCAAAGATCATTGTATTCTGATGCAGGTATGTTGATTATTAGCCACTAGAATTCAGACTGCTTGTTTGCCACAGAAACCAAATACAACTGCACAAAAACACACTCTATTCTGTGTGTCTTTTTACACTGTGTGTTTCCAATCAAAGTAATTAATTGCTTGCAGTAATGATCTCCATCATTCTCCGCCAACAGAAAACAGGCAAATACTAAATTGTTACACACATGCTGCACTTTTTATCAGCCAGTGCATGCACAGGCAATTTTGCATCCGCAGACATACAGCAGGTGATTGTAATAAATCATGAGTCACATGGTACCTTGCAGAGGTTTAATGGTAATAAATTTGTCTGGGTATAGTGTATGTCAAGTTGGCTGGATAGGGTTATGAGTGTGCCTTTCTTGTCTCTATATATGGAGAAGAGAAATATTGTTTCAGTCCTCTCATTTGTATCAGTCTGAACTGTGAGGGACTGCAGGGCTTTGTTTTCTACATTTCTTTTGGCCACTTCAATTTTTTCTTTTTTCTTTTTTTTTTATCTTGAAATGATATATTAACTCAAGTGTTCCACTAAATCTATTGTTTATAACTCAGAGCATCTTCTATCAAATGCAAGTTGATATTAAATTGCTCTTGTAATATTTTGTTCTGATTTTTGGGTCCATTTGGTTCAGTTTGTCTGCATATATCCACTTAGCAAGAGCTAATCTATTTTAGTAAACTGCTTCCACTGATAATTCACATTTTACTTATAGGAAGCTTTTCAAACTCTTTAATAAACTATGTGTTACAAATTCTTTGCTCATTCACGGATTTGTTTCCACACATACTCATCTGCAGCAGCACAACTCTGTCAATGTGGCTTTTTTGCTTTGTTTTTACGATCAATTTGTAATTTCTGTTTTCATTTTAGATTAACAGAGTTATTAATCCCATACATTTCAGTCCTGGAAGCTGCAAAACAAACGCTGGTTGAGAGGTTTTAAAAAAGCTTATGTTTGACAGAGATAGTCAAAAGCATTCCACTTTAGTGGTTGCAGATTTTAAATTGATTATTGATTTCTAGCATAGAGTATCCCTGTACAATTATGCTCATAATCACAGACAGACAGATAGATGGTTTGATACATATACGTTATTGATCTTGCAAGGAAAATGATGTTACATTAGCATCAATAACGTATTAAAAAGAGCAATAAAAACAACATTATAAGCTTTTGGAGGGAAGAAAGAGAAAATAACTCAAGATAAAAGAGCAGGTTTCATGTTGCTGTAGCAGTCAGTAATGTATTGGTGGCAATGCTTTAGTGAAATTATTAGCACAGCTGGAACACTTGGCTGAAAATACCCATGTACAGTAGACTGAACAGCATAATGCAGATCCAGGATCATTAGCATCAAACTGTCCATGTATTTTTCTGCTGGGAGCCAAACGACTGTGACTACCTGCTGTTAATGAGGAATACCATGCCTATAATTTTCCACATTAAAGTCAAAGTCTAACTGATGATATAATACTAGTAATAACCTCATATTCATACTGATGTATAGAGGCAGCATGAACCCATGTTAAGCAATCGATGCCTGCCGTAACCCCAAGAATTCATATGTAATTTAATGTTTAGATGTCAGACTGTTTGGTACTTAAAAGCAAGAGACAAATATTTTATTAGATTCAGTTGAATGAGTGAAAGGACATGACTGCACTGCCTCTAAATAGTATTAAATCCCAAGTGGGTTTTCGCATTAATGAGGTGGAAAAATCTCTTAAACTAACCTTGTGTCTTTAAAAAATGAGAAAATAAATAAATCAGATTAATGTTTCCATACAAATGCCTGTTTGTGACAGACATTTTGGTTTAAGTCTGTGAGGAAATTTTGCCCTGAAGCAAAACCCAAAGTTTATCATGTGCTGTTTAACACTATTCAGATCAGAAGAAGTTCATATTATCCACAGGTCTGTGCTTCTGTTCCAATGATTACCCTACAAAAACAAGACCAAGTGAGCAGAAATCAGGCCTCCAAGAAAATCCAATAAAGTGCTTTAACCTTCACAGAGCATGTAAAAATCATCTGTAATCCTGTTGGATACAGAAATTAGTGTTTTGAGACTGTGCCTTTGCGCATCAAAATAATTAAAATGTTCAATTATTGGAATCAAAGAGACAATTATATAGCTTAGAATTGTTTTAAACGCCCCCCTCCACCACTGTATTCTTCTTAACATCTAGTTGGAAATACTAAGAGCAGACTCCCACCTCTTCATGAGGGGGCTATAAGCTGTAAAACAATGTTCTTTTATTCCAGTAAGAGTTGATTTTCTGTGTATTTTCAGCTGTAGAGATCCTATCTGCTGCTTTATCTGCTCCACCTGTATTTTCTATAGATTTCATTGACTGCTGTTGAAGCAATGACCATTTGACCTCAGATTACAGTGGAGATTTAATTGAACTCTTAGATTCACAGAGAGCTCACTGCCTCTATTACCAACAAAAGTGAAGCAGCAGTTGCACTCAATGACCAAAAGATGTAGAATAGTATGTCTCATAGGTAATCATTCTTGCATTTTCTTTTAAGTTAAAAACCCTTCATGTTTTGATTATGATCTTTTCCTTTTTTCTTTTTTTTTTCTTTTTTTTTAAAGAGTAAGCCTCATGGAAACATGTGAGCTTTAATTAGATGGTTTAATTAGATAGTTAGTGGCCTGTAAACTGTAGAGTGGGTTTTATAGTGACCTAATTTGTATGTTAATTTTTATTGTTATGATAATACTATACTACAATGTCTTGTGTTGTCTGTTATGCTAAGCAGCTCCTCAGGGAGACGCAATCACACATTAAGCTTTTTTGATATATGATAATTGATATTTGTCCAAATTTGCTTAAATGTTTAATTTAATTTCTTCCTTTTTATCATTGAACTCATCACTATTATGTGATTATTTTTTTATGGCACTCCAAGGTGCAACACAGTAATTCGTTATGATACAGCTGCATAAGTTTATACATTTAAAGTCATGTATATCATGAAGTTATTATGTTTCAAAACATAATTAGATAAATATCTAGTCCTTATAGGTCTTAAAATTAGGTTATAGAGCTTAAATATATGGCATTAAACAGCATGTCATTATTTATTAAACATAACCCAAAGTACACCTTATGCTTTCTCTCTCATACCATTATGGAGGAACTTCTGACCCACACATCTTGCAGGTATTCATTTATTTGCAATTCTCTTGAGACAAACCACAACCTTTCAGTCAGATTGAGGTTTAGACTTCAACTGAGCCAATACAAAATATTCAGTCCTTTCTCCTTTTTTACTATTTGTTGTAGATTTGGAGTTGTGCTTGTGATCACTGTTCAGTTGCGTAATCCAGTTTCAGCTGCTGGGCAGAAAACCGCACATTGACTCTAAAATAATTTTGTATACAGAAGAGTTCATGGTCGACTCAGTGACTGCAAGGTGTGCAGTTTCTGTGGCTGCAAAACAAGCCCAAAACATCATCCTGTTAGTTAAAAGAGTGATGATATGGTTCAGTTACTTCTATCAGGGCTGATGTCTTTCCTCCTTTGCACCGTGTTAACACACACCTGAATGTTCCAAACCAACAGTTGTGCTACTGCCAAAAATTCTCTTTTAAGACATGAACTTGTGCTTGTTGATCAGTTGATAAAGTACATTTGATTCACAGTGCCTGGCTGCTTATTGTCCTCTTAATTTCTATGAAAGCATTTTGACTTAGATGTTGCTTTTATGTCTTGATAACAAAAACCACGACTTTACCAACATCCGTTTACAGAGCTTTCACGTATTTTTTCCTGATATTATAATTGTGAGCTTACAAACCTTACTAAAGCTGCAGCCCTATCAATTTATATTTATTGTAATTCTACAACAAACAGCAGCTTTTACCTTAATTTTTCCTAATAGTCCTTGTCTTTTTTGTCTTTGGTGTTGTTTCTTTGTTTGCTTATCAAACAATACTATTTCAATCATTTACCCTGTAAGACGGCTGTTATCCACTTCTGAAATTGGTTCACTGCAGAAGACACAGATCGTCAAGCAACAGTCTTAGCATCACAGATTACTTTTCTTCCCCTGTGGTTAAAAAGTTCCATTATTTAATGAATAAATGGGAGCTGCAGTATAACAGTCTTTATGAAAACAGACAGGATTTCATCAGGTGTGAAAAGCAGTGTTTCAGCCAGGCTTAATTGGGTCTCATATTTTTTTTATTTTTCTCTGTTTCTCCCTTTCTCTCATTGTCTCAGTATAAAGAGTTCATTAGGCAAGTCTCACACAGTCAAATTAAATTTCTTGGATTTGTGCAGTTTCAAATTTACCAAAACATATCACAATCTAAAATCTTTATCAGTTTGTTTTTTCTAGCTGCAGTAATGACGTCTACTTAAAAACATTGATTCTTCATGCAAACATCATAGAAGTTGCATTTACAGGCAGTTTTTTTCATTGGATTTTCCCTTCAACTCTGAGGTATTATACTGGCTTTGTCTGCCTTTACATAAGTATACATGAAGCTTGGGGTTCCTGCAAGAATAAAATTCTTCTTGAAAGGAATATATTCTAGAGGTATATGGAAATTGTTTTGTGTGTACTTACTGTTTTCCTATTTATATTTTCTGTTCACTATAAGGCTTAAAAATATCACAAAGATGAAATAAGCAGAGACTTCTGATAGAATGAATAAGTTAGAACTGGATTGAAGCAGATTAAATAACAATGTAAATTTAACCACAGCAACTTTAGGAGTCTTTTGGGGCAGTTTCTGTTCTGTGGTTCAGCAGTCTGATCACTGTGGGCCGAAAACCATTTAACAGCCAAGTAGTCCGGGTTCCTGTCCTGTAGATGTGGCAGTGAAACACCAGTGATCATTTCTGTTGTTGTCATAGTCCTGTTGAGAGAGTTGTTTTCCTCAGCTGTGCTGTTTCCAAAACCAGGATGTTATACAGTACATAAAAATGCTCTCAATGTTTTTCTGTAGAATATGGTCATAGCTGGGACAGGGAGGTCCACCTTCTTTAGTCAGCTTAGCAAGTGAAAGCGTTGTTGGGCCATTTTAACATTTTACAACACTGTGTCAGCTCTGGTGGTCAGATAATCTGTCAGATGGATCTCTAGGAATTTGGTGTTTAGGACCCTTTCCACCTCCAAGTCAATGATAGTTAGTGAGATATGGTGCTGGTGACCAGATTTTAAGCTAAGCATCAGGCAGTGAGTTGTTTCACCTCTGTTCTGTATGCTGACTCATCATTGTTGGTAACAACGATGGTCTCATCACAAACTTAATGATATGTTTGTTGCTGAAACTGGCAGAGCAGTCATGTGTCAGCAGTGTGAACAGTAAAGAGCACAGTACACACCCCTGTGGTGAACCTGGGCTTGTTGTGATTGTGTCAGATTCTGTGCTGCCCATTCTGACTGCCTGCCATCTTTCTGTCAGAAGGTCCAAGATCCACCTGCACATCCAAGATCCCTGCAGCAGCTTTTCAGTGAGCTGTTGCATTAATGAGAAATGCCAAGCTGAAGTCAGTCAGCGAGGTCCTGTCATAAGTGTTTATAAAAGATTGTTTGTTTTGGTTTCTTTTACATTTTATTCATCTTTAGTGATTATTTTAGTTGTTGGAATATGCCCTGGTTGTTTCTTGAACATAATAGTTACCAAACTAATCTTCATCAAGTTTAAAATCTACCTGATTTAAACAATAATTAGAGTTTAGACAAAACAGAGTCCTACAACTCAAGACTGTTCCACCTTAAATTCTTTTCACAAAACTCATTACTACCCACCAAGGACAGATCTTTGTGAAATTTCTATCATTTTTTTTTTTTTTTTTCTCAAATGAACTTTTGAGATGGACCATAACTCCCACATCTGACATTCAAGGTCTTGTTCACTATCATTCCTGCGAAGGCTAAACCTTCAGATTTCTCACAAAAGTCCAATCAAATTCAACTCAGAGACACGTCTTCAGCTAAAAAAAAATAATTTTTTTCTATCCAACTCACAGTTCCATACTGCACTATCAAGTCGGCTCATGAGAATTAGGTCAATTAAATAAAAGACCTTCATCCCCTCACACTGTAGCAGCATAAATTCACACACCACAGGCGGTTTTAAAAGGGTAGTTGTAAAACAACAAGATGGTGAGTGGAAGAACTGCTGCCACACAAACAGCAGGAAATAGACAGAAGAAAAGTGTTATAAAGGCAAAGGCAATTTTATTTGTATAGCACATTTCATGCACAAGACAATTCAAAGTGCTTTACATAAAACATTAAAAGCATTACAGCAGGGTGCAGGAAGAGATAAGTGCATTAAAAAACAAACATTAAAAGAAATAAAAATAAATTAAATACAAACAGAAAGAAAAAACTAGAATAAAATGGATAAAATGCATGAAATAAAGTTCCAGTGTGGCGAAAAACAATATTAAAACATGATTAAGTTTAAAAATTCAAGCTTAAAAGAAACAGATGCAGTTTGGGATTTCTAAAAAAAACTATTGAAATTTAGCAGAGAACAAATGGATCTTTAACCTGGATTTAATTAAACTAAGTGCTTCAGCTGATCTAAGGCTTTCTGGGAGTTTCTTCCAGACATGTGGAGCATAGAAGCTGAATGCAGCTTCTCCATGTCTAGTTCTGACTTTGTGAACTCATAAGAATATATTGTATCTTTTTTTATTATTATGTACACCATCCATTCTCTATGGAAGTTTTTATGTGCTTGCATTGGGAAAGTTTTAGCCTTGTACCACCCCGGACTGTATAGGAGGTACATTTGTCAAGGTTTTATGGAGTAGTTTTCAAATTCATGGGTATGTGATGGCAACATATCAGCAGGCTATTGTTGTATGCTGCGCAGAAGTCATGATGGGAATTGCAATGCATGTAAATGAATTCTAACCAATGTGTTTTTTTAAAGTCTAACCAGCTTAAGCCAAGGGTAACAAAGTGCAATGACTGGTCTCAAACTAATCATTGCTTGCACAAAGTTAGGTGGATTAAGGCACTTTTCCTTATAGCTGG
This sequence comes from Rhadinocentrus ornatus, assembly GCA_037177495.1. Taxonomy (NCBI): domain Eukaryota; kingdom Metazoa; phylum Chordata; class Actinopteri; order Atheriniformes; family Melanotaeniidae; genus Rhadinocentrus; species Rhadinocentrus ornatus. The sequence continues at coordinate 14,443,721 of JBAMHW010000009.1, read as the reverse complement.
TGAAGGCCAAATGGGCTCTCTTGTGGATGACTTAGTAGCATGCACTAACACTGAACATTATCATGCTGAAGAATTGAATCTTAAGCTGAATCGGTGTGGGGAGCAGATGAAGTTAAATTCAGTCACCGAACAATTGTAAGCCTTTATCATAAAACTTTTAAGTTTTGCACTGTGAGCTAATAACCAAATAGCTATTAACATAAGAATAGGTTGAAATATTCACTGTGCAGTAAGTCAGAGTAAGTTACTAATATATAAACTCCAATCCCACTGTCTCATTATCACTCAGAGCAATGAACCAGACAGCAAATCATTGTAAATTAAAAGAGGCTTCATTAGAAATGAAATACATTATGAAGTGCCAATGCAGTTGGTTTCATTAACTCACATCAGATTATTCAAATCACAAATAGGGGAGCGGGATGTCTTCTGTTTACACAGCGACCTTAATTATCAAAATACTTCATTAGCAACATGCACTGTCCTGGTATGTTGGCCCCATAATGTTATTATGTCTGCAAAATAGAAACTTGGGAGGGTCTGTCAGAATAAAATCATGTATAATGCACCTGTGTTTGACTGAATACATACTAATTAGTCCTTTTTAAGATGGTGCTCACACATTTCCAGGCTTCCCATACCTTACTTTGTTTGCCCATGGTCCCCATCATATTCAGGTTCATGAAGGCCAATGATGAACAAAAACCTGAAAGTGTCTATTTAATTTCATTACAAAGTGCAAAATGTACAGGTTGACCACATAAGTAAGAAGAATTTTTACCTGTGGTGCATTTCTAAACTTCTACAGGTTAAAACATTTTCTACAGTCTGACTGAAAGAAATATGTTGTCATTCAGTTCTCTCATATAGGAATAACTCAATTTTGTGACTTAATAAATGCTTTCATCTAATTTTAATAGAAGAATCTATACTTCAGATAAGAAAGGGGGAAAAAGCCAAAGGGATTAGGAAGGATTTCTAAAGGGCTTCAGAACAGCTTTTTAAACACACACTAAACTATTTGTAAATGTTTAACAAAAAAGAGAGAAAATAAAAGAAGAATCTGTTTGACTTTTTTGCTTAGAATCATCCTGTGCACAGCTCTGGTCTCAAAAGAGTAGCTCCCCTCCCAAAATATTTACTTGAGGAAATGACTAACTCTTGAGTAAACATCAAAGGAGAGAGGCGATCTGCATTGAAAGTGTAAGCCACGCTGGCCTCTGCACCTCTCCCATCCCTCTCTCATCTTCTGACTGGCCTGCACATCGTGCTTTAGACCTGACCTTTGGTTTGATGTCTTCCGTTTCCATGTCCAGTGGCAGGCTTTTAAGGAAAGATGGTGCAGCCAGACATGAACTGACTTTCACTGTGTAAACTGTGTCCTCTCAAATTCTGTTTTTCATAGTGTGATGGAGTTTTAAGCAGTGCGATTACTTTATTTGGTCCTACTTTTAACATGGGAAAGCTTGATCCTGTACGCTAAGAGATTTCAAACTGATCAAACTCTAAAAAACAAATATCATCATGTTGCTTTAGCACGATTGATTTCATATGACCTTAATCCACATCCACAAATAGCCCATTTATTTAATTTATTAAAATAAAAATCCTGTTGGAAAAGATGTAAACAGTTGTTTATGCAGATTAGTTATTTGGTTTAATGATGTACAGTATTGGTTTTGAACCTTTAGCAGAGCAACACATTCCATTATGCAATGCTGGCTTATATTGCAAAACAAAAAGGCTGCCTCAAAAAGAAGACATACTATAGGGGCGGGAAAACCTAACAGATAAAGTTAGTAGTCAAAGTATTATTTTACATGCACACATAACCACTGACAAAAAGAATAAAAGACAGAAAATATACCAAATGTTAGCAGCTCTCTGAGGAACCATGGCCCACATCAGAGGAGATGTGAGACATAAAAACATACTCACTGGGTACAACAATGATTCTACGTAAAATAGTGTCTGAAACAAAAATTATAAACTATTAAGACTTACCTATCCCTCATTTTGTGTGCCCATGTGGCCATAATGTGCACACAATTTCCCCCAGGATTAATAAAGTATTCTGATAATTAACTAATGCACAATGGTTTTACTGCAGAAATATAGTTCTTGTTTTTTCTGGTTTCTTTTTCACAACAGTGAAGATAAATTGTGCAGTTGTAAAACTAGCTGCTTCCAGCATAAATTCAAAGAAAGTCAGTGAGATTAGTCTATATGGCTGAGCTGGACAGACTACAGCGGGGCCCAGTGGGCAAGGCCCGCCCAATCACTAGTCAGGCCCTCCCATCCAGCCTTTTCATTCTAATTTATATACTTTAGGATTTATGGAACATATTGTGCTCTCTAAGTTATCGCAATATTTGGTGCAAAGTCATTAACTAGCTTTAATGAAGTAATAACCGACTGATACCTTTGGAGAATGGACATAAGAAAGGGGTCCAATGATAGCGTCAAGAAAGGAGCATGTGTCAGATGTCACAGCAATAATTGCTAGTCAGTGTGCATTCCCCCTTCCTGGGTGGCCCTGATAGAGTTAGATAGTGATCAAGCATTTCAGCTGAATGTACCATGAGTACCGCACCGTTTCATTTCTCTGTCAGGTTTTGGCTGTCCTTACCTGTCCTTTCCACAGGGTGCGTGTTGGTTCTATGTGATTTTCCAGTTTGTATTTTTGTTTTAGCCTCCGTGTATTTTATTGTTGATAAAATATGGATTTTGACTTGTGAATCCATCTGTTCTGGTGCATAATTCGAACCTATGTGCTTTCAGACAAGATTTCTGGTGGTGAAAGTCCCCAGGTGGCGTTGTCATTTTTTATTTAAAATTATTTTACTGTTTTTAAACCAAAGCCACACTAGCAACATAGCAACAGCTGTAGCAACCACGGGTGCATGTGTCCGTCTTCTCCTCTTCCTCTGGAGGCATCATCTGCACCTGGATAAAAGTGTAGTTACAGAGTTGAAGTTGCACAAAGTAAAACAGGATCAGTTTGGTTGTTCTCTAGTTGCCTTTTTCTAAGACAAATTTATGTAAACTTGTGCAGGTTAGTAGCTAACTGAGTGTTCCACAATGGTTCCTCTTTGACTGGGATGTGAAAGTTTGTTGAGTGGCTTGAGCATGATGAAAACATCTGAGCGTATGTTGTTTTGTGTAAAATTTGATCCATGGATCTGAACGTCTCTCACATGACTGGTACTCTGTCCTGGAGCTGGGACTGGAGCTGGGACTGGAGCCGGCGCAATCATGATTTCAGCCAGTACCAAACCAAGTCTCAACCAATATTAAATCAAGTTGAGTTGTGTTAAAGGTTCTGAATGTGGTGTGTCTGAGGATGAGTTGGGTTTGGGAGGGACTGTAAAATTGAAAACTTTAATAAAAAATAAAAAAAAGAGCACTGTATACAGTAAAACATTGGTTATACTCAGTCACATTGGTACCAAATCCTGTAGGTATCAAGTCCTGTTTGAATCACTGAAAAATATGCTTGTGTTTAAAATGAGCAATACAACTGGGGCCACTCTGGGTTTTGGCAAATAAATGGGTCAAGATGCAGAGCCCACCTACAGCAAACCCTTACTGGCAATTAACACTGAGCCACTATAGAACCCCATGGACAATCCCTTAATGGAGCAGACTTTTCAGTCAATTTCTTCCCTTTAGGCTGCATACACAGATGTTTTCTAGGATAACTTAAATCTCTGTCCTGTTGCAGGTACAAAAGAAAAGCCAACAACTCACCAGAGTCATTAGAATGTGTCTGTGGGGGATTTTGAATGTCAGCACAAAATGTAATAGCAATCCATCCAATAGCTGCTCTTGAACAAAACAAGAAAACAATTTAGCTCTAGCAGCATTTAAAACACATTGAACAAGATTTTTTTTCCCCAACTGGCATGCAAAGAGAGGATGGGCCAGTTTTTCATACTTGACAATGGAGTCAGAAAATGAAATTGAACTAAATGTGCTTTTTTTTCCTCTAAAGTGGAATTTAATAAAAACCCATCACTGTAACTCACACACTATCAGTGAATGTTCAGCTGGAGACATATTCCCTTTGTCTTTATTAACAGGTCACCGTTGGGGTCATGGATGAGTCGAATGTCATTTACTTGTCTTTCAGATTCTGCTTCTTCTTTTTTTTTGTGCTGTACATGGAGCCATCAATAATCAGCCACTGAATTGGGTTGATGTAGCTACACAGAGGATGTAGAAGTTCAGTCTACATTTGGTAAAAATGTCAGTCTCAAATACCAAGTTGCTATTCTGAAATGGTTTATATTCCTCCAAAAGCCCCCTCAAAGCTCTCAAGCTCTCAAAAGTATTTGCTCACCTTTTTACTCAGATCACTTCAAGTACCTTCCATGAAACAGTCTAAAAATAGGAAAAGGCTTATATGGTTTAGTGATTTAGACTTGATCCTTTCCTAAAATCTGTACAGCTATAAGTGACGTGAATGTGATGACACTGCCAGGAACTGGACAGCTTAGTATTAGACTAGTCACTGGAAACAGCAGCAACCCTTGGAGCCTGTTTCAGGTCTTTATATTTACTGTGGCTAACTCACCACTGGCTCATATTTACCCTCCAGACATGGCCGTGATATAGATCTTCTCATCTAACTCTTGGCAGGAAAGCAAATAAGTATATTTCCAAAAACATCAAACTATTCCTTTGAGGCATCGCGGGCAAAATAGGTTGGGAACCTCTGTGTCGTTTAGATGCTGTACCCTGATCAGAATCTGGCCCTGAAAAATTCTCATATACTCCAGAAACTGGACTGATGGGTGCATAAATCCTGCAAAAATCCCACCCACTGCTTCACAGACCTGTGCTCAGGGCAGTCTTGTTTGTTCCATGTAACACAACAACAAATCGTCAAGTCCATCTAAAGTATTGATATATATCTGCTGTTTTGTAAAGAATATTTTAGAAACATCTGAGTAATTAAATCCATACAATTAATAACAAATTCATATATTAGGGTTATTTCATGAGGATGATGGTTAAAAAATTAACTGCATTCTTGTGGCACACATTTTCTCAAAATGGGATGATATTCAATGTCTTACAATCAAACGAGAGACTTCGCCTGTCCATTCATCCATGACAAAGGTTCTTACAACTGCTTGCATGTATTAACATTCAATCTCAATGCATGAATACCAGTTAATATATGATATCTTTATTAAAACACGTCAAGGTCTAAAATCCAGCACCTGTCTATTGAACAGTCACATGCTGTTCATTAAGCTTCTCTTTTTTCTGTCAGTCATATCTCACCCTGGCTGTAGCTCAGCTGGGGACAGGACTGATAAGAGCACCATCGTGGGTCTTTTCAATTAGTTTCTGAGATGAAAAAAAATGTAATCCCTCATCCTTCATGCCAGGATGCTTCCCCAGATTACAACACAAACTGTATTAGTCATGAAATTTATGAACAAGAAGTCTGTGCTTGTGCAGCGCAGCCAGTCATTGCCTTCCTCTGGGAACTGATATGCACAAGCATAACAAAACATATTTGGAATTAAAGTGTGTGTTTATGTTGTATTTGTTGGGTCTTTTAAACACTAAATTCTACTAAAATAAAGTCTCAAACCACTTTAAGTTCTGAGGTTGTTAGCTAAACATTTACAAGAAATAAGGATGCTCCATTATGTTTGTTTAATAGGTAATTAATATTCACTCTATGTGGCAAGTTAAACGAATAATACAGAAAAGGAGTAAGAAAATTATCCTATCTCTCTTTTGTCCATTTTTAAATTTATCTGTCAAGTGAAAGGCAAACAGACAAGACCATGATATGTCTTGATTGAGAAGAGACTGATTAATTTTTTAAAAAGCAGACATTGTGTTGGTACTCATGTTGATGTTTCTCCATCGACTTGAATATTGTGTGTTCACCTAAACAGCCACTGATAATCAGTTTATTTAGCAAACTGAAACATGCACAACAAATTAAAGTTGAAGTTTCTAAACTAGGGCAGATGTGAAGCATAGATACTTCATCAGGTGACAGCTCAGAGTAGGCGTTGTAGATTGGCCTGCTGTTTTGGCCCACTTATTAGCACCATCTGCAGCTGGAGCAGCAGCGACAGAGATACTAAGCTTTTGAAGACATTTAAGGAAAGGATTGCTGCAGTCTTTTGTCATAACACTACCAAAACTGAGAATTAAGAAAAAATGTGAATGTATTCTTTATTGTAGATGCGCTGGTCATCTTTTTTGTTTATTTTTTGCAGTATCATTTCAGGAAAGTGTATTAAGTCTATGTGTCTGCTAAAATATGATCCCATTTCCTGTTCATGGTTTTGCCACTGATAAGACTTTAGAAGTGATGACAAAATAATTTAATATTTTTAAAATTTATCTTGTAACTAAATCTTGATCTGAGAACTTTAATACAAATTTTGGTGGAGGGTGAAAAAGTGAAAGGCACAGAGGCGTATTTCTTTATTTTCTTACATGAAAAAAACACCATATTCTTTATTTTAGGATGGATTAAGTCACCTTTTGAAAGTGCAAACTCTCCTTTATACAGCTTCACTTAAAAGAAGTAAGTCGGCTTCATGGTAATGAGGACTTTTAACTAATTCCACAGGGTGCCATACTTTTAAACAAGGATCTAAGACACATATCCTTGCTTGCGTTGAACAAAGAAAACATTGCATCATGAATTTCAGTCTCAGTGACAGGTATCAGAATGCATGATGCCACAATGCGATGACACACTGAAATTAAGTGTTGTTGTCAGTCCCTGTAAGACACCTAGAGATACAGTAAATCCTTTTGTTCCGCTTTTTTTCGCAGGAATAAACATGACATTTGTCCTCTTACAGCTTTTCTCAGTTTCACACAGAGCACAAAGATGTGCACTAATGAATGATAAGAGCTTTAAGTGAATCTGAAAATAAAGTTTTTAATTTTGGTGATGCACCACACAAAAGATAAATAATCTTTGAGGAAATCAAAATATTTGTTAAATCTTTTTGAAGCTGATAACAGTTTTCAAATAACTTGGTTTTCACTCTTTGTTGCAGACTACAAAATGTAAACTGGGTTGAATGGCGATTTGCATTATTATGGAAAGCACTGTGCAGTAAGAAGACACAATTAAAGCAAACGACACCAGTTGGAACTAACTCTTCTTTCTTTTTTCTGTATGTGTTTTTCTTTGTAAAAAGTGCCTGTGTGAAATGGTGTCAATGAGCTGTTTTGTATCTAAACTGGCTGTATAACATTGACAAAGTTATCTTTAACAAAAAGAGAGACATAAGAGTAATGTGCTTATCAAAAGCTAAATTTAGTCTCAACATTTGGGATATTTTCACTTGACGTATTTCATCTCACTTGTAGTTTTATCAGCCACAATTCAAGTGTAACTATATTTCAGAAAGCACTGAATGTGGTTGCTCTGTGTTTTCCTCTTTTGATGAATTGATCAAAGCAGAAATAAACATCAATACTAACGGAGTTCAGACATCAGGAGAACTACTTTGCAACAAAAATTTTCAGCTAAGCTAAACATGCATTTTTATTCAAAAGTAATTGTAATAGCTCAATGAAAGCCACCACTTGTGCAAGCAGAATGAATTGAGATGTATATGTTTTGACTGTTTTAATTGTAGAATTGCTGTGAAAAATCCACTTTATGCATTGAAAGTTAATGGGCCAGGTGGATACTTACAGACAGCCAAGCCATCAGGAGGTGTAATTAATTAGAAAACAGCATTTGCATTCCCGCTCCCCCTCTCTCAAAAGTGGGTAAACCATGACATGACAGCATTTCGCACTGTAAAACAGCTACAAAGACAGACATTACAGAATACAAATAAAGCAGGGGGCTGGCATCGTTATACACTGTTTGTCTTGACTGATGCTCCTTTATTGATTCTCTTCTCATTGCAAGACAATAAAACAAGAAGTCTAATTCTTTGTGGTATGTCCAAGACATGCTCAAGATCTTAGGCCTTGTTTCTCTCATACTCGAAACGCAATATAAGGTCTGTGATCTGGCTGAATATGTGCTGGTTAAAGTGTTCAAAAGTGAGCTTTACTGTTGAGGTGCCGGTAGATGGATTTTGTCACCTGTGGACAAAGCCAGACTTCCTGTTTCTCTCCTGTTTCCAGTCTTAATGGTAGCCAAGCAGCTGCTGCTGTAACTTCATATTTGACATGCTGACATGAGAAAGGTATCAAGCTTCTTATTTAATTAACAGCAAGAAAGCAAATGAGAACATTTCCTCAAAACTTTTCCTTTGATTTTAAGATCGGAACGAAAAACAACATTACAAAAATATCCTTTCTGTCTCAAAACATAGTCTCTTTCAGTAAAAAAGGTCAATATTGCAATCCATATCTCTTAAGACAATTTGGAGAAAAACTTTTCTTTCTGTGGGTCAGAAGTGTTTATTTTAAAGCCACACTAGTGAATAAAGGCAGATTTGACACTTCGGCATCCCCAACATAGCTTTATTCAACATATGTCTTGCATCTTGTCTCTTTTCTGTGTTCTCTCCAGCGATTAAAAGTCAGCCTTATCTCTTGCTCTGTCACTTTCTCTCTTATTATTCCTTGCTTCCCTTCGATAATATCCCCTTGGATTTTTTTGGCTGAAACAGTCATGGTATGTTCCAAAACGGCCAATGTGGCGATATCCAGCTGCTGGCATGTGACATACAGCAAACGTAGCTGTCACATGATGTCCTGGGCTGGGAAAAAAGGTTGCAGTTTTGCAGCCTTGGGACGCTGCATAGCAATGACAGCTCCAGAAATGTGCATAATGAATGTCACTGTGCCTTCAGAAGCACAAAGTTTTAAAGTTGGAAACTTATTTAGTGTTCTTTTAAAGGTATATACTTGGTTATATCCACCAAAACCACTACAATATATTCAAAATGTTTTCTGTCATTTATAACCTGATTTACAGTGCATTTAGTTTCTAAACTGGGGGAAACATTTATTCTTTTCTAACGATCCCCCCTTTAGTAAAAGCTTCTTTAATATTATGGCAAATATCACTTTGATTGATACAACCACATACACATACATTTTGGAAGCCTTATGATGCAAAGAAAAAGACAGTTACCTGGGGAAGTTGCATTGTGATATACAGTAAGTTGCAAATTTCCTATTCTATTCATCCAGTCCCCCTCTTAATACTTGAAACATGGCCATACTTTTATTGTGAGTAGTACCATTGTGTGTTGTGTAATGTGATATGATATAATGTGTGATATTATTCAGAGATGCCCTAAAAGTGTCAATATTTAAGTTTTTATCAACAAAACGGTTTTGGACCAGATAAGTGTTCAACTTCTTCCAAAATCCTTTTTGAACTTTAAAAGCTTGTCTCTTTTTTTGTAAGAAATATTTACTTTGCTTTTAATTTTTATCTTGAAAAAAATCTAAATATATCTACTGTTATATCTCAAGCTAAAAGCAAATACTTAATTTCAAATATGATTTGCAGTTTGTTTACTGTTTAAGGAATTCAGCAACACAAGGTCTGGAAGTCTTTTAAATACAACCTTAAATTGGGAAACTGAATAAGAATGAAATTTTTTGCATCGGACTCAAGTTGCAGGAGTTGTTCAGGTTACTTTTAGATGAAAAGCAAAAGGTAGTGTGGGGTCAAAAGAAATAAAAAACATGTCTTTGCTCTTATTTTTCCTCTTAAAATCAATGAAAGATAAAGAAGGGGGGGAAATTATTCCCTTCCCTTCAAAATTCACCTCATTCTGTTTGCAGCTCATATTATACTTATATGCCAGACATCCCGCTCTACCCCTCAGCTCATCTTGGACTTGTGCACATGAAGAAATGAACTTTTTAAATGTCAAGAAAAATAAACACATTCCCAAATTCTGAATGTATTTACAACAAATGCTCAGTGATATAAAACAAATTAAAGCAACAAATATATTGCATTCCTATGATAATGGCAGTGTGCCTATTTTATTGAAGGAAAGGAATGTTTTAGGGAATTAGATAGATGCAAATTTTCTTTGTATTTTCACAAAGTTGCTCTTTAACTGTTGTGATTTATACAGTGTCACAATGCTATATTAAAAAATAAAAAAATGAACCTTCTTATTCTTAAATAAGATATCAGCAATAATTTAGCATAAAATAAAGCACTTCATTGCCTTCTCTCAGAGTCAGCCAATCAATACTGTTTCTTGTATAGTCCATTAAATGGCCACTTGATTAGTTTAGCTCATCCTATTTCTTGGCTTGCTGTAGTCATATCTTGGATTCTACTCTGGTTGCTTGGCAACTGCACAAGCCAAGTAGTGACCCCTTATGAACAGCAAAGTGCTATTCCAATCTTCAGCTTTGAACTCTATGACTGTGATAGGACAGGTTCATCTTTAGTACTTTAGAGGTGCTTGGACCAAGGCTGGAGTAACTGCACAAAATCCGGCAACTGCCTCAGTCCTACTATGACACCAAAAGTCTAAGGTTTACTGCATATCGTGTCAGTTTAAGGTGGGTCAGAGAAGATTTTGATCAAAATGTACAGTGCTCTCTGCTGGGATTAGGTTAAAAAACAATATGGACTTTGTTTTCATTCACATCCATATTCATTACCAGAATGTTGGTTTCTATCGATTTTTGTTTAAGTCATTTTATTTTTATTTGAGGCTGTCGTTGGACAAACTCATATGGTCCATGAGTTACTTCTTGCCAGCATGACATATATTTGTGTTCACACACAAAATATATGTCAACCCTCTATATCTTTAATATTGAAAAGGTGGTTTGGCACCAGACGTAGAAAAGGATCACTCCACACCCTGTTTTACATCCAAATGTCAGATCACTGCTGTTAATTTAGCTTCTCTGATTCATTTTTTGCTTTAAAGAAATTATAAAGAAATTATATTTTTCTTTGGAGTTCTGAAATAATCAGTTCTATTAGCCAAATAAAAAAATAAAAATAAAAAACTTCAAATATTGAAGAGTTCTTTATTGTTTAAACTATATCTGTTGTATGTATTGTATGTATGTGTGTGTGTGTGTGTGTGTGTGTGTGTGTGTGTGTGTGTGTGTGTGTGTGTGTGTGTGTGTGTGTGT
>JBAMHW010000009.1:14420645-14432533 GCA_037177495.1 Rhadinocentrus ornatus | reverse complement strand
GTGTGTGTGTGTGTGTGTGTGTGTGTGTGTGTGTGTGTGTGTGTGTGTGTGTGTGTGTGTGTGTGTGTGTGAATTTGAAAGTTATTTCATTAGGTGTGCAGGTGCACTAGTGACAGATTAGTAAAGTTCATTTAGAGCATGTTCAGTTTGTCAGGTCTGTTCTCTTCTGGAGACAGAGGAGATTGTGGGTGACATAAAAGACTTTTCTTGATCATTGTTGATCCAACCAAGCTGCAGAACTCCAAACGGGTCTAAGCAAGTCTCATCAAAATCTGAAGGGATCATTTTTAGTCCCCTACTTTTTTCTCTCTGGGCATTCTGACACCCCTACAAAATGGCGTGACCCCTATATAGGGTACTATGTTGGGAGCAGGGTGCACATTTGGACACAGCCACTGTCTTTTAATGGCTTTTACTGGCTGGAGAGACCTACAGGTAGGATGCAAAATGGATGCCAAATTAGTTTTTTCAGTAATGCGCCCCCTGTCAACAGCTGTTTTAAAATAGCTTCAATTCTTTCCTACTTTAATTTAAAGGGCACAGTGCTTTAGGAGCAAATGTTCAAAACTGGATTAGACTTTTAGCTTATCATCCTTTCTTTTGTTCACGGGAATTTTGGTCTCCATATCAAAGATTTATTTCTTTTAACTATACACAGAGCTCTACTGAGTTTGGGGGAAAAGGTGTTAAATGTGCTTCCCCACTTCAATGACATTTTAGATTGTAAAGGGCTGCTATGTGTACTCTCTGTTTAACCTACCTACCTTTTTTAGTAGACGTAAATAGCTGTGTTTACTCTTCAATAATTCAGTGTTCAAACAGCAAGATAAATCAAACATTAACATCTAGTGGGACTTTGAAGCATATTGTGCTGTGATAAGCTAATGAGTGGCTTTTTTTTAAAAATTGAACCATCTATTTCTAGCCTTATTACATTTTAATTTTCTACTTACTTGCAAGACCTTGACTCTTCTGTTAAATAAACTTATGGTTCCTGAGTTCAGCTGAGAGTCAAACTGAAAGTATTATTTCCTTTCTGTATTTAGGGCATCAACCTAAAGGCACATTTAGAACCCCACAGACATTATAGTAGGGGCTGGAGTCAACCATCCGTGGCAGAGTTAACTTCCAGCTTGGCTGCAGGGAAAAAGCCCCGCTGGCTTGGAACTGCTTGTCAAGGCCAAAATACCACTCACATAAACACTGCACATTGAAAAAGATGTTAAAGTCAGGCTAAGTGAACAAAACACACTGAGTTCAACTCTATTTGTGGACTAGCGGGCGCAGCAGTCCCAGTGCCAAGACAGAGTACCAGGGCAGGCAATTGATTGCTGTGGGTGGGCCCCATTTCTCAAATAAATTTTGACTTTATAAGTAATAATTCAATATTTGACCAATGTCAAAGCAGATTGGGTATAGAATACAATAAACCAAATTTTTTTCCTCTAAAAATAAATAAATAAATAAACTTTGTTGACACTTAAAATTGGATCCAGCAGATATCAGATATAACAGGACAGATTTAACAGAATATAGAACTAGATCAGATTTTACATAAAACAAGACAAACGCTCAGCACAGTGCAGATGCCACTCAATAAACTTCCACATCCCAGCCAAGGAGGAACGGTTGTGGAACACTCAGTTAGCTACTAACCTGCAGAGGTTTACATAAGTTTGTCTTAGAGAAAGGTAACTAGAGCTCAACCAAACTGATCCTGTTACATTTTATGCAACTTTAACTCTGTAAATGATCAGGAAACATCTGCAGCAGAAAAACAGAAAAACAAAAAAACAGACATACCAAACATGTAATTGCGACTTGCTACACTTAGTAAGGACGAGTCGGACTGCCTTTTATCCAGCTGCAGATGATGCCTTCAGAGGAAGAGGAGAAGATGGGACACATGCACCTATGGTTGCTGCAGCTGTTGCTATCTTGCTAGGTCTCGTCACATTGCTGGAATCATCCAAACTGCTGGAAGTGGCTTATTCTTGCTGTGTGACACCTGACACATATTCCTTTCGTCACGTTATGATTGGGCCGCTTTCTTATGTCCCTTGTCCAAAGGTATTAGTCTGCTAAGTACTTCATTGAAGCTAGTTAATGACTTTGCGCCAAATATTACAATAACTTAGAGAATTCATGATGTTCTTTAAGTTATGGCGGGATTTGGTGATTACACACACATTGATAAAATATGTAAACACGCACAATTTGCAAATATCTTGATAGGTAAGTTTCTCAATGCAAAAAAAAGCACATATGAGATTCTGATTCTACTTGTGATCATTTAGTGCCACTATAAAAATAAATTTTACATAATTAGAAATGAAAATAATAAGTGTTACCATGCTTTCTCAGGTTTTCCATGCAGACAACTATTTTCACCAGTCATGTTCTTTTTTTGGATCTCACTTTGATGTTCTTTGGTGTTTCAGTATTGCAGAGAGCATCTTGAAAGTGGTTACTTCACTGAAACCAGTGTTCTGCTTATAGCGTGGGGTTTAAAATGGGGTTTGAGTGTATTAGAGGCTTGTCATATGTCTCGAGTAAAATCCAAAGTGACAGTTTGCATCAGATCTTTGGTCTCTCAAAAAGCCTGTTACTGAAGCTGGTGTATGCAAAACTCAGTTTACAAGATGTATGAATTTGTCTTCAGTGAAAATCTTCAAGTCACTCTGTTACTACAGGCATCAATGTTCTTTATGAATAATGACAAATACATTTGGGGAGGAGGATTTGTTTTTGTTTTGATGGATTTACAGCAACTGTTTACCACCTGCTCAGATAGAGCATCTGTGTTGAACTCATTTAATGCCATTAACAGGTTAAAGATCTATTGCAATTGGTTATTGTGGTGTCACAATAAGGCATTCTGAAGACGATAACAAAGGAAGATGTTAAAATAATAAGATCAATTTGATTAAAAAAAACTTCCTCATGAAAGGTGAATATCCAGTGCATCTTTGTGTACCACAGTTGTTCAGATTTGATCAAATGTATATGTGCACATTGATTCACCGCAGACACAGTGATCTGTAGGGAAAAGAGAATTATGATTCAATGCAATTTTCTGCATGATGGAGGTATTTTTTTTTGTTGTTTTAATAACCAAGGGGGAAATGTCTTTTTGAAAACAACACAGAGAATAGAAAATACATCAAACAAAAAACACCCAAAATTCATTGCACATCTCTGCAGTCTTTTTAGTGTTAAACCTCCCATCCAGCTGGAGGGTTGGGTCAGAGTCAAACATGTTGAGGTCGCACAGCTGGCACAGAGTAGAAATCTATTATCTGCCATTTTCCAAATTACACCTCTATTACAGCACAAAAGAGATCAACATTAGTTATAATTCTTTTCCAATTATCCTACTGTACACCATGCTTGAAATATCCAAGGAGAAAGAAGATGTTTAAAAGTAGAGATATGCTGCCCCCACATGTCAGATTGACTTTAGTACATGTAAAGGATGAGTTGATTTCTGGTGCATGGATCTAGTCGATGCTGTAGTAGTTCTGTATCTCAAGGGGGCAGCAGATATCAAGATATGCTTACAACAGCATCTTTTAGTCTCATTTGACTCAGTTTTGTTTTCTATTCCTTTGCCATCCTTTGTCAACATTCGTGACTAGAGTCTTAGAAATCTAGAAATATTTGCCCCTTCAGGTTTACTCTCATTTATCTATGGGAATATTGTGCATTTGTATAAACTGCATAATCTAATGTAGTCCTTCTTTGTGGACATGGCAATTTTAGTTGTTTTAATTTATATTTTTTTTATCTAATTTATTCTGTAATTATGGTTCAGTTCCAGAACTATGTTTGGGGAAACTATGTGCTTCGACGCTACTAGACAATTATCAATTTATTTAACAGACTTAAATCTTTACAGTGTCCATCCTGGGCCTCACCAAACAGTTTAAACTGTTATCTGGAATATGACTTTTTGCTTTCATTCTTTGTGGGATTGTTTGACCACTGTTAATCTGTGGTCACTCACACTGCATTTTTCTCCCAGTCTTGGTTATGCTGATGTGGCAGGGGTGAAGCATTGTCAATCGTCTGGCTGGGAAACGCTGGAATATAAACCTTCTTTGTGCTTGCTGATGATGAAAGTTGGCTGGAGTATTTCAGTGACATCTGGCAATGACACCTAATGTCTACAGCAGTGACGACAGGCCTGCAGATTGAATGAATTCTGTAAATCATCTTAGAAGAATGAAATCTTTAATGTGGGGAAGTTGTGCTTGATTCATACTGCATCCTCTCTTTTTCTTGTTATATAATGCTTATGCATACGGTGTCTGTGTGTCTCTGTGTGTACTGATGTGTGTTGTTATAAGTGAGCTTAGTCAGACTCCTCCAGATCACTGCCTTTGCAGATTAATATCAGCAGTCCACAAAGGAGCCTTGTGTGTGTTGCAGGACAGACTCTCAGGACAATGAGTGCACTGTGTGACAACACCATCTCCCACTGAAGCTAACCGATAGGCAAATCCTGGGTCTGAGATTAGAGGAAGCACAACCTTCCTGCACTAAAGGTGGTAATTGAATGATGAAGCTTTCCAAGTCTTTTTTTAAAGCTTTTCACAGAGTCTTTTAGCTGCATGGCAGGACGTTGCATTACATTAGCCAAAAGTTCTGACAAAAGTCCTACTTTGTGTTGCTTTTTTACCAGTCTAACATTTTATAAGCAAGTTCTTGAAAACAAAAAGGATTTTTTTTTATATTGAAATCAAGCTGGTGATATCCTGTTTGAGTTTTCCATTTGTCAAAGCAAACACACAAGTATACTTTAACGACATATCACTCACTGGTAAAAACTAATGAGCTGCTACTAACTGAAAGTGCCAGCTCTCAAAACTTCAAAACATCCTTCAGTTGTTTGAGTCATTGCAACCAAAATGATAGATTTGGTTATTAAACCCTGTCAGACATCATGCCTGTTCTTTACTTATATATATGTATTTTTAAATGTTTTTGATGTCTGTGAAATTGAAAAACTGCCTTTGTGATTCATAGTTAGGAACCATGAATCACAGTCAAAAAGGTTTTCAATTAAGTGTGGAAACATACAGTGAGGAGCTTTTCCATGATGTCAGTATTGCAGATACTACAGATACATGCTGAAAAAAACTACTGAGGTACACATAAAGGTTGGTAGTAGAGGAAGTGAGAGAAGGGGGGAAAAGATCCCAATCAGAGCCACACATAATGCACTGAAGCAGTAGTTCCCAAACTTTTTCTGCTGGGCCCACTTTACATCAACAACAATAATGTCAAGCCCACTTTGAATCCACTACCACATGCACCCCGATGCTTACAAAGAAACGTGCGAAGAAATGTGCCTCAAAATAATCTTTAGTTTACTGGCTGCAGTATTGTAAGCTATAGTTAAATCCAGGTCAGTGGCAGAGGGAAATATGGATTCCTCTACTACAATGTGAGGCGTTTTAAACCAGGAAACTCTGCAATCTACTCCAGGTGAGTTGAGCTTTCGATGAGACAGATGCTACTTTAATTAAACAACTCTACTACAAATGACAGTTGAGCCGTAAATCAATAGGTTTTTCTTTGTGTTCAGGAGGAAAAGTCCAAAAGTAGCATTTTACCTTGTTAGGCTTCATACAGTCAGATTCTAATATTTTGAGACAATCAACACAACGTTTGTCCATTTTGCTAGCAGTGCAAAAGCTATTCATTTAATTTAGCCAAAAAACCACATCTGTATATAGCCCATGTCATACATTGCAACAAAAGCAAACTTGATCATTACAAATGTGTTTTTCCATTTTCTTTGAGGTTTGAATTGCTGCCTGGGTGCAGACTTTTGAATCTAGCCTCTCCAGCGAGTTGTCTGAAACTAAAAACAGGTTGTAACAATTTTGTAATTCTGTCAGATATAAGGTCGACAGTATTTTACAGTACTTACTTTTACTTTTCAGTTGATATTGAAAACAGAGTCTAGAAAGCTTGTTGTGATTCACTACAGCATTCAGGCAGACAAAACTGGCACCCTTGTGATTTACAGCATGTAAGTGTAAAAGAAAAAAAAAAGAATTTTTTTTATTTTTATATCAAGAATACTTCACAGATTAACTGCCAGGGGAAAATCTTCCAAAACATTTTAACCAGTGCAGCTCACACAGTGACAAATTGTCTTTTTATTTTAGTGGCTTTGCCCAGCTGTTAAAATAAAGTTTTGAAGCTCTGAAGCATGAATGAATGGTTTGGGGTGTGTTGCTACCTTCTGTATGAAATAGAGGTGCAATATCCCAATGAACAGTTTGGAGAATATTCTGTCTGCTTCAAACCAAAAACTGAAAACACAGAAATGTTTTTTCAAAAAAAGACATACAGTATTTTGTAGGACAAAGAACTGACATGTGCTGTTTTCACAGACCATGCAGCTGAGTTTTACCCAGCCTGCAAATCGATTTTCTTTTGTCTGAACCTAACTCATTATGCAATCCACACTGCAAGTCTTATAACAAAGTTGGGTTCAAAGCAGTGCAATCAAGCAATTGTAGCTTCACTGTTTCTTTCATTAGTTACACTATTAGCCAATGAACGTAGCACATGTGTACTCTTCCACATGCTTTCATGATCCAAAAACCAGAGCTCACATCACCGTTGTAGCCTTCTGCTGCAGTACAGGAGGAGGTAACAAAGCCTATTTTAAAACCTCCTACAGTGGAGGATGATCATGTAAACCTCTCCTGGATATATGGAAAACAGAAAGATGAGTAGATGGATGGACGGATGGTGCTGCACGTGTGTATGAACATGTAGGCGTGAGCTCCAGAGAGTATGCATGTGTGGTCATGGCTCTAATGGCTGAACGAGTATAGGAGGAGGCAGGAGCGAGGGATAATGTGAAATAGAAGGAAACAGAGAAAAAAAACAACAACACACACATTACATTTACATATTTTGGTGTCCCATTTAAAAATGGAAAATAACCTTTAGTATGTACAATTTCTTAATATTTCTACCACTACAATATTACTACCAATGTGCGGGTTAAACATGACAGATGAAGCCTAAACAGATGTTGGCAAGACATTCACGGGGAAAGTTGCTAATTTGAGCAGATGAAAGAGCAAATGGACAGCATCCTCACGTCAACAGAATTAGGGCTCATAGCTCAAAGGGAGTGCAATGGCACATTTTGTTTTTCGTCAAAATAATTTTTTTATGAGGATGATTAGGGCATTTGGCAGTCCATGCTATGCTGCCACACGGGAGTTAGGGATGATATGAATGTGATCACCACAATGTTAAAAGCATGACACTGTTGGACTGTTGGACAGATTTCTCAGTTGATAAAATTTTGTTGGTTTTCTGCAGACTGATTGAAAATTATGTCTCCAGTTAAGCTTTTTAGCCAGAATTCAGCTGATGAGACCTTTGAGATCCCATAACCTTAAATAATTTCTCAAGCTGTAGATTTATATGTTTGATCTAATTTCATCATATAAAAGAAGATGCTTAAAATTTTGAGAGGAGTTGAAGTGTTACACTACAGAAAACTTTAGAACAAGTAACATCAGCCTTTCAGCTTCAGTGCACACTGAATAAAGCTGCTGTATATTAGAAGCCATTTATAAATGAGTCATCAGCTGAGTCATGCTTTTCCTGTCTCAAATAGTGGCACTAACGTCTGTCACACCTTTACACTTTTTCCCCCACTGAGTAAACCTCCTTGTTCTTTCTCTTCCCCCTTCTTTATAAAAGTTATTTCCTAGCAGATGGCTGGTTATAAAAGGAAATTGGTCTGTGTGCATCTTTGGGGCTTTGGACTCGCTGTGCTGGTATGTCTGGATAGAACTGCTGTATAAGGATGGGCTGAGGCAAGTAAGAATAATTTTGGCCACAATTCATTTCAGGCAGCCCACAAATTGATTTGGGTTTATCAGATTGTGGCCCATTATATCTTGGTCCACAGGCCAGCCCAGGTGTCCAGTTCTACATTATGATTTGTCTCTGCTGGGCATGTTTTGCGTGTGTGTGTGGGGGGGGGGGGGACACCTTGACTGTATGTTCTTTCGCTGTCCTTCAAATTTATTTATTTGTGTTTATTGTATTTAATATGCTGCACTAAGCACTTTTTGGCTGCTGGTGGGGTGAGAAGGGTCAGGCAAGTATTTGACTATAAGCAGTGCTAAACAACAAAATTAAGAGAAAATTACAGTGGTTTGGTTCAGTGTATTCCAAATATGTGTGAAACTTTGTACTTAGAGTTTGGAGCATTTACGGACACAGTTTTGCTTTCTTATGCAATAAAAGAAGATTAAAATGACAATTTTTTTTAATTAAATGGCAACCAATATTTGTTAAATAATTCAATAAATTCCGTTATCTGTAATCTTTATATGATGTACATTAGATCGATGCAAATGTTAATACACTTACATACTCAAAATATGACTTTGCTTTTGCTTTGATGTTTTTGCAGGTGCTTTGTCATCAGTGCTGCAGCTCATTTTTAGGAATGTGGAGGTTTTGCAGTTTTTCTCAGTGGCTTTAATATATCTGTCAAATCACCCTCATATTTAGCTAAACAGTGTGACCATCTCTCAATGCAATAATACTACATTCTGGTTAACTGGAGCATGTTAAAACACTTACAGTGCCATTTGGTGGTGAAAGGAGAAATCTTGTTTTTTGTAACTTAAAATGACATTCATTACTACATATACAACATTGAATATGTATAATAATAAATATATGTATAAACTTCTATTTATTGGATCCTTATTTTTTAGATTACTATCTAAAAAAGAAGCAGAATGGAAACAGAATAAAAGAATATTTGACTTAAGATTTAATAAAATGTTGTTTTATTATGATCCAAAATGTCATGCTGTCATGCACAATAGCAAAAAGAAAGTTTTTCTTTAAGAGCTACTTATATGGAAAAATGTCTTTAAAAGAATGGATGTCTATAAAATATCCTGGACAAATTAAGGATTTACAAATGAAATAAATATATGATGACTTAATGTCTCAAAAACGTGAGGGTGGGACTATTCAACACATAACAATTATTTGATCAACTTGACTTGAGCCACTTATTATGAAGGAAAGAGTGGACATTTGTACAATCGTTTGCATGAATGAACCAAAGCATCTGCAAATTATCTTAAATGGACTGATTCTAAGTGGGTGAAAGATGTTGAAAAGCTATTAGAAGCACTATAATTTTTTAATTACAAATTAGCTATTTTGCTTTCATGTTTTGTCAAAAACAATTTAGTAGAAGCAGTAGCTTTACCAGGCTAATGGTTAAAAGTAACATCAGATGTGAACATCAGCTTTCAACATGCTTGTGGTTTGCAAAAGAAAAATATCTTGACAAATTATTTCACTTTGGACGTGTTAATTAGGCTTTGTACTAACAGTTGTTTTTAATCTGTAACAGAAAACTACATTTTTGCTCTGTAAATGAATTTTGACAGGTATTTTAATACAAAACATTAAAAAGCCCCCCAATTGTTAATAAGTAATCCATTTATTTTTTCAGCTTTACTGGAAAACAAGTAATATTTATCGATGTCTTTTTAAGTGACTCAAAAATAATTACAATAAAGATACACTGTTATTAAAGCCACTCAGAGCTATTCACTTAGAATAGCTCATAACAAGTATGGAATGGAGCCCTGGCAATTTGCTGTTAACATACAAAATGTACGAGCAATTATGGTTTAAAAAATCTTCTGTATTTCACGTCTCTTTTTTTTCCTTCTTCTTCTTAAGAATTCCGCAACAGTCAAACACATCGTTATCAGCTGTCTTCACTGGGGTTTCCCTCTGACAGCGCTTGTCTTTGAACCCTACGCACTATTTAGCAGAAGAGCCTTCATTCCGCCTGTGCGGAGTAATCTCCGTGTGTGAGCAGGCTCTGCTTGTCAGTCAGACTTTGAACTGGGTACTGGCGCTCATCACTGCTTATCTCTGACCGCTACTTGTCATCAAAGACGCTGACACTCATCACCAACAAGCTCAGATATAAAGATTAGGATGAACAGCTGCTGAGAGAGGAAGAAAACTCGGGGGCACTACTGTAGGGACCGAGAGGAGATTAAACGTTAGCTACGCCGTTTAACGTTCACGTTACTCGGGGAGTAGCGATGGTCCAGTCCAGGGATATCTTTTTAGCCTTGCTTCTTGTGGGCTGTACAGGTAAGATTTGTCACTCTTTATTAAAATGTTATGCTTTTAAGTTAGACGCGCTTGTATTTCTGTTGTGCTGTGACTATCCCATCTATTTCCAGCCTTTTAATTGTGGTCAGGACCACAGGCATTCACTTGCTTCCTCCGCCCGCAGGCGCTCTTTATTTAGCAGGTGCGACGGTGACGGTACTGCGCCTGCTGCTAATTAGCTTAGTGGCGAGCTGTTTGTCAAGTAAAAACAGCTTGCTTGCTAATGTTATGGAGCTATTTCTATGGGTATGCATTCTCAGTGGGCTACAAAACCATGCTCTTTGCGTGACTAGCCTGTACGCTGACTAGGCATAATTCCACATAATATAAAATATGATTCAGAAGAGGAGGTTTTAAAATTTTAAAAGTAGGCATGTGGACAATAAGTGTATAAGGATGTGGCCCGGAGATTACATGGATTTGTATTTGTAGTCGTGTCGATGTGGGCCGTTGTTTTTTTTTTTCTCAGATGGGACGTGCTTGTTGTTGATGGGGAGTGATGCAGGACTCCCTGTGTGTGTAGACACTGAAAATGCACACTAAGCCTTCTGTTTGTCTCGCTATCTCAGAGTTAAAGGTATATACTGCAGAACAAAATGAAAACATTTTGGCGTGGACCTGTACTTGTGTAGAGTGCGATGATGGCACGGAGGAGATGGTGTTTACAATGGGCAACATCGAGGGTCTGTCAGGGACACTGGTGGGTTATTTAGTCTCTGGCACACTCATGTACTGCAAGCACAACTTATACTCTGAATCATCTGTTATGTAATACGATGCTACGATACAGGCTTTGAATTTTAGATCCTCTAAGTTGTTAAATGCGTCGTTACGTAAGTTTAATTAGGAGAGTTTTGTGTGAAATAACATTTCACAACATGATAAACGTCAGTAATTTGACGGGTGAGGTGTTTACGTTTGAAGTAGTGCTTTTAGCAAGACGAAGCTTAGGATTTTCCGTGGGATAGCCTTTTAATCCTTCATGTACAAACCGATGTGCAGGGGTGTTCCTCGGGCAAGAAAGGAAAGCGCAGTGGGAGTGGAGTCTTACTGCATTGTGATGTTAATACATTGATCTTTCGAAAATATCAAGCCAAATTTTTATATTGCAATGCTTTTTATAGCATTATTAAAAGTACTCATATTTAATTAAGTCTGGTACCTGTGCAACTCATTAAAATGCAGTACTTAAACGCACCCTTGTACTGCTGCTTGTAAATGGCTTAAAAAATATACATTAGGGAGGTGTTTGATGAGATCTGGAGAACAAATAGTAAAGCTTGAGATTATAAAAACTCATTATTCTGTTTAAAAGACATCTTTTCTCTGTCATTGATGATCTTGTTAGAATATCTGAGGCTATGACAAGTGTGCACTGTAGTTACGGTTCTGGAGGATCTTGTCAGTATTATAATTTTTGATGATTTTAAACAATCTCACCTACCTGTATTTGTCAACAAGTCAAACTTTGTGATTAAATGTCTGGCCAGAACAAATGTAGTTTTATTTTTTATTTTTTATTTATTTTTTTTATTTTTTTGGGGAGGGGGGGGGGGGGTGAAAATGTTTTTTACTGACCAACAAATTCTGCAATCCCAGCACAATATGGTGGTCAGCTACATTTGGTCTTTTTAGTGAGCAGGATAATGTTACTTTTTGGGTTTCTCTGCCCTAAG
>JBAMHW010000009.1:14407310-14419527 GCA_037177495.1 Rhadinocentrus ornatus | reverse complement strand
AATATTATTATTATAATTGTAGTTATAATTTCTCACATAACTTGTGTGCTATTGCACAAGCTAAACATTTTTTTTTATTATTTTAATGCATTATAGAAATTCCATAAATAATTAGGGCTGGGTTTAAAAAATTGATTATCAATTTGGATCAATTAAACTAAATCCAAAATTGATTCATAAAACTTGGAGATCAATTTTTTAATAAGTCCTTTTTTCCAGTAGCGTGACCCTACTCTTGTGTGACTGACCAAGGCTCGGCGAGCTCTTAGCATATATGCATACAACTGGTTTCCTGTGTTGTCCAAAATCAGCTTCTCTTGCCGAGATGATCACATTCAGATGTTTTTAT
This sequence comes from Rhadinocentrus ornatus, assembly GCA_037177495.1. Classification (NCBI taxonomy): domain Eukaryota; kingdom Metazoa; phylum Chordata; class Actinopteri; order Atheriniformes; family Melanotaeniidae; genus Rhadinocentrus; species Rhadinocentrus ornatus. The sequence continues at coordinate 14,419,178 of JBAMHW010000009.1, read as the reverse complement.
TTACCAGTGTGGATTACAATCATTTGTAAAGTATTTTGCAGCTAATTATCGCTGACATAAGCAGCTAATGCTAAGACCGCAGGCGCCACCGTTCCACAACAGGAAGTGATGTCACCATGCACGTATGTATTTTGAAATAAATCCAACACTGTCATTTAATGTCTCACTTCCTCTCGAACAGGCTTACACTTTGTCTTTTTATCAAAAAGAAAACAGGCTGATTTACATGACGGCATGTCATAGATGCGCCTGCTCTCTGTGTCCACAGCGGTGAGCACACAAACGCATGCGCGCACACACAGGTTTCGTCCGAGTGCACGTGTCGGAAAACACATCAACCAGCTGAAAATCAGACAAGATGGAAGCACTCTGGCACAGGATATTTAAAAAGTAGAGTTTTTCTCTGTTCTGTTTTTTTTTTTTTTCCATCACAGCATTTCTGGCTCTGAATTTGAGGAAACACTGTGCTGTTATGGCATTTCAGAAATGCATGTAGGTGTGTCAGATCAGATTATAACAGTAACCTGATTGTTCCCAGATAACTGATTTTGATTATCAAGTAAATGCACTCACTGTTTTATAAAAATAGTTATCTGAGAATGTCCTTAATATTCAAGACAAATAGGTGGTGTTACACAATTAACTGTTAATGAATCAATATTGAATCAGATTTAAATGAAATAATATTAAAAATCGGTTGTTGTGAATTTAATCGAATTAGTTCAGGAAATTACTGATGATACCCGGCTCTACGAATAATCACCTGTAATGGCACTTTAGAACCTTGAGTAGCTGAAGGTAAAAAAAAACCAAAAAACCACTAATCTTCATATTTATTGATAATTGTTAGGCAGACTTTCAGCATTTATGGCTTTAAAATTCAGGAGGGATAGAAACATTTCCAAATGAAATATTGCCTTAGAAAATGAAGTAAAAGTGGCAAGATAAGAGGTGAGTTCTCAATGTCCTCAGGCTGTGTGATAGATGCAAAGATTTCAGCTCTGCATCTCACCATAGGGTTCTTTTGAACAGGCAAATGCAGCTTTGTGCTTCACACTAATGTTGTTTTATTTAGTCTGTGTTACATCATCAGTCATGTGGAAATCATGACGTAGCTTCGTGATGCTCTGTTTACAAAGCAAGGTGGAAGCACGGCTGACTGCAGGCTGACTTAGAAAAGCTCCAATCTTTCTTAAGACTGACTTAGCTTTGCAAGGATGGAAATCAACGCTGTGAGAAGTAATGGCTGCAAGTCCAGCAGCTCCAACTTGACAAAACGATTATTTCAGACAACTGCCTGTAATGTATTGGCAACAGTATTTTCTGTGCTGAGATTTAAGCATCGATTTCTTTTGAGTCCGATGATTACAGCAGTCACTTTTACAATACTAAAAAATGCAAATTAATGGAGAGTTTTTAAACCCTGATGAGCCTCATTTTTTCAGATCAGTGGGATTGTGTTTTTAAGAACGACCTCAAATAATACTGGAGTTGCAACATGTCTGTTTTGATTATAGATACATACTATACCTTCATTCCTTTTTTAGCAATGAAGTATTTAAAAATGCGTTTCCTTAAACTGCACCATATGTTACTGCTATCAAGCATTTCTCTGCAAATTTGTACTGAAACACTGCGCTTGCACGAAAGCCACTACCAAGCAAGGTTGTTAAAAACTTTCTACCTGTAATATGTGTTGTTTTTATCGAATTTGTTTATAGAATCACTGAACCTGACAGTATCAGAGTATCGACTGACCATCTGCTGCTAAGCTTCAGAAAATGTTTACTGAACCATAATGCAGCTGGTAATAGTCGGACTGTAATTGCATTTGGAGATAATTTCAGGCAAACAACTGTCAGCCATTTTTATTTGAGGTATCAAAGCATTTCAGCTGTCAGTTTAAAAATATTTGTTATTATGAAATTGCCAATTCAATACCATTTTCCTGAGGTTTAGAGTAGCTCAGATATGCTCATATTTCTTGCACATAATTTTTAAGCCACCCAGATTCTAAGATTTAGTTCAGAAATGGGGAGAAGACGACAATGGGAGGCTGAGGTTTTGTCGTAGCCATGACTTGACTCTTTGGTGATGGGTAGTGGAACAGACAGATCCAGGTCTGAGAGGGTTCAGAGGAGAATCATTGCCTAAGGATGCTAAATAGATGACATTACATGCGCACGTGACCCCGTGTGCTACTGCTGGAGGAGCATAAACATCCTCTCCTAAAGGTTTGCTGACAGAAGAGGCGCAGGCTGTGGGATTAGCAGTTGTTTTTTAGTAATTAGCCACTGCAGTGCTCCTTATGCCATTCCTATGAGGTTTGACTTATATTAGGGATTATATTAATGAGTTTTCATTTAAGTGTATAAAGTAGGTTAAACACGGCACAAAACAAGATGCCAGGGAGACAACGTTGGCTTGCATGTTGCTCCTTCAGTATGTGACTACTGAAACCTGGTTTAGGACTTTATTCTTTAGCTCTTCTTGCTTTTCTCTGAATAAAAAATCTGTTAGGATCTTGTTATTTTTGAGAAACTTGTGTAATATGTCTTAGCCATTCATCAGTTTCAGGAAAAAAAATTAATAAGTAAATTGAAATGATTATTAGTGTGAATACAGGATCCATTTGGAAATGCTAACCCTAGACTGACTAATCTTTAGGCATTGCATAGGTTCTCTGTACTTAGAAGCTTTTGCTTTGTTGGGCAAGGGGAGTATAGCAGTGTTGCAGGCTTTCAAAGCTTCCACTGACTCTTTGTCTTCTCAACTGCTAATTCCATCTGCCTGTCTTAAAGCAGAGTACAAACATCTTTCAGTTGGTGTTTGAAAATTTGAAGCTGATTTTCACTGTTTACTCATCCTGTTTTTCAATTTCAACATTTTATTGTAATATCAAAAGCACCTGAGTGATGCTATAAACTGGATATCTCTCAGTAATCTTTCTCTAGCTATGCAGGCAAATCAAATCTATTTCTCAAATATGATCTTTAGATTAAAACGTCAACACTGTTAATCAAATTTATGCGTCAGTTTTGGGCCAATGAATTGGTCCATGAAAAATGCCCTATGCCATAGCCAGACATGCGCATCACCAGAAATGCAACTGTGTTGCTACAATGCAGACCACTTGTGATTAGTCCACAAGGTATGTGTTTACGAAGCATATTGCCCTTCTTAATACGATGCAAATGTATAATGTAAGAGTATGTAATTGAATCAGGTTTGCTCATAATACTAACAGAACTATTGGTATTTAGCCTGCAACTATTCCACATGTTCAAAGCTCTGCCAGTCCTTGCAGAGTTCTACACTTGTATCATCTCCAATCTTTTCCGAGTTGCATAGTTTCAGTGAAAGCGACTATTGCTAAACATTTATTATCTTCCCATATAATTAAAGAAACAGAGATGAATTCATTTACTTTTGTTTTCAGTTGCCATTGTTTGAAGCAAATTAGGCCATGTGTAGATTTTATGTTTAAGCATAAATTCCTTTTGGATATGGAACTAATTGGATGAGATTTGTCTGTCCTGACCTCACCACCTTTCTGTCAGTATGAGTTGCTTTGTTAACCATGATGGCATCTCAAACATCTATCAGCTATATTGTGGGTGTGGTTATACAGGTTAGGTTCTTTCAAATAGTGAACCAACAGAAGATTTTTGGAAAAGTGTCTGAAGTCAGGGTATTTGGAGGTCATGTTTTTCTTTGATCTTGATCTTCTTGGATATACTGTGAATGTGACAAAAGCAGATTTGGTCATTGAACATACCACTGATAAAAATTACAATGGTGAAAACAACCTCGATCACTTCAGTGTGTCTGTTTTCTTTTCTAATCCTGTTTACAAGTTCTCTATGCAAATGCTTAGTGTGCTCATTAAACTTATTTGCTTTTCTCTCAGCGCATTCACTTTCAAATAAAGACTGATTTCCCCCATTTGCTCAGACCAGTATAAACTGAGAGCATCTCCTGGTTCCCTTTGGTGTCTCTGTGTCCTATTTGGTAATGAGAGAATCGGGGGAATAGGCAGGCCTCCTGTGACCTAAACTAAGTCATGACAGCCTTTTCTGTTGCTCGTGTGGACCCTGAAAGAGGATGTTTAGCCTAAAATCATGTCACTGTCTATGATGGAAAGAATTGTGTGCCATTTTTACAAGAGATATGGATGAGCTCTCTCCGCTCCAGCTCACGGAGTCTTTTTGGGCTTACAGTATGTCTGATTTAAGAAAATGAGTGTCTCATCTTAGCATCATAAAGCAACGTGCTGTTGGCTAGGATTAAGCTTTCAACTTCTTTTGTATAATCTGAAGGGAAGCAGCGTCTGTCCCCTCATGCATGCATGCACATCATAGTGCATTTATTACTAAAACACTATAGGATGCATCACCATGCACAGAGCAGAGAAAATGTAGATAGCTGTGCCTCAGGCTTTCTTTAATGCTGTCATCATATTGTAGTACACTTTCTAACATTATACTTATCTACGAAGTTGGGTATTGCTTGGCAACTTGGAGATACTCCTGTTTCACAGAGCGAAGATGTAATAAATTCTGATGTTATATTAAACCAATTCTTAACATTTGGAAATAATTTCTGCTTTTTGTCTTTTTTTATATTTAAACAGTTTTAAGGGTAAAATTTACTAATTTCCTGCAAAACCCAACAAACTGCTAGCAACATTGGCAAAGCCACCAAAGCATCCTGGCAAACAGCTCAATTTTCTAGGAAAGTTTCTTTGCTGAAGACATATTTGGCAGGCTTTTACAGACCCATTAAATGTACTTTTAGTAAGAACCTCTTCACTGTAAAGAAACCCACTAACAGATTGATTTACTGGATGGCAGGTACACTTATTTAGCTGATAGCAGAGCTAAGCTGCAAATAGGAAACGGACAATGTAGATGCAATGTTAACGTTACATTCTTAGAGCGCTAGATTCGTTGCATTCTTCTGCATTTTCTGTATCCTTGGTACTTGTTTTACTCTGCTCATTGTGTTTAGCTCTTTATGTAAAAGATAAAGAATTGCTACATTTTTTAAAGTTGTCCTTTTTTATTAAATTTTTTTTCTTTAAGGAACATAATTCTGAAACTTTAATGCCAGAGAAAAGTTTGGAAGTATTGTGCAAACCCGATTTTTGTCTTTCCACAATACAGTACAGATAAGAATGAAAAAGCAAGTGACTTTATACTGAAACTGGATTTTTTTTTATTCTGAACAGGTTTCACTCGTCATGAATGTGTGCAAGATGTGGACTTCTTCACTTTTAAAGTTTATAAAGAGAAACTAGTCAAGATATATTCAGACATTACCCCACCTCATCTCCCACTTAACTCGATATGCCATATGAAAAACAAACTGAACCTCCCATATCTACACTTTTTCTTCTATTATCAGTGCTTCAGATGGCTCTTCACCAACTTAGCAATATTTGAAGTGGTAGCTGGAGACACATTTTTTACTAAATATAATTGAAACTATTATTTCATCTCGAGATTAAGTGATACATTTTAAAGTAAATAAATTAAATAGTACCACTCATACCCATTGGTTTTTGGTTTATGCTGTTAAGTTTAGTATTTAACAATGCCTGACCGACATTTAACACCCATGTCCAACGTTGATTTAACATAGCACATTAATTTATAAGACGACATTGTGATGAAAGATGTGATGGACTGGTCATGTTTTTCCCTGCAGCTTCTCCTATTTTTGTATTGATTGACCCTTTTTATTGAAACAGTAATATTAAAGGGGGGAAAAAATCATCTAAGTAGTGCACTGACAGTCATTCTGTTTAACAAAAAAAGTTATTTTAGAATATCTAATTAGATCACTGTAATAAGGTGGAATCTCCAGGGGAGAATCAGCAGCTATTGCTGTATCTGATCCATTTAACATGCAGGATTCACTTTGAAATGATGATGGTGATTGCTACATATGGCCTTTTCCCTGGCAGCCTTCAGAAGTATTTTAACAGACACTGAACTATATTTTATTCAATTTATCCATCTCACTTGTGAAAAGGTCTGACTGGTGTTATGCGTACATGAAGGGCATTTTCCGTACCATATATTTTTAATCACACATGACCTTAACAGCTAATTTTAGCTACATCTGTTCAAATGCTCTGATGATGATTTTTAAACATAACCCTTTTTTATTAGCTCACAGCTACAGGGAAAAGTTTGATTATTATCAAGTTGATAATATTTTATAGCTGCAGTAAAAGGCTTTGAGGAGCATTAGAAGGTTAAGAGAAAAACTAGAAAGTGCTGTTACTGGTGACATAAATTAGATTAAATTAGTAATCTAAAATAACATAGATATGTCCAAGGGGGAGGGGTTGGGAAGCTACATGGTAACATGAAACAGCCTTGGAGCTCCTGCAGCACAGTATATGGACACAATTAACTATTTTATATCATCATTTATACACTCTAGCAGCTATGTTGTCATAGTAATAAGTACTGTGTTGTTTTTTTTAATAGAAAAGTTGGCGTGTTAGCTAGAGTTTCTCTCCAAGTTTGAACTTAATAACAGGCTAATTATTTTGACTCGAGTGTAAGATCTTAGCCATCACCATGATCTTTTTTTTATCTGGACCACACATGCCTGTGGTAACTAATTCCAATGAATTCTAACGAATAAGTAATTAAGGAAATAACACAATTTCTCTGACATTTCTCTTATCACTACATGAAATTCTCTTAACACCAATTTTTTTTTCATCAATTTTTACAATTACTTTACTTGACAGAGATGTTTAAAATGACTGATATTTATTCATTTATATTTGCACTTATGCACATTGTAAAAACATTTTCTTTTCACTTAATAGGATCTCTTTACCAGAAGGATGTAAGACACACAGAAACTTGCTCAATTTATTGCAGAGCCCATCCCTTTACACACCAAGACACCATAACTAATCAGATGTAGCCACTGAAGTTTGGGTGTGGAAGCAATTTTCAGAGGTTTTAAAGAACCAATTTAGGCTGTTTTTATTTAGAGCTGTGGTTTCCTAACATTAACTGCATTATCTTCAAGAGCTGAACAGAGCACTAAGTGGAATTTATGAATCAGGCACACCCACCCATTGGACACGAGGCGTAGTTTAAAAATTCAAGAGACCATTTCCAAGGCAGAAATTTGTGGAGTGCTAGAGTTAACTCCTCAGTGGCAGGATGCAGCTGATTGATTCAATTTGTTCTGAAATGCTGTAGGCTGTTTGGATATTGCTGGGCTTGATAACAAAAAAACAAAAAAAAACTCCATTTCTGTGTTATTGTTCTGAAACGTTGAGAGCTTTGGATGTTGTTGGGCTTGATATAACAGCTGCCTTTTGATTTTAATTGTCAGCTGATTAATAGTTCTGATATTTTTCCAGTTTCATAACTGGAATAAAACAAATATTCATTGGCATCAATCATTTATTATTTAATGAGACTGCCAAATGAAAAATGAATTTAGATACATTTGTAGTCCACACAGTATTATCAGAGTTGTCCATATATGTTGTTCATACATTTTTATTTAATTTTTTATTTTTTTTTTTACTGCAAATGCAGTAGAAAATGGATCTATTTAAACAAATAGAATTTTCAGAGATTGTGTTGATTAAATGTTATTTTAACATCAGCAATTTGGTGTCTAATATTTCCAGATCAAAATTAATAAATGATGACACAGTATCTGCATTATATATTGCACATTGGCCACTATGATCTAAAAATATTCACCATTAACATCTATCTTTTGAAAACCCTTGAATGTCAAACATTAACATGTAATTTAACCTAAGCTATTAATCCATAGACCGTGTCCATGCAAATTGAATGTTGGTTCCCAGATTTAGTAAGCTTTAATTCAGTTTATTTATTTATTTTTATTTTTATTTATTTATTTTTTGACACTTTGTGTTTTCCCAGTCTGTTTCAGCTCATCATCTGTTACCGTTCTTATCTTCCTATGCCTTGCTGAGTGACTATAAAAGCTGGTTTCACTCATCACAAATGTATTTCCCCTGTGGTTGCATAAAAGAAAAAAATAAATTACAGGGGCCTTCAGAACTCCTTCAGGGTTGAATTGAGGGAACAAAACAATGTCCGAATCTGACACATAATCCAAACAGGGTACATACAACCTATTGTACAACACTCTGTAGGAGATAGCTAATTGTTGATGTCTCTAGTCATATTATCTGATACACCTACCTATTTTTTTTTAACTATAAATTTAGCTATAAACTGTATGTCTGCAACCACGTATTAATCTCCACTAAAGCAGTTCCACATGGGCAGTAGAGCTAAGAATCTTTTCCAGCCTCACAATTTGATTATGATAACCTATTAAACATTTTCTGCAATTAAAATGCATGGAGATTAGGAGATGCAGGAGATAATAAAATCTTAGATGTGTTGAGATGTGGATGTAGGAGATTCTAAGCTAACTGCATATAAGGTTGTTGATTATAATTCTATTTTTTCATAATTCATAATATCTTGACATTTGCATGCTCATTTGGAGATCATTTTCTCCTTTTTTTTTCTAGTCCTTTTATTTGATTTTACTGCTGAAAAATACATTGCCTGTCCAAAAAAAAAAAAAAAAAAAAGTCACCACCTGGTAACTGATGAAATAGGTTAAAGCCTCTTATTGGATAATTACTGCATGGGTGATGATATTTTATCTGGCAACCCGAACTGATGCCATGAGTAGCTTTTCATTTCTTAAACCATATGGAAAGAAGACACATCTCGTGGTCATGGAAAAGACGTTGGTCTGTTTAAGATGCGTCAAATCACTGGCATGCATCAAGCAGAACAGAAAACATCTAAGAAAACTGGGTTAAGAAATGTACAACTTATTTAAAACTGGAAAGATAGTGGGGAACCATTGTCTTCGATGAAGAAATGAGGTCAGAAAAGAAATCCTAAATGATCGTTCTTGGCGATCACTTAAATGTTAGGTCCATGAAAACTACAGTATACATTGTGAACAACTTGTGTTTAAAATCACAGTAACTAGCAAAAAATAAATAAATAAATTGTCAGCAGACCAGATAGGTGCCGTGTCCTCTACGCATCTAAAAGACATGCACATATGGTCCCTGCACACACAGTATTACAACATGCTAGTTTAGCCGCTACCAAAACAACAAGTCACTGCATATTTCATTTCAACAATTATAAATAGGAACTTAATAGTCAGTAAACTCACGTTTTTACTCCATGATGAGCTCATTCGTGTCAATGTTTTATTGATTATTTATTTTAGTAATATAGACACCATTTAGTTTTCATTTGATTTTTAGTCATTTATTTTGGTGTTATATATGTTGCTACAAAATGCTTTTTTATTAGAATTTTGAATGTCATGCCAATCTCACAATAAACTTTTCAGATTTGAAATTTTATTTGATTCATTTTTGAATACACACATGAATATGTTTGTTAACTGTAACCATGCCATACCGCGATTAAAGGAGATTCACACTATAATTAAAAAAAATAGGAAGATATTAATTTTTTTTAAATTGGAGACCCATTGACTTTCCCAGGGACCCACTCAAATCCCTACCTGTGGGTCCCAGGGACTCACTGCATTGAAAACCTTTTTATTTTATTTATTTATTTATTCATTTTTATTAAGATATTACAAATATATGACTTATGGATCTATGTAAATACTTTGATTTGAAAGTACAAAGTAGTCACAGAGTAAAGAGGCATTTGATTATCCCTCTAAGATCCATTGATAATCATTCCAAATTTCACCACAACCTACTGAATTAAACTGAATTGTGATGCGCATAGACATACTGGTAAAAATGCATTCCCTGTTTGCGTGCCTTCTTGCCGTAATGATTTGAACAGTCAAATACACAATAACTGTCTGGAGTAACTCTGATTTCCTCGGTAGAGACTGACCCACTGCATATTTCAGTTGGCTGCATCTGAAAAAAACTTTATAACTCTGAAGGCATGGCGGCTTTTATTGTGATGTGGCGGAGTGCCACGATCATTTTACATGTAGTGGAAACCATGCCACCGTTAGCTTTTCTGCAATTAGTTACAGAGATGGAACAATCCTCCTTGTCTCAGTCTTGGCTGTCCTTTTTACTTGTTGTGTCTCTGTTTATGTTCAGGCACTTAACATTATTTTTACAACTTGTGTTTAGCTGCAGCTTGGAGTGCTTTGCAGGGTCCTTTTACAATGCATGGTAATGGCATTCAGCCATCAGTAATGGACAATGGCTTTGTCAGTCAGCCCAACTCTACTTTGAACAGACTATGTCCTGTTACAGAGGCCTGCGGAAACGTACAATGCCTTTTACTTGGTAATTTGGTCTTTTCGGAATATATTTGGAGGAGAAGTGGAAAAGCTCCTAAAAATAAATGCATATAACTACATAAATTATTGGGTGTGTGAATCCTTGGTAATATTTTTTGTGTCCTTTCTCAGTTCATAATTAATTTGATTTACAACTATTCTTCATTCTGTAAAAATAAATCCTTACAGGCATTATAGTTTGGCTCTTATTACTGTGAAATGTGCAAACCACTGAGTCTTGAACTGTACTGACCCATGGAGTCAGTCAGATAATCTATGTGTGCAATCTTATTTAATGTGACCAGTAGAGGTTCTTTTTTCCCAGCAAAATTGTGACCATAAACCTTTATCAGTTCATAACTGTAATATTTAAGAACCAATTATGTGGTGAACCCAAACAGGAATAAAAAATTAATGTGATTTCTAACTAGATGTTGAACAGCATGCCTTGCTCATTTGAACTATCCGTTGATTCACTATCCAAATGCATAATACATTTGTGCACAGCGTTACTTACCTGATGTCAGAGCAGGTGGCGGGAGAGAGCAGCAGCTGTGTCCGACTTTCTGTACATGAGAACCTAGAGCTCTTCAGAATCACACGTACTTTATTAATTCCAGACTGGGAAATTTCAGTGTTGCAGCAGTATTATAACACATTTCACAGATATCCAGGTCAGATATCAAGAAATGATAAGAGATGTAAAAGAAATTTTTTTATAAAATTATTAAAAGTTGGTACTTTATAAAAGCTGGTCTAATGTTGTGTAGGTTCCCAAGAATTCAGTGGAATCGCCCTTTACACATATGCTCACAGTTGTTTATTTACATTTTGACAACACTAGTTTTTTCTGACATAGCTCTGGAGTCGTCCGGAAACCGACCAATCAGAGGATAAGACACGTCAACCACAGTCTCCACTTCCGGAGTGTCAAAACTCGAGTGAGCTTGGACTGTTTAGCCGAGCGTACAGTTACGTAATTGAGAGCGCGTTGTTCAACGCCATGAGGATATTGGTCTATACATGTGTACACAGACTAATGGGCTCCTACGGGTGTGATTCTATGCTTGCAAATACTGTGTTATTCCCTAGCATTGCAGAAATGCCTCCTCGATGTGTTTTCTCTTATGGGTACTGGTTTACTCACTTAAGTCACGTACATGTGTCCGGTGTTTACCGTGCCTGTACTCTGTACACCGCAGTTGGTTTTCAAGCGTGCTTGACAGCAGAGTAGCCCACCGTTGCTGCGCTTCAGGAGAAGGTATTTTTCACGCTATTCATGTGAAACGATTTTAACTATCGGCATTTTGAAGTTGTGGCGCTAACAGTATAGCTATGGCGGCCCGCCACGGCTGAGTCAATGTAGAGGAAACACTGATGGTTGTGTATTGTACTCAGTAGGGCTGGGTTAAAAAAAAAAATCAAAAATCGACTAATTGATTTGAATCTATTCAAATTTACTCCAATATTATTACTCCAAAAGTCAAAGATCTATTATTTTTTCATTACTTTGTATTTTATATA
>JBAMHW010000009.1:14386801-14400857 GCA_037177495.1 Rhadinocentrus ornatus | reverse complement strand
AAGCAGTTCTAGATGGAAAAAGTCACATCTTCAGTCTGAATTTATTGAATCTTTTTATATTGTCCCTAATCCACTTTCCCATTCATAAACTGTCTTTTGTAATCTGCTTGATATCTAATGTATGGAGCATGAAAATCTCAGTTCAACACTGTATGTCCCTAATAAAAATACTGTAATAACTTGAAAATCGGGTGAATCTTATAGGCTTTCACCCCTGACTAATTCATTCCTATTGTGCAGCTCACAGGATTTGGAACGAAACACTGAGTGAACAGCGGCTTAAATGTGATGTCTGCTGTCTCTGCAATGCCTCTGACTGAATTGATTTAATTTTAAGGGAAATCGATATTTGGCAGTCAGCTGTCTTAAATAGTTTTTATAATCGAAAGGTCGAACATAAGACCTGCCAAAATCTATCAAAATGGAATCCTTGTAAAATGTATAGATTTTGTGCTGATTTATATGTACATATGGTTTTCCTCAAAACCATCTACATCCTCTGATAATGTAGTTAGCCTGAGATGCTTAGTTGCAGCTGGAATAAAGTGAGTGTCATGTTACAGGTAAAATGAATAGGCTGAAAAACAGAAAAGAAAAAAAATAACCTATTCAAATTCATCACAAACTGGTTTCCAAGTGCCTAGATTGATTTCAGTGTAAGTCTACCCTCTCTGTTAGTCTCTCCAGAGATTCTAGCCCTAAGAAACAGAGCTGTCAACTCTCTGGAGGCAAGCCCTGTCCCAGTGTCTATTTTTACAGTCCAGCCTCTGATTGGCCAACAAGGTGTGTGTGTGGAAGCTCGTGTTGTGTCATAAGGTGTCTCTGTGCCATCTGTCGGACTTAGTAGAGCTGTTTTAAAGAGTGACCACGCCTTGCCAATCTGTCTCAATGCAAAACACAACATTGGGCTTTCCTTGCTTCTTTAAAGCCAGCTATTTCAGGAGGTTTTGGGGAATGCTGATAATAAAATGAATATAAACTAATTTTCATTTGGAAAAAATTATTATGATCAATATTGTAATCACAATTATTAATCACGATCACTCACCGTGTTTGGAAAAACCATGTATTTTATTGCATCAATTGCAAAAAAAATAAGTGGCAACAATTTTTAGTGAAATTTTTTAATTTAAATTAGAATAGATGATAATGCAAAAAACCGCATTTACAATTAATCTTTGAGAAGTTAATGTAAACTATGGGGCTACAAAAAATGCTAAATTAAGAGCCGTTCGTGAGCCAAAAGAGTCGGCTCTCTGAAAAGAGCTGAACTTCCCATCACTAGTGCATATATATATATATATAAATATATATATATAAATAAAATATATATTTCTAATGGATGCTACTGTGGAGAGGGATGTCGTGAGAAAGGGAATTGATGAAAAGACAACCTAAAAATGTTTAAAACAGCAAAAAAATAACTAAATTAAATTCTTCAGTGAATATTTTCTTTGTTTTTTAAGTTTAATCTCATTAAGTGTAATTTTTTTTTTAATTAGGAGTCTGCAACTTGTCACAACACTTTTAACTTTTTAAATATTGATGTCCACACTATTCATTAATAAACATTAATATTTGACGGTTAGCCAGCATCGGATCAGCCAGCATTAGCAATCTACGCGTAAATTTTTGCCCGGTCATGAAACAGAGACGATCATCTCCTGCTCTGAATGCAGCTCTGCTGCCTAAGGACCAAGCCTCTTCTAAGTGCTATTGCACCAGCACCAACTCCTCATTGACGTCAGTTTCCAACAGTCTCCAATATCAGTAGAAAAAGTTGCTAGATTTGTCGCTAGTCGCTTTTGTGAAAAAAAAAGTTGCTAGAGGTGAGTGAAAACTTGCTAAATAGAGCGACAAAGTCGCTAAGTTGGCAACACTAAAACTAGCTGCCGACTGTAAAAGGTGTGCACCCTTGTTATTTAGGCAGTTTAATAAAGCCTTGGTTGGCAGACTAATGGTGGAGAATGTGTGTGATCAGAGCTGCATACAGCAGAGCTCGTATTTTGAATGTAAATATCATTGACAATCAGGTTGATTTAATTGTGGCCACCAAAATTGTGATCATGATCAAAATCCAATTAATTGTGCCGCCCTACTTTCAAGTAGATAGCAGTATGTCGGGTGGACAAGTACATCAAGTATTAATACTAACTATTTCTTAGATATTTTGTAATGTATTGCATTTGTAAAGGAATATCCTACCTAATATAACATGATAAAATGGGAACAGATTTGCTTGACAGGTGTAGCAACAGGTGGTTCATGAGTCATTGTTTGTCTAGTCTAAGTAGACTGTGTGTTTACTGTCTCACTATACCTGCTAAATATTTTAATCATATTTGTGTTACACTCTTGACAAACAGAAATAAAACAGAAAATTTCAGATTAATGGCTGATCATTACTGTCTTTCTGCTTAAACCTAAACCTAATGCTGTAGATCTATTTTTAAGAAATGGGGCAACTTTGTTTAAATTGTTTAAACAAATTTAAAATATAAAAAATTTCAGTGGTATCATGCATATCTTTTGGGTTTAAGAGCACTTCTAACTAGTCAGTAACTGGAAATCTTTTTTGAGTGTGATTCTATTGCTTAAGAATGCAAATGGCCCGCTGTTACGGCTTAGCACAATTAGATGTGGCATGGATTAATGAGAATGTCATGGATGGCCTTGAATAACAAAAACATGGTACTGGAGAACCAAGAATGTCCTTGTCAAAAATCCCAGAAAGTAATTTCTCACCATCACATTGGTTTAAATATCAGGAGAATTATGAGTATGACCCTGTGCACAAAGAATATAAAGGACTCTGAGGTAGTGGCAAGACAATTTAGTCATTTTTCAAATTCTCATAGTTTGTGTCAAACTCTTCTCAAGTTGCATTCAAATAATGTTTTTCTCATTCTTTCGAACGGTTTTAGAATTGGGAAAAAGCAAAAAGCATGTTTCAGATTTTTTTTTTTTTTTTTTAATTTTTTTTTTCTTTGAGACTGAAACATCCTATTTAGTTGAGGTGGTGGTTAGCACGGCTGTTTCACAGCAAAAGGATTTTGGAACCTTGGCTCAGGCCTGTAGTTTGCCTGCCTTCCTGTTTCTTCTTGCAGTCCAAAGACATGCCTATTATATAAAATTAATTGTCAATTGGCCCTAGAAATGTGATAAACTAGCAGCCACAACAAATATAAAACTAATCTGTTAACAACTACATTGTGGATATTTCGGGAACGTCTTAAATTAAAAAAAAGCGCAATGTCCCTCTCTGTGACAATATTAATTATGCACCTGAGCCCCATGGTGAGGAACCGGACCAACTTTTGGCATTCTGTCAGAATGAGGGACTGACTGGATGTGTAGTAAGGGATGCAATCGTTAGACATTATTCGTGACAGGTTCTTCCCTGAATATGCAGCGATGAATGACAGGAAAATGGATTATTATTTTTTTGTTGACATTTCCTTCTGTGTTTATTTCATGGAGACGGGTTAATGTTATATTTTGTTGTTGTACTATGCTGACAAGCTTAATAGGTAACCTATGCCTACTTTAAATACTTTATCCCTATAACAGTTAAACAAGTCAGGTGCAACATGTAAATATTAGCATATGCATTGACTAAAAAGATTTTTGTTCGAATCTTGTAATACACCTTGTAATCCTGCCCTCTGTTGGGATCAGGGTAATCTTGTTTTCTTGGAGCAAAGTTATCCGAATCCTACTCAGATGTTTTGAACAGCCCAAAACTGTAGGTTTTCTGACACCCAGTAACTTCATTTGACATTACTGACAGGGCTAGTCAGACCCTCCAACCTACAGTCCAGCCCTGCTCAACTCAGCGTTGCTCTGGATGTGTGAGTGAGTGAGTGTGCATGTGTGTAGCCTGTAGCTTATGAGAAATAACGGAGCGGAGCGGCTGTAGGAGCGGGCGGCAGTTAAGTTTATCAGCATCTATATACAGTGATTTACATTGGTTTTTGCTGCCAGGGCTAGACTCAAAAGACCTGTCTAGCTGAAGACTGAAGCCCAAGGAAAATTGTCTGACAACGGCACTGCCTAGTACTAAGCATCACTTCTTTAAATCAAACACGGTAATGTCATCATCATCATGTGGGTGCCATGCACGAACTGGTGTTTGAAATAAGAACAAAGGGCTTTCTGAGGGGAAAGCATACTTGTCACCACTTTGCTCAGCCATTGAAAGCAGAACACATGAAATTGGTTAAAGGAAAAGTAGTTTATTTTTTAAAGGAAAAATTCATGACTAAAACAAAATAATCAATTCGGAGTCTTTGGGTTTTCACAAAACATTTAAATTAGCTAAATAACAAAAAGATAACAAATTGAACATAGAATATTATAATCTAAAACTAAACCTAAAAAATTAAGTAGCCACCCCTGGTCTCAGGAAAAAAAATTATCTTTAGTCTGATTGTGCTACAATCTAGGACAGGCCCTTCTTACGACCAGACTCTGCTAGGGTGAATTACCCGCAACAAAGATAACCGTGGCAAGATTTTAAGAGTGAAAAAATATAGGTTTATTTTAACGACAGGAGATGTAGTACAAACATACAAAGCTAGAAAGCTGAACTAAGGGAGTTGGGGTTAGGTTAAAAACCACAAAACATTTACCTAAGCAGCTCAAAAACAGCCAGTCAAAAGGAACGAAACACAAAGCCGGCCTTCAGAACTAGAGATGTATACAAAGAAAAATAAGCAGCACCAATAACTGTTTAAACACTGTACAAATAAATACAACAATACCAATAACACAATCTATCCCAACTCCGCACTAACTCTAACCAGACAAACT
This sequence comes from Rhadinocentrus ornatus, assembly GCA_037177495.1. Lineage (NCBI taxonomy): Eukaryota > Metazoa > Chordata > Actinopteri > Atheriniformes > Melanotaeniidae > Rhadinocentrus > Rhadinocentrus ornatus. Next base: position 14,396,045 of record JBAMHW010000009.1, on the reverse strand, counting down.
AAAATAAAGAAGAAGCCACAAGGGCTTTACAAAATTCCACAAAACAAGACTTCTAACAGTCAGAATATGAACACAAAACAAAGTAATTTTAACACTATTGGAACTTCAACACAAAAACCTCACAGATACAAACAAAAGAACTAAGCTATTAAAAACTTACCTAAGCTATCAATGGTTACACCAAACATACATAAGTCAGAAGTCCAAAGCAAGACTGTTACTGAGCAAACAGTGGCATGATTAGGTGGCTGCAGAAGTCTTTTATTTTCGGGTGGTTGGCTGAACCAGCAGTGATTGGACCACCAATTATCCAATGGGGAGGGTGTAGATGAAGGTGTGACAGCCCAAACCAATCCCAGCCAGGTGCTAGCCGGAATTTGCATGTGGAATGGAGCACAGGTGGAGACAACAAGCAGGCAGCCCTAACAGCATTGTTTTGGCAAGTGTATACCAAGTGTACAAAAACAAATACAGCAGTACAACTACAACCATATAAGCCCAATTTGAAATAATAATACAATGTTCATATTGCAAATGGTTTTAAAATGTTGTCTTGTATTTGGTGCAACAAGTCTGGTTTTATTATTCTGAAAAATAAAATGTGGCAACATTGGGAGTATCTGGAAGCATTTCATTATGTATTAGTATGTTAATGAGAAACACTAACAATTTTTTTATATCAAAGTCCTTTAGGAAATATCAATATTAAGAATGTCAATATTTCCTTTGGGGAATATTGTAAGCACTGAGATTAATGCTCTTATGTTTGCTTGACTTTCCTCTGGCTGCTCCTGTTTGCAACACTTTGTGATTAGAATTATGCTTGTATGCTTCACTGTCCAAGGCACAGACTTCAGAACAGAAGTTGGTTCAAGATAATGCCTTGTAGTTAAACACCTCTCCTGGCTGCGTTAAGATGGATCACATTCATAGGGCAGATTTTTAAAGGGGAACGTGTACGTAAGAAGCAATAAAAGAGATGAGCTTTTTTTTTTTTTTTTTGTAAATACATAATCCTTGTATTTTGATCAGGCTTCTTTTCTGATATGAAGCCAGTTTTTATGGTAGAGCTCCACTCTTGCTATACATAAAGAAAATAATAAGATAGGGAGAGGAGACATTTAGATTCGACAGGAGGAAGAAATAAAGTTTAATGAAAGAGAAAAGCCTATGTGTGTGAGACTAAATAAGGGGGTGACTTGCACACAACTCGAACATAAATAGTGCTTCTGTTTGAAAATTCCACTTTGGTCTTTTGGAATTAAATTTATTAAAATTATATGGTCAATACACGGCTTAGCTTGTGTGCTTCTGTGATTTGAAATCCATTAGAAAACAATGATTTGCAAAGAATTCAGTTTTTCTGAAATACCTTTCATACTACATACTACACACAAACTAGCAAATAATGTGGAAAGTGCTTGAAGCATTTTGTCTGTTTGGAAGCTTTTGGCTAGAGATAGTGTATTGTGATTGGCAAAGGCAAAATCTAAAAACAGGAAAAAGACCAGCTGAGGCATCATCTTCATGGTGATGTGGTGGGTGACCCTTGTTTATTTATTGCCTTTTAATACTTGGCAGGTGTTTCTGACTCTGTTAGTATGGGAGGCAGGACGTCAGTTTGTGATTGACTGCTGGTGACTGGGTGATATCCAAATGCTCAGCTGCAGCCAACTGTTTCCATGCCAGCAAGTGAAGGAAAAGAGAAGGCTTTGGTGAACATTGTTTAATATTTATCTGGTCATGGGCTAAGTTCAGGCTCCTGGTGACTGGATTATCTTTTTTCTGTTCACTTCTTCACATGATTGTCAATATCAGCACTGTAACCTTGATGAAGAAACTCATGCCAGGTTTTATTTTCATTTGTGCTTTAATCCAATTATTTTGTAGCTGAGTTTTTTTTTAAATCCAGAAATAGCTGCATACTGTGTCCCCCTATACAACATAATGACTACTCAAGTGTTGCTCTGCCTCTCTGCCCTGCCCCTTATTCTGTCTGGCTGTATCCGAAATGGTGCATTCCCTCCTATTGATCCTCTTCCTGTTGGAGTCACAGGCAGGCTTATCCGGCTCGTCCCAGCTTGTCTGCCTTATGAATGGACACACAGAGAGAGCTGTGTGCATGTGCCAGGCTTTGGGGTTCTGTGTAGTCGAAGGCATCTTGTGGCTGAGTGGTTATTTTGGCTCCCTCCCTCCTGCCCTCCCAGTACCCCCTTTTTCCCCCACTTCATTGATGTTACAGTAATCATTATAGATGCATGAAAATTTGCTCAGTTTGCACAGCTTCAGTGTGTCACTTCCTACTTAGCCTTAATGGCTTTCTCCAAGGTAAACAGGGAGGTTGCTGGTTTCATGGGAGTGCATCGTGACTAGCAGTAACAGAGAAGTCACTGGAGAACCCCTGTGATGATTAATCTGGAAGAGGGAGCGGTTTCTGTGGCGATTTATTGCATTCACAGAAATGTTAACATTTCAGTCATTTCTCCCTAGGCCCAAGCTGAAAAAAAGGTTGCAGACGCCCCAGAATTCAGCCTCCAAGAATATTTCCATGTCACTGATTATGCATGTCTTTTTTAGACAAAGTGACAGATTGCTCTCTCAGTCTTTGCACAGGTTGTACAGCTCTGCTGGAGCTCTAATTTGGATAAACATCAAACTGGAAATTTAGGCATGATAAGTATTTCACTCCATCAGATATGTCTTAAAAACCACAACATGTTCCTGTTTTTATTTTCCTTCCGTAAACTTTTTCTTTCTCATATTTTGAGTGTTGTGGCAGCACAACGTCTATATTTTCTCTTGGCCTTGTTTTCAGCCATCTAAATACTGACTCATTACAGGAGTACACACAGCATTGCATGATGGGTCACAGACACTCAGCTCTCCACCTCCCTGGGATTTGTTGTGTGGTGCACAGCTGAGGCAGATGCTGAGGGGCACTCAAACTAAATTGCCTGAATGAGGGCAAATTCTGTTGGGCACTGAAGTGGAGTGCACTGTAGCTCATTGAGTCTCAGTTTATCTTCAGTACAGAGAGGAAGAGGAACATAGCTCACATAGACGTATACCAACATCTTTTTAAACACATATTTTGGCTGCAGTCTAAGCCATGTACAAATCTCAAAGCTACATTAGTATGACTTAATAGTTTTTTGTTGTTGTTGTTGTTTTCTTTCATTTTTCTTTGTATATTGATGTGGTTGGGTCATCTCAAAATATTTTTATTTTTAAAATTTGTTTTTATTTTTATAATTGAATCCTTTGCTATAATAAGTTGCATCAAGCTAATATACATAGTTAATTAAGCATCTTTTGGGTTATGACAAATGATACAGGTCACATGGGATCAAATGTGATATTTTCTGATATATATCACACATTCAAACAGCTGCTTTTTCAACAACAAATAAAAGTCTGAATCATGTCAACTGAGGCAGTTCAGCTCCTGCTGCCTCAGCCTCTTCTTCTAATGTGTTCTGCCTTATTATATAACTCATGAGTATGACCATTACATCAGTTTTTCAAGTGATATTTTACACCCCCCTTTTTGGCTTGTATTTGTTAACCAAAACAAATTCTGTTATCTACTGACTTTGATATCAAAATATTTTCATTTTCACATGTATTTAATCAGTAATAACTTATGAAATGGATTTAAGCACATGCTAATTGCACTGTAAGCCTCTTTAAGTGTTGAAAATGCCCAGAGACGATGATTTGAGATTAAGATTTAAATTTTACAAGGCTAATTTGGACCAAAAGCTTTGAAATAGATATTATTAAGATCCAGTCACTGTCTCTCTACTCGTACTTCCCTTTGGGTTGGTACAGAACTTTTTCTTTTAAAGCCAATGCACATTGGAGATTAACTGTAAGCTGCTGGCCATCTGTTATGGTCTTGCAGATAAAAAATAATGTAAAAAATGTAATGTACAAATCAAAATACACCAAGTTCCCAAGCAAGTTAGATATTGATGTGTGTATAAAAATGGAAGCACAACCTAAGCATCAAATGAAAAAAGAAAGAAAAAAAGACACTAAACATTTGTAATAATAATGATAGTTTTTCATTGCATAGAGAATTTAATTACAATGTTTTGTCTATTTATGTGTGATTAAGCTGGAGAAGGGGTGTTGTACCACCAATAGCCCAACTACTAAGGACAGTCATGATCAGTTGAAATCATCTGTGCTGTTTTGACAGCCTCTTCAGTGTAAATAGTCACTTCTCTAAGGCTGTACCGCTGCATCCAATCAGACAGCCATACGAGATAGGAAGAGAGCAGGAGGGAAAAGTAGTGATGTTAAAAGAAGGGGAGAGGGGAGCAGCAACAGACGTTTCCATAGCAACTGGTAGAAATGAGTATAACTGTGGTTGAGAGGCATGAGCAGCACGCAAATGCATACTTTCTTAAAACTAGAAAGTCCCGAACACAGGCACTTTAGAGATGCTTCCTCACTTTAGATCTGGGAGCTGAATGGTGGCTCTGTTCTTCTCTTTGTGTTCAGGATGAGAGGTCCCCATGTGTCGTTGTTTGGCTTCATACTGTCTGATGCTGATATGCTGCTATATACAACACACTGTGGGCTCTCTTCGCTGCCCACCATTGATCATTACCATTACTTTACCATTACCTGGTCATGCCTATGGGAAGACATGCCTTATCATATTTTCTTGTCTTTTTTTTTTTTTTTTTTTTGGTAGCTGAAAACTGTTGTTGTTGATTCATCGTTTGTCCATTGGTATTTTCACAAATTTGTTCATGTTTTACTAGCAGTTCAAAATCTATACGTTTTAATTAGCCTAGCTGCACGCCCCCCTTCATTAATCTGGCCCCGTCCCTAGGGGGAACCACTGGTGTAACTGAAGGCCAAGTTGGACAAATTGCAAGGCTTTTTCACACATTAAACATACATACATACTTTTTCCACACATTAGACATAAAATACATCTTTACTCTGAGCAAACATTAAGTCAGTGTTAGAAACAGTATTCTGAGACCTTATTTATGTGTTAAATCAGTGCTTAAGTAAAGCATAAAAAATGGTCCCATGAAAGTCGAATGTCCTGCAATGAATATGCTAATAAAAATCATGGTTGCATTGTGGGTAATGGCAAACTGTAACTGCAGTAAAAGTATTGTAAATTACCAACCCCTGTCAATTATTCTATATTTTTTATATCATATTATGTTTGAATAATGAAAATTAAGCTTTTTAGTGCTACAATTGATGGAGGTGGAGTCCAGCTACTATGTACTAATTATTTTCATTCAAATAAGTGATTGTTTAGTTTGTTAAAATTAAGAAAATCACTTTAAACTTGAGGGGACCCAATTGCAGCTATTTTGTTTGTCCAAATCTCTGGATAAATAAAATTTCTTGAAAGGAATAGCACCAAATTTACAGATTACAGTTTTCTTCTGGAGAGCTCTCTCAAAACCCGACATCTTGTCGAGTTTAATTTTATGCTTAATACTCACTAACTGCCAATGTTTTACACACACACAACGCCTACCTAAACATTTTACAAACCAATCAACACCCCCCTGCCCCACACCCCCATTGTGACAGCTCTCCATGAATTCGACAGTCACAGCAGGACCATGTGTCCACCACACTGCAGAAACTGCTCAGACACAGCCTGAGTAGCAGACATCAACCCAGCCTCCAAATATTCCAGATCACAATCTGATCAAGCAACTGCTGGTTGTACCAAAAGCCTGGGCAATGACTCTGCCCTTTAACCCAGGAATCCCCAACTCCGGTCCTCAAGGTCCGCTGTCCTGCAGACAATAGTTTTATTTTTTAAATGGGAAATTGTAAGCTGTTGTTTAAATTTTGATTTTCAGTATTTGCCAGGCTTGAAGTTCAAGTTGTTGTGAATATTAGTGTGTGTGTGTTTTACGTTTGCAGAATACATAATGAGCATAATCCTACAGAGCAAGAGAGCCAAGTCACGGCCGAGGCTTAATGCAAAACATCCCAAAGCTTAGGTTGCTGCACCCGAGGTGTTCTAAGATAACCACAGAGCCCAACGAAAAAGGGCCACACTCTGCATAAATTCTCATCTATATAGTATCCTTTCCCTTCATATCTTCTGTTACTTCCGACATAGCAGTGTCTAACTGTTGGGAACTTACATTTAAGATCCAACTCAGCCAAAAAGGATAGATTTAGGCTACGTGAGACTGTTTAAGGGCTACCAGCTGCATCCACTGATTGCTTAAGCCCAAAGGACATCAATGTACATCATTTTCATTCATGAAGTAATCCCTCTTCCACCAACATCGTTACACAGACTGACCATACAGGTGCAAACACACGTGCATATACTGCTATTAAATACTTTACTACAATACCTCATGGCTATGCTGAGAAATGAATGAATGTAGTTCCTGACCTGGAATTATACTGAAAACTGAAAGGGAGACTAGAAGCTTCACAAATCTGTGGCTCTGAAATACAGTTTTAATGGCATAAACAGCACAACATACTTGTCATTTTACTGCATCATACTGTGATCTGCATGAAGAAGCAGCAGAAAAATAAACAATAAGACAGATGATGTGTTATCAACAATGAAGCAGGGTTTTTACCCTCCATGTTGCAATAAATTTAATGAGTTTTCTCTTAGACTACAAACACAAAGGTTTTGCTGATGACCTGCAGAGACATGAATTATTGACAATGCAAGCTGTTTCCTATAGTCATGATCAGCTTGCATCCAAATATGACATGGCCCACAGCTACAGTAAATGCTACATCACAAATGAGCTAGTAATGTCAGAGCTACATTTCCTGTATTGCATTATGATTTGCCTTTTGCTTTCTTATTTGGTAGCTTAAAGAAAAAATAACTAAAAAATACAAGCAGCTAGATTTACTGCTGGTGGTTTCCGGGCATTTCTCCTTATAGTGTGGTGTAGTTTTGGCATTCTTACTCTGTGTTCATCAATCATTTGTCACTTTAATTTCTGATGAATACCACTTTACTTTGCATCTCACACTAGCAATCTGGATTTGTCTTTTGGCAGCTGATTAACAGATTCTGACCAAATTCTGAACCATATTTTGTGTAGACAGTTGACAGTGTGTTGATAATTTAGTTTAATGATTGGAAATTTTACTTTATTATTTCTTGGTTTTTATAATTCCTCACTTAAACCTCTTGTTCATTTTAGAGTGATTACAGTGAAATCTCAACCTCTTTAAGTGCCTGTGGTCATTCTCCTGAAATCATTGGGACTGCTGTGGCTCAGGTGCTTGGGAGGATCTCCAATAATCAGAAGATCATTGTTTTATTCCTCATCCCCTCTGAAGTGCCCTTGAGCAAGTCACTGAACCCCAACACTGCCACTATACACTCATCAGTTTGTCACTGTAAAGAAGAAGGAAGGAAAAAAGTGCTAAATGTTTGTGTAAATTAGAAGCATATAAAATAGCATTTTAGAAAAGCGACAAGGTTAACACGTGCTATGTAAAATTAAATGTAAAATATGTAAAATTTGCATTATAACTCAACATTACCAGCTTGATTTGAGTTTGAGTCTATCAGCATTGGGAATTCCTTTTATAGCCTTTTTTTTCCAAGACAAAGAAATGCCAGGTTTAACTGCAGGGAGATTAGATGTCCTCTCAGAACTAGGTCACTCTTTTCTACTTGAATAGTGTAGTTTATTTCTCTGTAGGTCTCCTAGCCAGTCTTTTGTTCTGGACCTAAATAACTAGGAAGTTGAGTACATGTTTGACTTTGGTTACAGTTAATATTTTGGTTTTATAAGCCCAAGATTAGGTTCTAATTCTAATGCTTGTCAGACCATCTTCCTTTATCTTCATTTTCAGCTACTTTAAAATTTATTTTTTTTAGTTCATGCAAAACTATAATCATGTATCATGTAACATATGTTTATACAATAATACATTTTGAGGTTTTGCAAGTGCACAAATAATACCCATGTCGACACAGTCATGTTAGAATGATGCTCAAACATTGATAGTGGGTCATTTGGACTTGTGAAAGAAAAAAAAAAAACATGCCATGAATGTATAGACTAAAAATTTTACAGCTAACCATTAGTTCATATAAAAATATCATTTTACTTCAGCTCAGTAGTTCTGATGCAGTGGCTGATCAGTGTTCAGTCTACAGCCTTGGTCTTTGGCTTTAAACATCTCATGTTCGCTTCTTGTTATTTAGAAACCCCCTGCTTTGAAAGAGTTTCTGCCCTTTAAAAATACTTCAGTAGCAGTAACTTGTTAGTCTTTCTTATTATGTAAAGTGAGGTGTTGGTTGAAGAGCAATTAGCCAATCTTCAAGTCTTATGGAAGAAAAGCCCCAGAACTACCTTCCATCTGAGAGAGCCAATTAATATTTGGCCTACAAAGTCATTTGGAACACAGAGACTGTGCAGGTGTTGCTGTTGTAGTCTAACACTCAAAAGAATAAAAAAATATAAACATTTGGCGATGAAGAGGGAAGAAGATAGAAGATCAAGTGATGGAAATTCCCAGTGGAGCCCTCATCCTTCTGCCAGCATGCCTGGAGGATATGAGAACGGTTTTGCATTGTTAGTTTTAATGGAAAAAGCAGCGTTGGGTGGTATACTGACAGATTTTAAAGCTTGGCTTACTGCTCAGTGAATTTGACATTTATGCAGTGCATACATTTAATCCAGTGACATGAAAGCAGGAATTCCTAAGACTGGATAACATCATAAACTACAAGTTTGTTTTAATTGTTAACAGTTTACCTGCTAAATGCTGTTCCATAAAACCTCGACCAGTTACGTTGGGAATAAAATGTACCCGGTTAAGTGTGTACATCCTAAAATAAATTAAATGGTCCAATACAGCAGCCCTGTGATAAATCTTACCTTCATGAAGGTTAAATTATTGAATTCATGTGAATGATACTCTTAACATTTAGCATGCTATTAGTGATTCCACTATGATGATTCTCTCCCTGAAGACCCGATAATTCAACCACACAACAGGAGCAGGATATAGCAGAGAAGTGATTAATTATAAGGGTGGTAAGCAATGGAGCAAGAGTAGTCTGGCAGGATGGGAAGGGAGGATCTGGAAGAACAGTGAGGAGCAGGGATCTGCAAAACTCTGAATATCTAGAGGTTAGTCCAACATCCAAAACACGTGGTCAATGGGGCCAATGGGGCAGGCAGAGGTCATACACAGAAAACGAGGCTACTTATCCAGGGCAGGCAAAATCTGTGGTCGTTCCAAA
>JBAMHW010000009.1:14374696-14386701 GCA_037177495.1 Rhadinocentrus ornatus | reverse complement strand
AGCAATCAGGGAACTCCAGGTGGAGCCAATGAGCCCAATCAGTGGGTAAGAAACCCAGCAGAGCAACCACCATGACATTCCACAGCTTCTGCATTTCTGGCATATTCCAGACTATACATGGAATTCTCAGCTAGTAGGCTTGACTGAACTCTGTTAAAAGGAATTATCATCTAACAGAACTTGTTAGGGTCAAGTATTATAAATTCACATCAGAAAATCTGTTTATCACAAGTGGATGCTTGTGTTCATGTGATATTTCTACTCTACATAACAGCTGCTTCACCCCCTTACCTCAGTCCTTGACTGGCTATCTTAATTATATTCAGCTTCTCATAATAGTGGTTTTATCGCATGCTTGATGCTTGAACCCTTTTACACTTTTATTAAAGCATTTGAAAAAGTTCAAGGGAGGAAAAAAAAGTCGACATGCATTTGTCCAAAAAGTCCCCTTTCCTGGTTGATGACCTCAGGTATGAGCCATTCATAATAAAGAAGTAAATTTTGGTTTTATTTAGTTACACTTCTTATTGAACCACTGGAATCCTAAATGCCACCATAGGAGGTTTAACCACAAGAAAAGGTGGTGATTTGTTGTAACTAAGCACTGCAGTGTTTCAAGACATACTTCTGTCTGAATAAAATATTAGAAATCTGTCTTTTTCTTTAATTTAATCTTTAAAGTACAGACTCACACTGAGACATGTATTACATTATCTTGACAGAGCAGGATTTCAGAACCTGATGCAACATAAGACTGTTTCGTACTATATTATTGTTACTTTAACCCCTTTAAGTACCATAATAATGCATTTTGCGTCACCAAGTAGGATTTAAAGGGGGAACTGGCTAACGAAACACTTATTGAAATGCTGAGATCACGCATTTAAAAATACAATGCAAATATTTTTACCAGAATGCATTGTACCTTCCCATTTTTACTTTACATGAAAACACTTCAATTTGGTGAAGCATTTCTAAAATTATTTTTTTCCACTGGTCTCTACTGGTTCCTCCAGCAAATTGGATGAAATGATAAACGACAGTACTGACTTTTGTGTGCATAAAATGATGTGTCCTTTTATGTCCTTTGGTTTCCACAGATTTCTTGCTTCTGCTTTCTTCATAGTCTCACTAAAAATATCATTGTATGTTCAAGATGCAAATGTTGCCACTTGGGCTGTCGCAGTGAGGGAATTCACCCAGTGGTGATTATGGTTTGCTCAAGAACATGGAGTCCAAGATTATGCAATTAGTGAAATTTTATTTTCAGTGCCCATTCAGCCATTGGGTTATGTTGCTAATAGAACTCCAGGACAAAACTTTGGTTTTATGCAGTTGTTTTCATTTAGGATTCATTTAACATTGATTGCAGGCTCATACAAAAGGAAAAAATACTGATGAAAACAGCATTCCTAGTGGTTAAGGGTTGGCCTATTAAAACTGGGATGTTACAGATTTGCAGGTGTTGCCACCTAAAACCAGAGTAAGTTACAACTTATGCAATCCATCACCTATTTTATGACAAATCACTGAAGTGTCTGCAGGTGACCGCTGGTGCGTCATTGCCGGTAGACGGCGCACATTACACCTGTACATGTTTACATTTTAATCAGCCAGTTAATGAATATAATTCCAGCCTTTTATGATTGAATAATTTTATAATATTGAAACAGTGTGAAGTATTTCTGCATTTTTGATCAGCGTTTTACCGATGGTTTGTATGTTGTTTGCTTTTTTCATTTATAGTTTCACTGGAAGTGCAGATTACACCAACACATGGTGAGATTAGTCTTGGAGAGTCCAAATTCTTCATGTGTGAAGGTAAGTTTATTTTACTGTCCTAACTTAATTTTACCACTTCAAAATATCACAAAGTGATTTAAACAACCAAAAATTTTATCATGTTTTTTTGGCATAATAAAATTGTTTGTTCCAGTTTTTAGCCTCAGCATAGTTCATTATTGTTGTTTTTGACAATTGGGGAACCACTGACATATGGTACTGACTGAAATTTGAAAGTAACAATTCTGAATCTAAGACAGACTTTTTAGTATGAGTGTTCAGTATTTCCATCATATCTGCTATTACTTAAATTACTGTTTGAGGCTCTCAAAGAAAAATAGAACCTAAGTGCCTTGCCTGAGAAAATAAACTTAATTTTGAACACCAGTGGGATTGTGATGGTACATGGTTAAATTAAAATGACAAATGGGGCCATCACTGGAGAGAACTGCAGTTTTTTTGTTAGGATTTTTTTGTGGTGAAATTCATAATTAAATCAAGCATATGTGTATCCATTTTTTAATCAAGAGCACATTGTCTCTCATTTGTAAATGGTAGGTTGGAAAATAGCTGTTGGGGAGCCATGTGCTTCTTATACATAATGCTTGTTAGGCCTGTGTGGCTGAAAGAATGCTATTTTGGTGAAAGATTAATGTTTTTAAGTTGTTCAGGGAGAATTAAGAAAGAACTTGAGAAACATAAGAATATTGTTTTTTTATTAATGATGCAGTCATAATCAAGTTATCATGCCAATTATACTCCAGTTGCTCTGCCCATTTACAATCAGACCCTCTGCTATAAACTGATATGTGGCTCAGAAATCATGATGTGAACAGGAACATAGATTTGGACAATCATGAACCCCTTTGCTGTCACACAAAATGAAAATGCACAGACCACAGGCTTCACTTAATGGAAGAACAGACAAAACCTAAAGCCTTCAATCTGTTGGCAGTAGATGGTTTCACTGATGTGAGTCTCTTATAGATTATTCTTTTCTTATCTGCTTCTCTGCTCTCTCTGTGCTTCTAGTTGTAGGTGTTGCTAAGCACATAGACTGGTTTGGTCCAAGTGGGGACAGGATAGAGCCAAACAGACCAGACATAACGGTAACCCGTAATGATGAGTCATCTTCCATCCTCACACTTTATAAAGCTGGAACTGAAAATGCTGGGACATACAAGTGTGTCGCTACCAATGGAGACCAGCAAGCAGAATCAACTGTCAAAGTGAAAATCTTTCGTGAGTATTTCCATCACCACATGCAGCACACTATCCAAATTATTGAGTAGTATGAACATGGAAGGAAAAAACCAATCCTGTTTATTGAACTATTAGTATTTTATTGACTGCTCAAGGGCAACACATTACTCTTGCTTTTCAAGTGAGGATTTTTCATCAGTTCAATAAATGGTCGGAAGACCATTAGAGGGCTGTTTAATGATCCTGTCTGTTGTGCCGTTCTTGTGAGTAATGGCTTTTATTTTCCATGAATGCCAAGCGTCAGCAAATGTCCATCACAAATGAAAACCTTTTCCAAACAGGAAACTTTGGGTTATTTCTGGACCTACTTGAGTTCCTTAGTCAAGATGGTTGTCAATGTAAGCAATGTACAGTATTATGTGCAATATTTTAGAAATTAACACTGCTATTACTTTTGTGCACACTCTCTTGCATGCACAATATTAAAAGAGTTTATCTGTATTTTAAAAGCACCTGTATCTGTAATGAAATGCCTAATAGAAGTCATTCTGGCACAACAATCGCATTGAATGAAAGAGTTTTTTATTAAACTTCTTCATTTAATTTGGATTCCTTTAAGTAATTTAGTGAAAGTGTGTTTTCTTTTTTATTCCAGAAAAAATTACCTTCACAAATGCACCATCCCCTCAAGAGTTTACCGAAGGAGACAATGCCAACATTGTTTGTGATGTCGTCAGCTCTCCTCCCCCCACTGTACTCTGGAAATATAAAGGCACCAAAATACAGATGGAAAAGGATGGTAAGATTTTTGTAAATATAAGATTTAGATTTCAGCTAAATTTGACATGGTGACTTACTGCAGTCATCTGTTATAATGAAAAGAAAATTCTATTTGAATCATTTTGACTGCCGACATAATGTTAACTAATGAGCATTAACTGGGGAATTCAGATGTTTTTCTGTTGTTTATCTGTATCTGTGAAATCCAGTATATGATTTTATTTTTATTTATTAATTTACTATTTCAAATTAAAGTGGGTTCTACAGTCTAGAACATGATTGAACTGTAACTCTAGCTGAGTTTGGTGTTTGTAGGAACACATAAGCAGTAAAGTGAAAATGTATGAAGAAACACATAGACATCTAAGGACAGGCCACGCTTTCTATGCATTTTTGCCAGTGTTACAAACTCGAGACTGCTCATGTGCTGCTGCTGTTGCCTTTCATCTCCAGGGTTAAGCCTTTGAAAGGGAAAATTAATTTGATCTTGGATTTGAAAATGCAACTGATTCAGGTATTTTGCTTTGACACTGAGAAATACAATAATGGTAGTGTTGGTATTGCTCACTGGAAAATAATAACACCTGCTCATGTGTGGGTTGTAATAGTATTTTGGATTATTACATGATCACATTTTTTCAGGTCCCATTTAATCTCATACTGGAGCCATTCGTGTTCTGGGTCATAATTCTCTTTGCCTTGAGCTTGTTGAAGGAGTGTTCACTGATATGAATTTGACAAATAAAAATGATATCAAGGACAGAATTCAAGGGGTAGCATGGAGCAATAGAATAATAAAAATAAAGAAGACTCTGAATTTGACTTTCTTCTGTTCCCTACTGACCCTTTGCTGTTTTGCTCTCCCCTTTGCTTGCATTTTTCTGCCAATATTCTTATATTTTTACTCCTCAGGAAATATATGGGCAACGGTTCCTGGATACTCATTTATCAATGGGACTGTATTTTGTGGTAGATTTTGTTGGCTACTACTATATTTAAGACTTTTACAATCTTGTCAGTGTCATGTCAGCGTGGCCTACACATGGCAAAAGCCTAATCTACAGCTACTCACCAGTTAAAGCTAACTAGCTGCAAGATGCCTATGACTTTTACAAACTTCTACAGAAAATTACCGTGCTGGAAACAAAGATTCATGCAACAAGAGGTGAATGTGGAAGTGAATGGATTCTGTGGAAATTATACAACTTTGCCATTGACATAAAACAGCGGACAAGATCTTGCTAACATGCCGCTAATTAGCACAAACATGACTGAGAGAAACAGGAGAGCAGTGTACAAGGTAATAACTCTCACTGATAGTCCTCCCTGGAATGCCTTTGGTACAAAACTAGAGAGTAAAGTATTACAACAGGAAAAAGGAGGACAAGTAACTGGCAGAGACCAGTTTTCTGAGATTAGCAACGCAGCCGGTTGGTCTGCACTGCCATCCAGACCCAGTACCTCCTTAACCCCCTTTTTTTTTTTTAGCAAGACACAGTCATGCACAGTTGTCAAAAGAAAAGCTAACAAGTTTTCTCCTCAACAACCAAACATGCAAATACTGAATGCGGTAGTTGCTCCACTGCTGCAGGATTCTGGTTTAACATCTAATGACCTATGCATGATCAATCAGAAAAACTTAATGATATCATTTGCCACCTGAAATCCACTACTTGCTGTGCTGATGCCCTGCCAACAGGGTTTATCAAGAATGTTTCAGGATGCATGGCCTCAGATATTTTACAGTTTGTAAACATGTCTCTGCTTTCAGGTGTCTTTCCTCAGACCCTAAAAACAGCAGTCATTCAGCCACTTCTTAAAAAGAACAACTTAGACTTGTCACTCATGAGCAGCTATAGGCTGATATCAAACCTCCCCTTTCTTGGAAGGTTATAGAAAAAGCTGTCTTTCAACATCTACACAACTTCCTGACACTAAATAACTGTTGTGATGTCTACCAGTTAGGTTTTTGGAAACATCACATCAGAGACTGTGCAAGGTAAGGTCCTCAATGACATCAGCTTGAGCACAGATAGCGGAAATATTTCAGTTCTGTTACTTCTGGATCTCAGTGCTTCATTTGACACAATCGATGTAACATCTTTCTAGGCCATCTGGAAAACTGGGTAGGACTTTCTGGCACCGCAATTATTTGGTTTAAGTCCTCTCAAGGCCACGAGAGTTGCAGACGTGGCTTGGGACATCTTGATCTCAAAGCATCAGCCGAGCAGAACAAGAAGTATTGTGTGATTGGTCGGACATTTGAAGTGGGCGTGGTTAATGTGGAAAAGTGTGAAGAGGAAAGTTGTCACTTACGCATTTCCAATAATGCAAGGTTGAAAGGATAGCTTTACCAGCTGATTGAGGTGGTGAAAAAGTACAGAAATTAGTACAACAAAGACACTGACACTGCTTCATGCACAACCCTGCCCTGCCATGGACGAAGTTTCTTGTTAAGTATAGAATTTAATCCCTCCCCCTTGCACCTCCTTCTCCACCCCTCATCCATGCTGCTCTCCCCACACCCTGCAGTCTTCCAACATCTGTTAGAGATGCTAAGGATATTTTGTGAGTCTGTTGGGGCCAGTGCCCTGCGTTATTCTGTTGTGTGCTGGGGTGGCTGATACCAACAGACTAAAATCACCTGCAAGGCCAGTCATGGAGGATGCAGTCCAGTCTCAGAACTGTACTTGACAGCCCTTCCCAACCTCTGCTAAACATGCTGGACAACCTAAAGCTCAACAGACTGATTCCACCTCGCTGCAATATGGAGCATCACAGTAAAATATTCCTTCCTATGACCATCAAACTTTAACTCTTCACTGAACCAGACGTCTGAGCCATAAACCCTTATAAATACTGTAAATTTTTATCTATTTATTAATGTCTTTGTTATATTATTTATTTTTTATATTCTATTTTCTTTTTCTTGTTTTCCTGTTTTTTTTTATTTTTTTATTTAATTTCAGCACCTTATTCTAATTTTAATTACACTATCACTGTATGTCCTTCTTTCAAGGATCACTGCAATGCAGCAATTTACAACTGGGATTAATAAAGTATTTTTGATTCTGATCAAATGCATTATTCAAATTAAAGATTGGGTGTACCATACCTTTCTTCAGTTAGATGAAGACAAAACTGAAATAATAGTTTTCAGAGCCAAGGAAAAAAGATTTAAGTTAGCACTCTGCTTCAAACAGCTGGTTAAAAGCCAACAACAAAGTTAGAAATCTGGGAGTAGTCAGACCTGGATTTTACCAGTTATATTAAGACAGTTGTGAAGTCAGCCTATTATCACTTAAAGAACATATGGAGGATTAAAGAACTGATGTCTGAAGAGGATTTAGAAAAACTTGCCCATGCATTTATTAGTGGACTAGAATACTGTAATGCTGTTCTCACAGGTGTCTATCAGACAGCTGCAATTAGTCCAGAACGCTACTGCTCGAGTCCTTACTAAGACCAAGAAAGTGGATCATATAACTCCAGTCCTCAGATCTTTACACTGGCTTCCTGTCTGTCAAAGAATTGACCTCAAAGTCCTGCTTTAGTTTACATAGCATTAAACGGTTTCAGGACAAAATACATTTAGGATTTTCTGGTCATCATGAACCAACCAGATCTTATCAGGTTATCAGGGTCAAGTGTACTTTTCTGTTCCCAGAGTCAGAACTAAACAGTTTTAAATCCAGATTAAACTCTTTTTTTTTATTTGCGGCCTTTAATCAAAACAATAATTTTTTTCTTGCCCTGGAACTTTTATCTCTTGCATTTTATCTTACTGTATTCTACCTTTTTCTGTCTTTAATTTCTTTTATCTTTTTGTAACGTTTGTTTTCAACATACTTTTTAATGCTTCCTCTGCACCCCACTGTTATGCTTTTAATATTTTATGTAAAGCACTTTGAATTATCTTGTACATGAAATGTGCTATTCAAATAAACTTGCTTTTCCTTGGATAAAAATAAGAATAAAACCTACAGTGGCTTGACATTCCAGACTTGAACCTAATCAGATGAAGACTGGATCGGTTAAGATAACTGTCTGCACAGGCAAATGACTTGTATATACAGTACTTGTATATACATGTGTACTTGTATTACACATATATTTACAAATACAGTTATAAGATAGCAAACATCAGGCTTGTTCTGCAACTTCTATGGGTTTTCAGCAGCAGTCTGTCATTGTAAGCCTCCATGAGCCTTTGTAAGCTTTCTTTTTTTTGTAACACCAAAAGTGGGCAGTGTACAAAGAGATACAAAAAGAGATGTCAAGACAGTCACTGTACACATGCTAAATTTAAGAATACACATTGGCTTTTGCATAAATTTTATGCTGAATAAATATCATGTTAGATCACTGGTTAGGTAACGGCCTAAATAAATTAATCTCTTTACACACCTTAAGGGTAGAGACAGGAAAAAATCATAAAATAATCATTCTTTTTATATCTAAAAATATAACATTACTCTTATTTGCATACTCGAGGTCAGTCTAGATTTTGCTGGGCTGTCTCAGCACCTTGATTCTTTTCTCTTTCAGAGAGTGCTGGTGTGTCAGGGACCATAGTCTGGTTGCATGACCCAATGTTTGTTTGTAAGAACCAGATTTTTCAGTTGTGTCTAGTAGGGCTGGGCGGTAAATCGAATTTTAATCATAATTATGATCTGGGTTTTCAACCATCATAAAAATGAAATGGTCCGATTATTTTTCTGCGCAGTTTACTCTTATGCTGTTATCAGCTGCAAATCGAGCGGCACTGGCGTTGCTATGCTGCGCTCTCCTGCAGACGCCTCCCACCGTCCCAGCCGCTTTGGTTTAATTCAACTCGAGATGCAAACACCTCTCATGTTATGGGCTGTACACACATAGGAGGCAACGTCGCTCATTCTCCATTAATTTTCTATGGAACTTGCGCGATGAGGTAAAAAACGCTGCCCTCCTCCAGCCAAGCGACATTTGTGCAATGTGAAATGTTGCACTTGTTCACGTAGACGTGCACACGGGGGCTTAGGCAACACAAAGAAATAGAAAAATGTTCAATTTTTGTGAGTTGCGACTTAATAATCCACCAGGTCCCAGAGACACGTTATTAACAAACATAACTTTTTTTTTATCTCGCCAAAGACCAGCGTTAAGTTAACACAGTGGGCAACCTGGGATTTAAGAAACAACACTTTAGACAAACGGCATCACTGCCATCTCGTCACTATTGTAATCGCATGTCTCTCCCTGCCCTGTATGATGAGTGTCGTGAGGGTGTTGTGAAGGACGTGGCTACAGTTCTATGTTTCGCCACCCCTACGGACCTGTGGTCAAGGCGCACCATAGAGCCATATATGACGTGGATTTCAACATTAAAGCGAAATGTCTGTTTTTTTTCTCCATTTTTTCCAGATCACACGGGCAAAACATAGCTGCTGCTGACAGACCAAAAGAAAAATAAAAAATCTCTCGTTTTCTGTCCCTAATCGTGTTAGTTAATCTCAATTCCAATCAAAATAATCGGGATTATCATTTTTCCCATAATCGAGCAGCCCTAGTGTCTAGTAGTGTTGTAAAGAAAGATTGTTTCTCAGATAGTAATCAATTCTAAAATTTAGTATCTAGTTAGATATTAATTAGCACGGGTATCGATATTTAAATGCCGCTTTGGCGCCTACTGGTTCACGGACATAAAAAAAATACCAGCCACCTCTACCCATTTTAAACAGGCACTACAGTGGTCAGCTCCTAATCCTACAGCCTCTCTCAGAAGGACCCATAGTTCACTATAGAAATTATAGCATTAATCATTTCTAACACTTGTAACCTGTTTATCCATGAAACCGACTAAAAAAGCTGCTAACATTTACATGTGCTAAATCTAGAGTCAGTATAACAGCAATCTCCAACAAATGATCAGATCCATAACTGTCGTCAGGGATAGAAGAGATGGGGAGCATGCTGCCGTATACATTACAATTATGATCGAATAACTTCATACTTACATCTGTACAAAATAGCCTCTGCCTGCACCGCTACAGCTGAGACGTTGGCCGCCATTATTCAGCTCTGGAAAACTGGTCCATAGTCCCTCCCCTTCCGCTACGTCACCAAAATGGCGGCTGTTTAGTGCACGTAGTGTTCATCGTTTAACACTAGATTTTTGGCCGAGTTTAGGGCACCATCCGGGTACTTTCAGTGCACTTTTTCGCTGAAATTTCAGCATCAGTTCACTATGCGCTTAAACATAGTATTCGAAGCATGGTAGTTCGCTGATTGAGACACGCCCACAGTGTTGCCAACTTAGCAAATTGTCGCTATAATTAGATAGGTTTTAGACCTCTTTAGTGGCTCTTTTAAAAAAAAATTTTTAAAAAGCGACTACCGACAAATTTAGCCACTTGTTCTTTTGTTATTGGAGATTTTGACACTGATGTTAAAACAAATCGTTTACTCTTCACAATGAGTCGTGGAATCGGACGCTACTGCAGCGTAAAACACTCATTATAAGCAAAGTGAGATATTTCAAATATCTATTTGTTTACATTATATTATTATATTATATTATATTATTATAATGCATGAAATCTGCATGAAATTTAATGTAGTTTTTTCATTTATGATTTTATTGTGATTGTGATTTTTGCTGTTTGTTTCTGCCTTTTACTACTTTTAATGCTTTATTTGCACCACCTGTAATGCTTTGAATGTTTTATGTAAAGCACTTTGAACTGTCTTGTACATGAAATGTGCTATGCAAATAAACTTTCCCTGCCTATTTTTCTTACAGATTTCATCTCTCAGCTACACTTAACCTCAAACAAACAAATAAATGTATAAAAAAGAATGATCACAGTTAATTCTATGGACTGTTTTTTTTCTTGATTTATGCCTTCAAAAATCTTAAAGGTGTCAATGAAGATAAAAAGAGAAATAAATATTTCCTGTAAGACATTAAAGGCAACATTCTTATCAGCAGTAAAAATATACTGTTTGAGCCTAATCACAGGAATTCTCTCCAGCACTTGAGATTAAGCGCTGGCAACGGCTGTTGGCTTTATTTTACTAGCTTTATCTTTAATGACAGACTTATTATCTCTCAGTTCAAAGACTGCATCATGAACCTCTTGTGGGGTGACAACCTCATCATCATTGTCTATGTTACAGAATGAAAATGTAATTTTTTCACCACAGCAGAAATCTTATCTGAGCCACTTATCCCCATAGTATTTGACAATAGATGTATTAGTATTGCTCAAAACTTTGACATTTTTCCAAAAAACACATTAGTTACTGTTATTTTGTAAAATGCTTTTGAGTGAATAAGACATCACTGCAGTCCCCTATCTTTTAAAATGTAAGCATTTTTGCATCCATTCTTTTAATGTACTCCTGGTTTAAGCATACAAGTTAATATTTTCATTTAAAAATAAGTAACACCTCCCACCCGTCTTAATAATATTGATACCTCAAAATACACTTGGGTAACAACATTGACATTTAAATACCAGACATATATGTAGTATAAGAAAATAAAAATTTATAAATTAATGAAAACTTTAACTGGATCCTTTAATGCTGAATTATTTGAGGTGAGAGTTTTCTTTATTGTGTTGTTACGTCTGCTTGTTAGCACAATGACAGCTGTGTTTACCATGTTGTTATCTTGTCAAATAAACACAACTGATTCATTTATCCTCTGCTTCCTTTCAGTTCGTTTTAAGGTACTAAGCAACAATCACCTTCAAATCCGCGGTATAAAGAAGACAGACGAGGGCTCGTATACTTGTGAGGGTCGCCTCATGGCCCGCGGCGAGATTGATCTGCGTGTCATCAAGGTCGTTGTGAATGGTTAGAAGCCCTCTTCCCCTTTGTTCCTGAGTGCATGTTTTCGTGTGGCAGGTGTCACACAATGTTTAAATGAGCTGTAGATCCTTAGAGGTGAGCAGGATCAGCGTCATTGTGGAAACGGTTTCCCAGAGCAATCATGTATCAAAGATATTCCATGCTAATGAAGTCTGTTTCCTGCTTTTTCTGAGCCTAGTAAATGAGTTTGTTTTAGAATTCCTACTCTAAAATTGTCTTTGTGTACACATTTTTTTTGGTAGGCATGTCTAGATTTTTGACTGTTTCTGTTGGCTGTAGTTTATCGTTTCTACTGATATTATATACATATATATACACACTGCTCAAAAAAATAACGGGAACACTTAAACAACACAATGTAACTGTGTGTGTATATATATATA
>JBAMHW010000009.1:14350540-14369113 GCA_037177495.1 Rhadinocentrus ornatus | reverse complement strand
CCCAGCCGAGGCTCGAACCAGCGACCTTCTTGCTGTGAGGCTGCGGTGCTAACCACCACACCACCGTGCAGCCTGTAGATAGTTTTTCTAAAATCAGATTCTACAATATTAAGTGTCTATGGTTGAACAGTTACACAATACACACTGTAAATCTAATTATGTTTCTGTAAAATTTCATGTTGCAAGACTTAAAACAACAAAAGAAATGCTCAAAGGAAGATGCAAGAATTTATTTATTACTTGTAAAGAAGATGTTATTGGTTAAGAAAACCCACTAGCTTAATTCATTCTGGATTTGATTCTTGACAACTGTCTTTTAATTTGAACTGGCAACTAAATTAAATTTCAGTTTTATTATTGTGTATAGCAGAAAGCATTATGTATTTAGTCTTCTGGCACTTTGCATATTAAGGTCAAGACCTTAGAGTACTGTGGTAACAATACAGAAACAGAAACCGTCAAAAGAAGAGTTTTTCAAAGCAAGAATCTGATTTCAAAAGTAGGTTCTTTATCTCAGAGCCTTTTGACAAAACTACATTAAAATTGGCAAAGATAGCTGTAATACCTCTGAATGCAGAATATATCTCAAAGACTGCTGCAAGGTTGTGGTTTAAGGGTTGAACTAGTTTTCTTTAGCAGCATATTATATCTTAACTGTGGCAAGTAGGCTTCCATTAATTAGATGCTTTGTTTAATCTATGCATTCACCCTTCATTAAGCGGGGTGAAAAAGATGAGAATGCAGAGAAATATTCAGCAGCATTCCTCTGAACTTCCACTTCAGTTTGCTTCGCTCTTCTCGTGTCACCATTGGGGCTTCCTGCTGTGCATTCAGGGTAATTCCCATGTTTTATGTCTTGATAGTTTCCAAAATATAGACAAAAAATGGAGCCCTCCTCTCCTTTGAGATAGGCTAAATAAATTATTACATTTATTAAATGTGGAGCATTACTAAGCTACCAAACCTTAACCACAGCATGCACTGAAAAAGCTTCAGCAAATGTTTTTTTGTTGCCATAAAAAAATTACTCTCACCTGTCAACAACTGATCCTCATCCTCCCTTTGAACTTATCCGAAATCCATGAAATTACTCTTTGTGCTTCTGCTGCCAAATCACCTGGGTATCATGTAGTGCCAGAGCAGCTGTGTTAACTCAGAATCTGTGCTTTACAGTTAAACCCAAGATCACATACATTGTAAACCAGACCACATCAGAGATGGAGGAGCAGGTAACTCTGACCTGTGAGGCATCAGGAGATCCAACTCCAACCATCAGCTGGAGCTACGGTGAGCGTGTCTTCACCGAGGGAGAACAGGTAAAATCAGAAAGACAGTATGGATAATCATGATAACTAAAAAGCTCAGCATCTAAGGCTCAAAATTCTGATCCTTGAGGATTGATGCCCTGCATGTGTTTTCACCTCCCAAACCTGATGTGAAGCAGACTGATGCAATCTTTGTTAGACTTGTACATAAATTCTATATTTCTGTTGTACAGTTTGTGTTTACACATGCACCCTGTATGTTTTCCACTGTAAACAAATTAAAAAAAGAGCCATTTCTTGTATATTTGCTTCCTTTATTATGCATTTTTTTGGGATGCATCGGTATGTGGAATTAGGCCACGCTGAGCAGTAATCACCAGGGAGGAGCACAAACCTGCAGGACACAGGTGTCTCAAGGAGAAGAATTGAATACCTTTAACCTATTTCAAGAGGCTTATTGATTCGGTGCAGGTGTGGGATTTGTGTAATTTCATTGCAAAGTGCTTCCAGTAAGGTTTATATGCTGCTGACTATTTACCCTAAATTAGCAGTGACTTTGAGATGACCTGGTGGATCTCATGTCATTATCCCAGTCAAACTCAGCCCGTAAAATAGAGTACACTCAGATGTGTCCTGACTTTCCCCAATGTAAAGAGGACCATTTCCAGAAACTCAATTCAAACATTTCAAAATAAGCATGTAAATTAAGGCAATTAAATTTGTTCTCTTATTGTGTATTTGCTTAAAAGCGCACTTGAATCGTCAAGTGTTTGTTTAGCATTTTCAATCACTATTGTCATTACTCTGTTTATGCCAGTGATTGAAAAGTTATGTTATATTTAAGTGTTATAATTCAGAGAATATTTTGCTGCCATCTTTCACTTTTTTTTTGTCATTGAGAGCCAACGTTTTACCTTCCATTACATCCTGAATCTCCTGTATGTTCTCTTTGTAATATCTTCTACATTATTCTATGTGCAAACCATCAAAAACAATGAACACTTGATCAGTAATTTGTTTCTCTGGTACTTCATAGTCTTGGTACAGTTGAGAGGTAATGAAGAGGATAGTGCTCAAGAGAAATTCTTCAGTTTATAGAAAAATTGTGGAGCCAGTCCATTACATTCGCTACATTTTCTCCCTACAGGCACATCTAAACAGGATCTATCAGGTATGAAATCTGTGTGGCACAGAAATGCAATGGAATTGTGTATAAAGTATGCCTTTAGTTATGACAAAAAACTCCCACTGAATTCAAATTATCCTTCTTTGTTGAAAATTTCCCAGCTGCTCCTTAAAAACCCCGGGGATTGATCTCATCAGGGTTCATGAAATTGATTTGACTGCTGCCTGATCTCCAAATATGGCCTTAAAACTTCACTGATCATGTGATTAGATACTGCTTACAGCTTATCTTACAGGATCAGATGAAAAATTGGTTAATAACGTAATAAAAGGGAAACACCATTTCTGTGTCGCTGTTTGCCTGATCATTTCGAGCGCTCCATCACAGCATGAGGTTGCCTGGACTCGAGCCCAGCTCTATCCGTGTCATCTCCATATCTTTGTAGATTTCTAACATTTATGTTTGTATAAAAATTTAGGGTAAACTTGCTCCACTTAAAATCTATTTTTTGAATATCTAACCTTTTCCCCCTGCAAACAAAATGAAAATGTTGCTTAAAACATACTGCTAAGAGGTGACCAGAGGTGGAGAAGAGCTTTAATGCAATTTTTCCCCCTTTGTGAACACTGCTCACTATTAAAATTCACTGAAAGTGGTGTTAATGCAAGTAGACTACATCTGATGTTTTCAATGCAAATGGGACATTTCACAGCCACCTGTCAAGTCTGTTAGATATTTAAAAATGAGACTTTGATTGGAGCCTCACTCTTAAGTGCAAAACACGCTACCACCAAACAGCATGACGCACGTCACGACAAGCCTGTTTTTTCCTTTGCAAGTCCACACACCCACGGTGGCTAAGCAACCTGGCGCACATGGACGCACCACTGAGTAACCATCTACACCTCAGTCCTATTATCCAGTGTCAAGCTCCCATGAGAAGCATGTGTGTAGAACACATCTCCCATCTGGTGTATCCTCAACTTTCTCTGCTGCGAGGGCTTTTTTTCTTTGGGTTTTGAGGCTGTCATAATGGATAAGGAGAGACTCAATGCTGGGAGAGAATAACACTCGAAAGCTCCACATCCCACCTTCATGTCATAAAAGACATTGTCTGGGAAACCATATTCCTAATGTGATAATTGACTCGACAGATGTAGGGATGCTCAAACACTAACAGGGTTCTTGTTATTGACAAAACAGGAACATAGACTATACCCTATGCATCATCCATCGTTTTTGCACTATGCATGTATTTAGCTTCACCATGTCACGACACTTGTCACGTGACACCAAGCTGTGCAGCGGTGGCAGTGTGTTTTGTGCTGTAGTGTACAGCATCCTCGGGGATCTGTGGTATCTCTTCACAGCTGTCTTCAAAGAAATGATTAGCAGCCTTACTGAAGATCGCTTAGATTTTCCTCTGCAGCTTTGATTACCTGCTATAGAAATTATTTCTGTGACCTTCGATGAATGCACAAGGAAGTGGCTGCTAATTGTTTGGTCGTCTCATTCTGTTTGTCTGTCTGATGTTTGTCCATCCGTCATGCTATCTGTAATCATCACAACAGCAGGATTTCATCTGAGATGAGTGTGACAAATGTTTCAACATTCATTTGGGGTGAACATGGTGAATTGACAGGAAGCATGTTTTCATTAACATATTGAAGGGACATTTTCATAATGGTCAGGAAACGAGCACAGATATGTACTGTGTTTTCAGATGTGTGATAATGATTCACAGACAGAATAATTAACAGTTGATCGGAGTGTGTCTAGCTCTTTCGCTCTAGATTGTTTAATTTTATTGTTGAAAATTATTTCAATGTACAGAGATACTTCATGCAGAAACATGTAAACATGAAAGAGCAGTTCAATTAACATTTTATTTTGTGTGACTGCATCAGTGTGCAGTCAGACAAAAAGTTATACTTGCATCAAAACTGTTAATCGAGTCTGCTTTTTTTAACTTCTTTCATGGCTCGATGCTCTTTAAATTATGAAAGAAAAGAAACTTTGGGTGGGTCGGTCTTCAGAAACTAATTATCAGAAGGCATGTATTAATTTTTGTTGTTCGGGGTTGCTTCAATCAGAATACAGCCATGATAAACCCTGAAAAACATCACTGTGTAGAGGTTATTAAAGGTGCTCCGTGGAATGCACAAAAAAGATTTCTGTTTGCAGTGTAATGCCCACCAATACACTTTGTGTCACCTTGATGTCCAACAAACGCGTTGATTGCTCTTCCTTATGAAATATTCGCAAAGCATATCTTTTTTTAAAGCATAAATTATTTACTGTGCTATTTAGCAGCAGTTTTTGTCTTTCTTGCTTTTGTTGACATGTTGCATCACATGAATACCCGAAGGAAACCGAGACTGTTTATGTTAAAGCTGATGCATTCTGTGACGGATAAGCCGTTCATTGTTTGTTTGGTGATACAGAAATTTTTGTCTGGCTTCTTTTGATTCTTTTTTCCTTCTACTTTAGTTTGGGATTTTTAAAAGGTTAATATATAAAGGGAGGTAATTCACTCTGAATAACTCAATACTTGAATGCTGGCAAACAAAAGCATTGTTCCTTAAGCACAAGTAAAGAGCAACACAGTGTTTGGATTACTGCATCATACAATAGAAAAACTGTGGCGCTGCTCATGAAAGCAATAGGATAAAACGAGTATGTTGTAAAAAAAAAAAAACAAGGTTGTAGACTTGTGGAAGTGTGTCTGCTTAGTGTTACATTTCAAATTGAAATTGGTGCTTATCTGGGGATAGTTTTGTTTATACAGCTATCAAAGTTAAGTGTTTATACATTTATTTGAAAACTTTGATCAACTAAATATAAAGTTCTTGGTTCTTTTAGTTCTTTGAATGCATTTGCTCCAAGTCGTTTTAGATAAGTGTGTCCATTTAATAACGGAAAATGCAAATGAAGTATTTATCCGTGCTTTGTACATTATCTACATAATGAATATTTTGCTTATTTGAATACATATTAAACATTCTCCTTGATGCAGAATTTTAATGCTTTAATTATCAGGAAATATTCTGCTCTATACAGAGGGACGATGTAGTCAAATGGGACTTACTTTCACCCTATATATTGCTTGTTTATTTAATAATAGGGTTATATTGTTGTATTTTGTGTGTTTTTGCAACAACATCAAGTTGTTGGACATGATTCTATATTATTGTTGGCTCTGTAAATAATTCAAATCTATGTGAAAGACTTGAGAGGACATTAGTGATTATTGTAGTGGTAATGAGCTTAAAAATAAATTTTTATTTTAATGTCTAGAAGCAGTGGTGGAGGCAGGGGGAAGGGAGGCAAGCTTTCAAGCATTGTATGCCAATGCAGAAAGAGCACTGCAAACATAAAGGGCTACTCATTTACAGCACGCCTGCTAGGTCAGTTGTGACGTGATGTAAGGGATGTCGTCACTGAAATGCTCCCCTGTTTTCTGTGCAGCGGTGGAGCGCTTTCTAGACTCAGTGTTTAATGACACAGGACAATGACAACATGCATAATCAGTCTGGAGACACCCAGAAAATACAAGACCATCGGGCTTCTGTTTATGAACGTGTCTAGTGCGTCTCCTTTTTCTCTACATTGGCCTCTTCATGCTGACATCACAGTTAATGTTGGAACAAAGAGCAAGGATTAATCTCCATGGAAGGGAATAACAATAGTCTGGAAAAAACGATAAGTGCCCAGGGTGCCGTCACCATATTGTTATGGCCTTTGCTTGAAGAAGTTATTGTGTTAGGGTGTCTTTTGTTTTGCATGCTCACATCTGCAGTTGTTCGTTGTCCTTTTGTCTCAAACAAACACCTGTCACACATATGACAGCAATCCTTGTCAGCTCACTTAAACTGCAGAGGCAGCGGGCAAACGAGGCGGTAATGTTCCACACTGTTTGGTTGCTTATTTTAATTGGGATACTGCTCTTTCACAGCACTGTGATAATATTCAGCCAGCTGCTGTATGTAATGATGTACATTGCACAGTGTTGTACTGTGCATTGTACTGTACATGAACTCTGCATAAAACTCTCCCAAGTATTTTACTGTCTTCTTTTTTCCTTTTCTCATTTTGCTTGTTTCAATAGTTAAAAGAATGACTAATTTTCAGTGATATTAAGGAGTTAACTATCATAAATCCAGCTAAATTCACACACACCATTTTTCCTGTATAAATCCTTATAATGACAATAATATAGGGGTGCTTATAGATGTGAATATTGATGGTTTGATTCACTGTTCTGCCCCACAATTATTCCAGCAGATTACTTTCATTTACTTGACATTTTCTTGCTGTTGCACCTGATGAAATGGCTGTTTATCATTTTGCTTGTTACGCGTCAGTACTTTCGCTTTGTAGGCATCACATTCCATCATCATGCTTAACATTTTCTCGTCAGTATCATGAAATCCACAGAGCATGCTGTCCAAAATGAATCTTCCTGCCTTGTAGAGTTTTTCACTGTTGTGTGATTTAACTGGATGTAGCATGTTGTTCATCAGTTCAACGTCTGTCGTCAGAGATCTTATTTTCCATGATGTAAAATATTTCTCTATTCAGTTGGATCTTTACTTTGCTGGATGGTATAAGACCAGCATGATGATGTTAATAATATGTTAATTTTTATCTATGTAATTTTACTTCTTTAGTAATGTCTAATATAACATGTTTAAATGTTTAACTCATTTTGATCTCCAACATTGAATCAAATATGTGTTTGGTGTTTTAATCATAATAAATTGTATTAATATTTGTCATAGCTCACTAAATATCCCTACCTGAGAACTGACCACATTGTGTCAATAAGACATAAAATAGAAATTCATAGTTTGAAGCAAACTTTCTTAACTCCTGTCAGAAAGAGGTGTTGTTGTATTGGTTCTGCAGATTAGAAATTTTTGTCCATTTAAGATTTGGAGTATTATTAAAGCAAGCCAAAAAAAAAACAACCCCAAAAAAAGGATCATCCGTTTAATTTCATATTATAGTGCAGGCATTATTAACACTGAAAAAAAGCTCTGTAGACAAATGTATATATTTCCAGATCACATGAGATGCTGGCAGAGTATTGACTGTTCCTTATTTTAGATCTTTCATAACTCATTGAGAAGCACCACAGTGCAAAGTGTTGCTTAATGACTTGATTGACCAGGCTGCTGACTTGTGCTTCTTGCTGTCAAAGAAGTTTTTATCACAAATAAAGACAACAGTCATGGAGTAAAAAGGATTGCCAATAATTGCTACCCTGCTTCTTTAAAAGAAAACTGGGATTTTTCTAGAATAATTGAGTCACCTCTTCCTGATAAACCAATAACCTTCTTATCAGTAAAGAATTGCACCATCATGATGCCAATAGACTTTCCTAGTTCTAGTGTGCCAATATAGCACTGCAGAAATCCCATCATACTGTACCCGTCAAATAAATTGTCCTCTTGTCACATAAAAGGTTTCGCATGAATGGAAATCCGCAGTGTAACTGCAATTGTAACTGAAGCCTTTAGCAAATTAAGAAATTTAAGATCAGGTCATTCAGAACAAAAAGAATAAACACCTAATACCTTCATGCAGTTTTCAGCATCCAAGCTCTGAGTGGACGAGAATTGCTTTCTAAGAATTGCTTTGCCTTCTGTCTGTTGTCTCTCTGTCCTCTACAGGCATCATGGACTCGGCCTGAGCAACACCAGGTATTCTAAATGCATGGCTTTTCTTTTTCCTACACCCATCCATCATTCATGTCAGGAAAGTCTGATTCACTTTTGGATGGATGCAGATCTAAACTTTTGATCAAATAAGCGTTAGGAAGAGAATAAAGTCTGTGAATGATGCAGAAGAGAAACAGGCCAGTGGACATTTCTCTCTTTTGTATGATTCCTTCTAACTGGACACATTTTAGACGACATCAGGTTAATGTGTTTTTCCTCCAGGCATGCAACCTTTCATACTCGGACACAAGTCCTAGGTTGTTGCAATATCAGATTTTCTCTGCACAATTATTGTGGCCAAAAGCGTAATCTTACCAATCTTGTGTTGTCAATAGAAAACCTAAAAACATGATATGAATTAAATTATTTAACATTCTGGGCTTTTTCTTAATATTTTATTTCCTTTTAGTAATTGAATTTTACTCAAAATAAGAGGAAAACAGCTGTAAACAAATCACAACTCAATCAATCAATTACTTTTTTTAATGTGCTGAAGTCAGGTCTCAACATTATCTTAAGTATATTATCAATACAAGTATTATTATGGTTATATTTCTATTCTAAGCAGTGTGTCAATCTTAAGAATGCCTTGACATTTATTAGGCATTTGTCCTTCCGCACATACTTTCAAATATCACACAGTCACCAGTCAAATTTTAATTATAGCTCCCAAATGTAAGTCTGACTTTAGCTTCTAGTTTATGTTTCAGATTTCTTGGACAGTATTGTTCTGACACTTTCAGCAACAGTGCTAGAAGAGGAGACTGTTTTTGAAAGAAAATGTCTAAAGAAAGAGCTACCCACAAGAGCTTTTTCCAACCTATTCACTATTGAATGTTCTTCACATGTGAAAATTGGTGAGAAATACTCTGCCCTATCCAGTATTAGGTCTGAGTGAATAATGAGGCCTGAAGACAGAACTGATTCAGATTCAGTTGTGTTCTTGTGAAGTGCATCACAGTCAGCCCATTTCCATTTTAAGTTAAAGATCAGATATTAGGCTTGCCTTTTTTGTTTATACTTTTGTTGAATTTGACAATAAACGAGTATTTTTAGTCTGTTTCCTCAAATAGTCAGGCTATTTTCAAGTTGCAGGCAGTACTGCACATCAACAGAATTCTATGTTCTCTATCTTTCTCTACTAGTTTTGAGATTTTTGTTAGGATCCGTTTTTCCAAAAATGGATACTTAGTCATGTCGGCTGTCGATTTAATTAAATCATTAGTTAATTTACACACCTACAAAAAGTTTAGAGTTACAAAAGATCAACTACAGAGTGAAAGAGCCTCATCAAGCCTCACATGCTGACAGTAATTACATGGTTTGAGTAAACTGTGATTTTTCGCATGAGTACACAGCATTTAGAGGTAGTGAATTGGAAACTTTTTGTTGTGTATGAAAACCCAATGAATTATTTTCAATGTTTACATTAGTGAACACCTGATTTTTCTTAAAGGGGCCAACCCCAAAAAGTGCACCCTTGTTGTTAAAAGCTTCTCTGAAACATGTTTCCATTACAGTCCATCTTGGCAGGATATTTGTAGCACGTGATTTTTTTTGTCATGAGTGCACTGGTTGTCATTAATAGCCAAGGCACTAATAATTTTCATTTTCTGACAGCAGATGGTTTTAATATTCAGCTGTTGGTCACCATGTGTCTTTCAGCAAGCATTTCCCATTATAAATCACATAAGAGAAGAGTTTGAGCATGAAGGAGCATAATGGCCATGTTAGTTTTCATTTAATAAGCCATGCAAAGGAAAGTACATTTGTATCTTAGGCCATTTAATATTTGATGAGACATGAGTTTGACATGCCCCTAATGTAGTGTAAATTTTTTTGCTTGGAGGTTTTACTCGGTGTGTATGTCCAGTTTGTGCAGCAGGACAAGATATTCCTGCTGTTAGTTTGGCTTTATTTGTGGAGTGCATGTCATCCTTATTTTTTTTGCTCATTTATGTTATAGCAAGTTTTCAAGGACATTTAAAATATTAAACCTATTTGAAACAACCAAAAAATGAGCAAATAATGACCTTTTTATTTCACTGTGTAGTAATTTTAAGAATGTGTTGGTAAAAACATGTAAAGAATTCTATTACATTTCTTTTCGTAGGTACAAATAATGAGAGGTTGTAGATTCTAAGAAACTGACCAAATGTTTAACTGCACTCCAGCTACGTGAAGCACAGAAGTGAAGACTAAACTAGCTAATTAATTTAAACTGGTTTTACGCAGTGTTGCATGTTACACAGATGCAGCAGTCGGACACAGAACCACAGGGGCTGACTGAGAATGCTTTCTGCATGGGGTCAGAATAAAAGGGTAGTGTGTGTTATGTAAGTGTCTCCCTGGTCCTGCTACCCGCTATGCATAATGAATGCCCCAGACATGCTTTGTGTATTGAATTAGAATGCAAACTAACACAGGTTTCTCTGACATCGCTGCTAAGAAAGGGTCCTAATTCAATATGTGTGAAAGCATTCTGCTATTGTTTGGATCAAAGCCATATAGGAAACAAAAAAGAAGATTAGATATTCAGATATAGAGCACATTGTAGACAGATCAAACAGTACTGTATTTGTCCCAAACCCATCATTTTAATTAAATTTGGTGGTGTTTACCTCTTAGTGAGTTTGAAATGAGCGGATTTTTACCTTTATGACTTTAGCTACCTCTTTAATTACAGCAAAATAGTCTATTTAAAATGTTTTTAGCATCATTATTCGTATTTAATTTGGCCTCCCGGAAAGCTTACACTGTGGCAATTTAGTGTCAAATGACAAGAACAACACATAGCTGTTGACCTTGTAAGTCAGGAAGCTACAAACATCGACTTCAGAAAAGCGGGTATCTGAATGCTAGGAATCTCATTTACACATTTCATTAAAAAGCTTTCTCCTCTTGTCTGCCTGGTTTCAGATGCTTTTTTTGATTTGACATGTTTTCTTTTATCATTTCAATAGGAGTATGAACTAAATAAAGGTTCTAATTATTCCAAGCAAATATCACTCCAGAAGACCACAAATTAAAGTAAATGGAAAAATATTGTATTAAATTATAACATGATTATGTTAAGTGACGGTCAAGCATAAAAGAGCAAGCATGGCATATAAAGGTAAGGTTCTGCTGTGCACCACTGTGCATCAGCATATTTCACAAGTTGGAAATGCTGCTGTGTGAAAAGCTAGATGGTTTCTAATGCTGTCCAACATCAATTATTTATCAGCTCCCCTGCCTTGTCATTTGGGTCCTTATATTTCCATCTTTGTAGAGCGCTGTTCACCGCTTGCATTAAGTAAATTTCTTCTCTTTACTTTAAAGGCACTCTTTCAATTTACTTTTTCAGGTCACACTTTTCTTTTTTTACTTACTGGTGTTCTGCTATGCAAATGTGCAATAAGGTTATGGAAAATAACTGACCTGAATGGTTTTTCTTCTCTCTGAACCAAGCAATTTTCTGCTGTCATTTAGAGCGTGGATGGAAATGTTGTGGTGAGGAGTGATGCGCGTGTGTCCGCCCTTACTCTGAAGTATGTGAAGTATACAGATGCTGGTCAGTACCTCTGTACAGCACGAAGTGCCATCGGAGAAGATGATCAAACAGCTTATCTGGAGGTTCACTGTAAGTATGTCATCCTCTGTTAAATTATCAGGCCTAAAGGATGAGAATGCCACAATAAAAGTTACATTTACAACACCATTGTGAGAGTTCTCTGTTTTAGACTCAGCTGATGGTGCTTGAAAGGAGGTTTGTGATAAATACACGTTTATTTCTTAGATACTCCTAAGATCCATGGAACTGTGGCAGTGTATACCTGGGAGGAGAATCCTGTCAATATCAGCTGTGAGGTCAAAGCTTATCCCACCGATGTGTCTATAACGTGGCTTAGAGATGGACTGCAGCTTCCCAACTCAAACACCACCAACCTTAAGATCTTCAGAACTCCCTTATCCAGCTACCTACAGGTACACACTGCAGTTAAAGAATAATTTGCTTTAATGAATTTACAGATACAGGAGTTCTTCCACGTGCGGACACCCCCCCACTGTGTCATCAAGATTTCATGAGCACAGACTTGACGTGGGGGGTTTTCTTTTTGCTCCATTGTGAGAAAAACAAACATGAATAATTAAGCAACAGGAAAGCTAACAGTAGCACATAAAAATAGGTTACTCTAATAGATGAACTCAGAGGTCACCTTCATAATGTTTTACACTCAACTTTGTTCATCTGAATTGCTACACTGGCTCTCGTGTATTTACTTCTTCATTTTTCCGTCCCCTCCAGATTAACCCTGAGTCTGAAAATGATTTTGGAAGCTATAACTGCACTGCCTCAAATGAGATGGGCACAGAGTCCAAGGAGTTCCTGCTTATTCAGGCTGGTCAGTGATGATGGCGTGATTCAGTCTCACTACATGTTGTATTAACATTGCTTGTTTTTAATCTGTAATAAAAGCTTGAACAGGTCAGTTCAGCTCGTAGGAAAATGTCTTAAATGTGTTATATATATGAGTTTGTTACAGATATTTTTTTATCTCACTCTGGACAATAGGAACCTTTTCTCATCTGGTATTAACATTTACTATGTGAGATTGGACACAGCAGTTTTTGTTTAAATGGATGATAAGACATGACTGATGAACATTTCTAACCTTGAGTTACTGTAAATCTAAACTTCACAGATCAGTGTGAAAATAAATGTAAAACTGCAGTATAAAGAAAAATGTAGTTAAAGTTGCAGCACTATTTTGTTACCTCTGAATATACATTCAACCATGAGGCAAATGGAACAGAGCGCAGAGACATAATGGCATTCTTAAGCCACAGTCCGAAGAAAATGAATTAAAAACGGCACATTTTTCACTCGAAGCAGAACTTGGGCAACCACGCTTGTTACAGTGTGCCTTCTTATTTCCCAGATCAAAGTAATGCAGTGCAGAACGGTGCTCACACCAGAGTATGTGGATCCAGAGCAAACACCAGTACTCTGATATGGG
Organism: Rhadinocentrus ornatus; assembly: GCA_037177495.1. Classification (NCBI taxonomy): domain Eukaryota; kingdom Metazoa; phylum Chordata; class Actinopteri; order Atheriniformes; family Melanotaeniidae; genus Rhadinocentrus; species Rhadinocentrus ornatus. The sequence goes on along the minus strand of JBAMHW010000009.1, from coordinate 14,355,999 downwards.
CTATTTCAGTTGGCTAAATAGTTTATATTATATCATTTTCTCTATAATGGGGAGAAATGGCTTTTGAACAGAGTTTTTTCCTTTTAAATTTGACAAAGAGGAGGAGAATTGTCAGTTACTTTCAGTATTTTTTCAGTTGGCAGATTTTATAGAAATGTTTTATAATTTTTTTTTATTTCAGCCAGATTTCCAGCTTACACAACACTTAGCAGTACCTGTTTTATTCTATTTAAATCTATTTGTTTTCTACTCAAACATAAGTATGAATGAACCTGAATTTTTGAGAATTAAATTGATGATAAAGTAGTCTGAGTACATAGAATGGTCAGTCTAAATGGCCCAAAACACAAACCACAATATTTCAGACCTATCTATTTTGCAGCCTATTAATTGTAGCATCATTTGTGGTATAATAAAAAAAAAAAGGTATATAACATACACACAGGCATTTGGTATACGATCCTGAATTTTCCCCTATGGGGATCAATAAATTTATTTAATCAATAAGCACAGTGCCAGTCTAATAAGAATTAGTAATTGACCCATGTAACAGATCAAGTCTTTGGAAGAAACAGTCGGGGTTTGGATCTCAACTGTAGTAATAAAAAATTAATTTTCCTTTATCAACAAATCCCAAAGATAAATAAAAAGATTTACTTATTTACAAATTACAGTTATGGTTGTTTGATGTCTCATTTTCAGCAAGACATTATTATTATTATTATTATTATTATTATTATTATTATTATTATTATTATTATTATTATTATTATTATTATTATTATTAGTATTAGTATTATTATTAGTATTATTATTAGTATTATTATTAGTATTATGTCATTAACTGGATGCACTTCCTTTACTGTGGTCGGACTGGGCTTTTCTAGCTGTGGAGGGAAATCCTTCCTCCTTAAATAAAACATGTAAGAGCTAGAGCAAATGCAGATTATGTGAAGCCAGCTTAACATGAGCCTTTCCCCAAAAGGCACAATTGAAATGATTGCGGAACTGGCGTGTTGAGCTGTTTATGTATTGTTTTAATCATCTCTCTCTAAAAAGGCATAATTATGGTGTAGGCTCACAATGCATGGGTTAAGGTACTCTCATGTAATTTGCATTTTTTATGTTTCTTTTTTACTGCTGCTTAAAGGTTTTCCATACAATGTCAGATTTTCAAACATCCAACAAGTTACTCGTTTAGCTGTGTACCTTGGTTCAGTTATTAATATAGCTTAATGAGTTCATTACTTGAAACAGTTGATTATAAAAGCAGTGCCTTTTGTCCCTTACTTGTATGTATATATATCAGTTTTGGATTCTAAGAGCTGTAAGCTCAGTTTTTTAATTTCATGGAATGCTCCTTTTGTGCTGCAGTCTTACAGTTTTTGTGGTAAATGTACTGCACTTCCTTCGTTCACAGAGGTCCCATCAGCTCCATCCATAGGGAAGACGAGGCCTTTCTCCACCACTGCATTGATCCAGTTTGAGATGCCCGAATCCACCGGAGGAGTTCCTGTCCTAAAATACAAAGCTGAGTGGAGGTTGAAGGGCAGAGGTAGCTGGGTGCAGAAAGTCTACGAGGACCAAGATGGTAAAAATCTACATATAAACACAAAAATGATGCAGTTCTGTTTAGCTTTTTCTCTTTTCAAGTAATTTAACACAGCTCTTTATTTGAGCATGTCCAGTTTTTGGGCAGATTAATTGGTTGTTTAAACATTGTTGCAGTGAAGTGAGAACTGACTTAGTTTATCTGTGATGGAATTAATTATAATTGTATTGTTGGAACAAGGGATGTGTGTTGCGCTGCACATCAAAATTATGAAGTTTTTTTTGAGTTTTCAGCAGGAATTGCACTCCTTCTGGTATCGTAACAGGCTCCCTTGATGAGGTGACAATCACAGGCCTGAAGCCAGACAGCGACTATGAGGTGAAGTTATCAGCCATCAATGGCAAGGGTGAAGGTGAAAGCAGCCTTGCTGAGTTCTTGAAGACAGAGCCTGTCCGTAAGTACAGTTTAAAACTCGCAGTAAAGCTTTTATCAGATCCGTTTTTATTTCTGTATGTACAACAAATTATCCATTGTAAAGCTTTTGTAACATGTTGGTGTCAGCCTGAAGACTTGACAATTTCACAGGAACTGTACTTTTTCAGACCAATCCTGACTTTGTATTTTACAAATAGAATTGCATGCTAATTTTATTACAAAGCATATTTGAAGCCTTTTGCCTTACAGAGTTGTTTCAGGCTCATTTAAACATAATTCACCTGAAAACCATGAAGCATAATTTCTTGCTTCTCTACAAATCACTCGCACAAATCACTTGCAACAAATCTTGAACCCATTTTTTAGTTTTTAGTGCCCTCTGTTGGCTGGACTCTTGTGCTATTGGAGGACGGCTCCTATTGTGGAGAGGAAGGGTTTCATACTGTCTGTATGGTAATCATGTCGTGTTTTCCTTCTTCAATTATTAACTCATCTTTTGTGTCCATTTGCTCATGTGTGTTGTATCCTTCAGGCCCCACTTACAAAAGTAAGTGATTCATCCCTTTTTCCTCAGAACTGGGTGTAGTTTTCCTCAGTTTTGGTGGTAGTGTATAAGATGCAATTCTCCTAAGTAGAAACAGATAATAAGAATAAGAATAATTTATTTTTTCTGTGTTAATATCATAAAGGTTATGTCTTAAATAACAGGCAAGAACAAAAAACATTTTGTACATATTTGTTCAGTTATTAATTGAATATATTTTTCATTCAACTTAAAACCAACTTTGAACCGGTGTTTTTAAACAGCCTTATTGTTCTGTTGACTGACCTTTTCTCCTCCTAACGTAAATGTGGCAGCCAGTCATTTCACTGTTTTTCTAGAGCAAACTGTCAGAAATTTGTCTTGTTCAAGTCTTTAGTTGAGTTGTTTTACAGCGATTCACATTTGCAAAATAATGATCCTGACTGCCTTTCCTGTCTCATGTCTCTAGACGACATTTTTCCTTTTTTTGCTGAAGGCACAGGTTTGTTCTGTTATGGGAATAATAGAAGATTAGTTTTTAGTGTTGAAGCTGTCTTTTTCTACAGAATACCCCAGCCCTGCTCATTAGCTGAATTAATAATAACTCCAAAGCATCTCAGAAGGTGTATAGTTCCTCTAGAAACTGTGTAATTGTTTGTCCTGTTCTGTTCATCACTGCACCATTCTCCTCTGTGCTGTGCACATACAACTTACTTTATACTCGCCACATGATTTTACAGTTGATAAATCCAAATATAAATAATAATGTCATTCATTTTTGTAGCTTGTAAAATAATTGGTTAATTGGCATGTGATGAAAGAAGGCAAATATCTGCATTTCAAAAGCTGCATATTTTCCCCATGGCTTTAGCTACTTGGTGAGTTTGTGAATGTTTATATTTTAATTAGACCCATCAGCATTGATTAATCAGTCGCTTTGCAAATGATAAATTCTCTTTAGTCAGAAAGATGATGCTGTATTGATGTCTGCTGCACTATTGCCACCCATAATCCAAAAAGAGGTCTTGGCGTGCAGTTTACAACTATGTATAAAATAAATAACTGCATATAGCTTGCTTGTAATTCACTTTGTGTTTTTGTTTGGGTCATTTCAATTATTTATTTATTTTTTTGTCTTGTATGTCTGCTGTGTTCCTCCTCTTTTCCCAACTACTCACATGTGTCATTTCATGTTATCTGTGACTGTTGTTTGGCTTGGATGGTGCCGATGATTCCCTCCACTCTGCAGAAGGTAACTTAGTGTTGCAGATTCTTGGTTGAAGAATTTCCAACTTTAACTGAGAAATTTGACAATTTAACACCACTTCATGTGCTTCTATGCATTCATGTAATGGATTAATCAGTCATGTTGACATTTGCCTCAGCAGAATAAATGAGAGTGAACCAGAGCTGTCTTCACAGTCTTGTACACTTGCATAGTATTGATGGTGTGCTACTTGAAGGATGTTACTGCTTACTAGTTGGATGTCTTACTATAAATCAAGTATGTAATAAACTGTTTCCTCTAATTCCAAGATAATTATAGTTGCTTTCTTCCTGCAACATACTTTCAATCAAGGACTTTTACTATTCATGCTGAGTTACTACATGCAACATTTTGTTCATGTTTGTCATGTGTAACCCAACAGAGGCTTACATTCCATGTTTTAGAGGCTAATCAATCAACTAATTAGCTTTCCTGTTTAATTTTAGAAAGTGCATATAATCTTTAGGCCTTCAGTGATTCATCAATTAATTACCTAATGGAGTAAAAACTAAATGACAAATAAGTAATATAACATAATCAGAATGACATAATAATAAATAATTGACAATATAAAATTATGGTTTGGTAATCATGATAAGAAAGTTTTTTATTGGTTTTGGTTTGTTGGTCAAGCTAAATGGGACATTTGAAGGTTTCACATTTGACTCAATTTTACAATATCAATTAGAAAGTCCCTGTCCTGTCCATTAAGTGGTCATATTGAATTACTTAAAAGTTCTTAAAATTAGCATCACTATTTGTATCATATTTGCAAAACAGAAAAGGCAAAGCCTTGTAAACTAGACCTGGATGGTCTACAGAGGTAGAGATTCAGTGAAAACTTTAAATCTACAGAAATCTGGATGGTAAATGATCAAAGAGAGTCGGCTAAACTTTTTCTTGGCTTTGAGAATAGGATCAGAGTTACAGTGTACCAGTCACATAGTCTATGAAGGAGCTACAGATCGGGCATGTTGTCAATAGTAAATGAAAACAATGGACAGAAAAATAAATCTGATGTCCAGCATAAATACTACCTAATTACTAATTTAAATACTTAAAGAACTACATGTATCTCCACATGTCATGTATAGGTTTGCTTTAACAAAGAAGATATCTTTAACTGGTAAACATATTCACTGTTTCCCCAGTCCCCAGTGAGATGTCAGTTAGCATTTTTTATGCCAGCTGAATGTCACTTAGCAACCTCAGCATTACACAGTAATTCTGATGAGTCAAATAACCATGTAGTCGTGTGTCACTTGCTAATTAGAACAACTGGACACAATGTCTTGAGGCATCTAATTAAAGGTCAAGTGACCTAAGAGGACCACAGCAGAGGAAGCAGTCACTTTAACTTTTTTTTTTATATATATTATCTTAAAGCTCATTTAAATAACCTCTGCCTTGATCATGTGTGCTTGTAGGGAATCCCAATCCTCCTAAGCTGGAAGGGGCACTGCAGCCAAAGGGCAACTCCCTCAAAGTCAGCTGGATCAAGCAGGATGATGGTGGCTCTCCCATCTTACATTATCTTGTCCGGTATAAGCCAGTGAGTATGGTGACTAGAGCTGAAATAAACAGTTGCAGTGTGACGCAGTTGATTATACACTGCTCAAAAAAATAAAGGGAACACTAAAATAACACATCCTAGATCTGAATGAATGAACTATTCTTATTAA
>JBAMHW010000009.1:14327202-14343451 GCA_037177495.1 Rhadinocentrus ornatus | reverse complement strand
TTATGATACAACTGACAGTTGACTGTGAAATATTTAGGAGTGAGGACATTTCACGACTGGACTTGTTGCACAGGTGGTATCCTGTCACAGTACCATGCTGGGATTCACAGCTCCTGAGAGCGACCCATTCCTTTACAGATGTTTGTAGAAACTCTGCCTCGATGCTTAATTATTATTCATCTGATTTCAATTATTTGGATGGGTGAGTGAATACTTTTGGCAATATAGTGTAACTTTCCAACCTTAAAACTCAGTTCTTCTGACCCTTTTGATGGCGCACTGACATTAATTATGTACATTCCTGGAGCCAGCATTGCCCTGCGGCGTCCTGAGGCTGAAAAACCACAATTAACACATTTCTTCCCCCGTCCCACAGCATCATGTCTTCATTTCAGCTTCATTTCGCAAGAGGACATTATAGGAGAAAAAAATAAGACGAGTCAACAACAGACTTAACTTTTACTAGCTGGAGAGAGCTCAGAGACAAGACAGGATATACAGATGCCAAATTAGCCTTCGTACGGGGGGACCAGAGTGTAAAAATGCAAAGCTTTAGTTTGGCTAAAGTGGCATAGAAAAGGACTCTTTGAAAGCTATTTTAGTCATCAGTATCACCAATATAAGGTCCTCTTAAGACACAAAGCCCTGCTCTGTAATAATGTTAAAACGAGTAAAGCAAGTTTACTCTGATCGTAAAATACTGATCGTTCAGTATTTTTGTGTGTATGATGTTACTCAAAATCATATTTAAACACTAGCAGACTGTGAGATAGTTGTAGATGACTTTGTGTGATTTACAACAATTACGGTTTACAAATTTAACAAAACTGTTGTGTCTTTCCTACAGGAAAGATGAGTCTAAAGAACCAATAGTGGAAGTCAGAAGAGAAGATGAGCACACAGCCAACCATAACGCTGCAGGACCGATAGAACCCAATGAAACTACACCTCTCACAGAGCCAGAGTAAGTCAAAGCTGACAAACACCACAGAATTTTTATTGCTTAATTCTCTAGCTGTTGTACACTGCACTCCACTTTTAAGAATAATTATGTTTTTTAAGAGGAATAAATCTGACCGTCGAATTGTCTTTTTTTACAAGTTGAGGTCATTCTTGAGTGGAGTCCACTGAACTGTGCTGCTTTCCTGTTTCTATCCCCTGCCAGAGGAATTACTGTACTTTGTGTTTCTTCTCCAGCTTTTGGAAATTTTCTGTCTCATTTTATAAAGGTTGAAGCAATACCAGTCAAAAACACAGAGGCTTCTTTCCTCTGAAGTGTGGTCAATCCATAAAGCCATTTGACAACCAGAAAGCCATCTCATATCAGGAACATAGAAAAATGAGATAATGCAGTATGAGACTGTCACTGGTACTGTTTAACCCTTAATGGTGGATCTACATAGTGCTGTAGTTTGTTTGGAGGAAGGCTGGTGCCTTTTTTACTACATGAGTTTGCCTAGTCAGTGTATTCCATGTTGGTGTATGTATGGGACGTGCCCTTTAATGTTCACTCACAGCATGACGCCCTTTTTTTTCTTCTTTCTTTCTTTTTCTCACTAAGCTTAATAACTGCTGTTCTTTTAGTTGCTTTGTCTATGTTTGTGTGAATTTCTAAAGCCAACTAATCCCTCTGCATGCTCTCGTCCGGGCCACCCTTCCTCTGTCACAGTCACCCTGGTGTCTAGTCTGTGTGTCTCTGTTCTCTCCCTGCTCTCTCAGGCCGGTGACTTCTCTGCCACTGGACACCCCCTCCTCCGTAGCCACCAACACTGACACAGCCACTGCAACAAATGACCTTGCTCAGGACAGCCCCTCTAGTGAGACTACTACACTAACGTGCAGCCTGTCCACACCAGCCAATGAACCTTCGCCCATCCCTCTCGCTGCTCCGGCCCCTACCCCAGAGTCTAACACGGCCCCGCCAACTCCCATCATCACCTCGACTGCCGTTGAAGCTAAAATGGCTCCGTTTCTCGAACAAAGAGGAAGTAACCTCCCAGATGAACAGGAGAAAATGAACACTCCTCCCTGCACCCCTGAGCAGAATAGACCTCAGAAATCTGGAACACCGATACCACCGAAGCGCAGACACTCTCCCAAGCTTGCTGCTCTGAATGCTAAAAGTAGCCCACCTGTTTCGCCTCTTGCTGTTTCATCCCCTCCCATTCCAGACACTAAGAAACCTGCTCTAAGCCCACCGGTCACTAAGCTCACCACACAGCCAAACACTGCAGCCTTAAACACAGACGCACCAACACAAGCTGCCTCCTGTCCAACAACCACTGCCTCTTCAAAACCTGACCCAGATTCTAAACCTTCAGCCCCACATTCCACTGGGTTCAGCTTTTCTGCTTTTGACACAGATAAACCCACTGATGCCGCTGGTGACAAAAACACACCCACTACCACAATTACTGCAGGTAGCTCTCCCTTAGTGGCCACAAGTGCTCTTAAAGAGCCAAATTCTGAAAAGCTCAACTCTCTAGTCATAGATGCCCCCACACCTTTACCTGTCACTCCGATATCTTCTGTAGTCTCGAATGATCTCACACCAGCATCAAACATGTACGACTTAACAGCTCCAGATGTAGGGCCAAAAAATGCAGATTTACAACTTGAGCTGACAAACGGCACAGGAAGACCCTCCCGGCCTCTCTCAGACCTCATTAGCTTAGAGAGCCCACCCGCGGCTCCTTTTCTGCCCAATGGAGACGGAGCAGACTTCCCCCCCTCAGGCCCAGTTGTGGAGGCTTCAGAGACTCTGGCCAAGACCGGTCCGCCTGTCAACGATGAGTACGGCTCCCTCTAGAGGTTTATCTGTGTGTTTGTGTGAGTGTGTGTAACTTGTATGCCCATTCATTCACCACCGCATCTTGCCATTGACCACACAATATATATTATTAATAACCATTACATAATTATATTGTAATGGTAAACTGTGGTAATGACACTGGGATGATTATTAATGGAATGGTGCAGACAGGAGTGATATGTTGGTGGTCGTTTAATGCTTGTGTGTGACACGTGTTCATTGTGCGGCCTTTACTTTTGTAGCATTCACATCAAACATAGCTGAGCCCTTTTTCAGACCTACAGACCATTACATAAATCTATTACTACAAGCCTCTAAATGTCCAGTTTTTTCCCATTTTTTTAGGCCGCATAGAATTCCTTTAAAATCTTCCCAAACATTGATGAAAACATTCAACTGCAACTAAATCATTGTTTCGGTAGTATTACCTCTTAAATATTACTAAGAAAACCCTGCAGACTGGTCTGGGTTAACCTGTTGAGGTGATTTCTTTTTGTTTCAGATCAGTTCAAATAATTTTATTTATATAACTTTTTGTTTATAATATGCACAGTTAAACTAATTATTTTTAAATAACGTTAATCAGTCTGGTTGTTGACATCGCCCTCTATTGGGGCAATGTTGACATTTTATAAGCTGAATATTTAATATGGAAAGATTAGTGGATAAATCGGTGTAGCTATAGTGTGCATGTCCACTTAAGGCTTTTTCTGAAAGAAAGGAGCTGACAGGAAGAGGGGAAGGAATAGAAAATGGTGCTCCAAGGCAGCAATTCAGTGTTTTATATTTTATGACAGTATCTTGACAAAACATCTTCAGTTATGTAATAAATCAGCATTATCAGGACTTATTTTAGAAAGTTAATAGTGATGCCCCTCTGGTACGGCAATAAGCCTTCCTGCCCATCTGTGTATGCTTTCCAGTCACCTGAATGCAACAGGTCAAAGGTCATTTTTATTTTGACAAATTGAGTTTTTTGGGGGAGGGGGCAAAAGTAACTTTTGGTTTCTATCTGCTCCCCACAGCTAATTTAGACAAAGAGATAAAGCTTCTTTATGATTTTCCTTGTTACCGGGGACAACCATATGATTGGTTATCTGAGGAAAAAACTGACCTTTCTTAAAAGTTTTTTTTAAATTTGGAGCAGCCATGTTTTAACAAAAGATGGAGGAACAGGAAAAAAAAAAACTCCTCCAGATGGCGTTATGCAGCCATATGTGCTCACTGGGATCAAAGCCACTGGCTCCCAAAAGACCCAAACCCCTAAAATAATTTTTAAAATGACATGTAATTTCCTCCTTTGTATTTTCATTTTTAAAGGTAAAACTATAAATCTCCAGAATGTCTTTACATCAAAGAGCAGTGTACAGACCCTAACTTAACGTCTTGTCATCTTATGACTGTTTACTTCTCACTTATTTTGAAATGGTCAGAATAATTCTCTGACAATGAAATTAATCAAAACACTTATCAGGGGGGATTGCCCTGTGTGTGCATCATCAGACATTTCCTCTTTTGATATCAAAGCAAGTCCATCTATTGCATTTCCTGTCAGCTCATCTCTGAATAAAGCTGCAACAAGTATCTTTGTTTCAGGCTGTAGCTACATGCCTCAGAGCGTTGCCTAAATCCTCACCACGACGCGGACAGAAGCCCGACTGTGGTGTTTTCTACTCTGCACTGCAATAGATAAAAGCAGCTAGAAACTGCTAACTACTTTATTATAAACAGGTTTAATCACATATCAAAAGCCCAGGGCTCATTTATTATTATACTATTATCACTTTGAAGTAGAACTAAACTAATTAATACATTATATTTACTAAGCAGTTCTTGTTTTAGAGTAGGAATGGTAGTCTGTACTGGATGTGGGTTTATCATTATCTGTTTATCTGACTGTCTTCAAGGTGGTGAAGAAATATGTAAGAAGATGTCTTAACACAGTGTCCTCTTACATATTGGGTGAAGATGTCCTGAGAACTGTGTTCAAATAAAGTGTTTGTCTGCTGAGATGTTTTTCTTGCCAGATTCAGTAAGGTTTTTAATTTTAAACTTTGTCTTCTTTCCACTGCAGGAAGAGTTTTGCTGAGGAGCAAAAACTGGATGAGGCAGGCTTACCAAATGCTCTGGTCACTGCAGCACACAACAGTGTGATACAGACAAATACATCCGAGAACATAGTATGACGGGCCAAGGGGAAACCTTAGCCTCACCCAAAACATTTTGGAGCAGCAACAAGAGGGAAACACTGCAGGAGTTATGATTTTCAGTGCCCTTAACAACATATTCTAAACAACACACGTGTCGATTTGTTAGAGCACAGCTGTGCTTTCACTTCTTGTTTCATCCACAAAATGTTTGCCACATCTGAGGAATTAAACTCATAAGAGATTTATTTTATTTTTTTAATTATTTTATTCAACCAGTCAGATTATTTAGAAACAACCTTACTTATGATGATCACTTGGAAAATATATGAATATCTTATTGTGCATAGATTGAATTACAATTTCGCACAACTATTGGATTATTATGAGAAATATACATGTAAAAAAACCAAAAAAAAAACAAACACAAATTGATTATATATAGACATTATTTTACTTGTGTTCATGTTCTACTGTGCAAATGTAAAACTGTTTTTAAGTTTATTTTTTGTTTGTGGGCCCGTCTCATTAAGTAGTTTGTTCTGCATGTCCGATTTGAAAAGTGGTTGTAAAGTTTTTACAAGGTTTATTGTTTTACTTTGTCTGTTACAGGGATGTTTCGTGTCCCACAGACAAGCTGACATTGATTGAACAAAGGTCTGAATTCAGTGTTAGGATTATAACCATATTTCTTATGGTTTAAAAAAAAAAAAGTGGTGGGGGGGGGGGGTTTAGCAGATTAAATCCCAGCCAGCTGCAGGAGGGGACTGATGGAGATTCCCTCAGCATGTCGACAGTGTGCATGATCAGATCAGATTTGGACCACATTTGAGATCAAATTTAGTCAGTCTGTCACTGCCTTACCACAATGCTGTTAAAATAACCACTAATCAAAATGTAGTTGATTAAATAAAAATCAACTCGTTCAATGGTAACATTCACATAAAGAAAGAAAAAAGAGAGAAAATAATACCAGCAGAAGTGTTGACTTTCAGCCAAGGGTTAAAGAACTGTGGATCAAGCGAATGTCATGTGATCTCAGGCTGAATATACACCACGTATTTGTTTGGAGGACAACTACTATTTGGAGTTGGTTGTCTTCCTTACACTTACACTCTGGCTTCATAGTTTGGGTTGTGCTTTGAAGTTTAGATAAAACAAAAAGAATAAGAATAATAAAAAAAATAAAGCATTTTTGTACTATTTAAAAACTACAAAGGTTTCTTTTCCATTCCTGCCTGCAAGCTTGTGCACTGTGCCTGTGTCAGTAGATTGTCTCGTCATCAGTTTCTATGATAATCTGCATAGCTTTATTGTGAAGGATTTAGCCTGTTCTTTTTTATTTGATGTATTATTAGATCAAAAATACAATAAGTGGACTAATGTGGTCATTATAACACGTGTAGTGTACAAAACTGTCCGTCTCTGGTCACAGCACTATATATTGCCAGCTATAGTGAAGGAAGGTGTTTTGAGCCTTGGCATGAATTCAATCAGTACTTCATAACGTATAACTGCGAGGCACGCAGACGTGCTGGTGTTTGTATGAGGAAAAACTGTTCTCATATTGATTTAATGAGTGTTATCTGCGGGGCTTCTTCTGGCATAATTACTTATGCTTTTTTTATTTCTCTCCCCCAGTTGTTTTTCAAGTGTTGTGTAATGTGGTTTTTGGATTTCTTTTTAATTTTAGTCTCTTTTTGTATTAAAAGTCGCTCACCAAGAGCGACTGCTTGACAAGTTCAGAATATCAGTGTCAGGAAGCAGGGTGGTCCACCTGAAACACAAGAACAGACTCTTTTTTTTTTTGTTTGTTTTAGATAACAGATGTGATGTCGGGAAACCTGGCTGCAGATTTGAAATTTAAATTAAGAAAAACTCAACTTTACACTCCTTGTACTCCACTGCTCTTCCCAGACCACCTTGCTCCCTTGTCTCTGGATGCTCCTTTTTTTTTCTTCTTTTTTTTTTTTTTTCTTCATCAGGGGTTTAACTCGGAAAATATGTTGTGTACAGTCTGAGTGATAACCCGTTTACTAAATAAAAAAATGTTTTCTTAATCTAATTTCGTCCTGGCCTACTTTGTCATTAAATGAATTTTCTTCATTTCCTCTCTCTCAGACCGGACTGATCCAGAGCATGCAGTGACATGTTTTGAACAGCAGATGGTAGTAAAAGACCTCTTTATGTCTGATGCTGGATTTTCGCCATGTCATGGACACTGGCTTATTTACAGAGGTTACAGTACATGCAGGTTATGTTTGGGCTGGAAACTCCTCGGACTTTTTGCTCAGTTAAATGAGGCTCAAATAAACAAGTGTTACATGACGCATGTTTGTGTGGAAGCAAACTCAATACTTCTAGGCTAGAATGACCACTATGTCTCAGTGGGGGTTTGATATTTTCAGCTGTTGCATTCCTCCCCTCAGTACCTCTGGTGTGATATAAACCCGTGTTGTGTCAACAGATTGTCAACAACCACACTTGACCGGTCTGGCATCCAGTTCCAACCACTGTCCCTCTTACCTAGTTTCTTATATTTTTATATATATTTTTTTTTTCCTCTTAACAGAACTAGGCTAATGTTTAGCCCCACTGAATTAACCAGAGCTGCCTCTTATTTCAGGTCAAAGAGCTGCTCCTCACCCTGTAACCTCTCAGTAGTTCAGATGTCCTGTAGATGTCTGATTGCTGCTTGGATGGAGGGACGGGCTTTCGGAGCCGTGACGCGTCCCTGCTGATGATCAAGTCAGCAGAGGAGACGCGGGATGACACAGGAAGTTAGGCGGGTAACCATCACAGTTAAACGGTTAAGGAAATAAGGAAACTAACAAAGATAATTATTCTCGCGCAGAGCTCCTGTTAATACACCAAGCTTTGGATGTGATACTAACTGGGAACTTTGGAAGCAGCTTACCTTTAAATTCTCTAAATGTTCAATAGTGTAGTACTTAGTACATAACATGCTGTTCTCTAACAAGGTGATTAACCGCAAAAAGAAATGCTTAAGCCATGAATCGATGAACAATTATTTAATATTTGTATTTAATCAGCTGTTAAAGAAGTGTGTTTTCCTCATGTTTAAACAGTCTAAGACATCTTATTCTGCTGGGACGGTGATTCTCAACCTGAGATCGGGACCACAACAACAAATTGATAAGAAAACTGACGAATTCAAGAATACTAAAAACAAGACTGAAAAACATTAGATTTATTGCTTGTGTTGGAATTCTGCGCCTTCTCTCCTCTTTTTTTTCTCTTTCTTTTCCTTGTGAGAATTATCACCAGACATGAGGATCTCATAGTGAGTGAGCACAAGACAAAATGCATCAAAAGCCCTTAGTAAGATTTAGACGAGACTAAATGTGTCTCACATCAGTAAATCACCAGCATGCCACATCCTCGGTGTGACTCAATCCCCACTGGGCTGTTGTCAACATGACATCATCATGTTAAAAATGAAAAAGTTTAGTTGTGATGTCCAGACTCGGCCCAAGGTATAAACAAAGGTTCATTGGACCCCCACTACACCACAGGCTCCTCCAAGAGCACTTGAAATTTCAAGATATTTTAATTTTAAATAATAATAATTAAACAGATGTTATTGAATATATCAATAAAACTGTTAATACACACAAAACGTTGTTTTATGCTATTTTCATCATGATTGTGTGCCCACCCTGAAAGTTTGCACCTATTTTTTTTTTTACACAAAGAATAATTTTAGAATAATATATATACACTAACATGAGAAGTCAAGGACAAGTTGGCTCCAGCTTTGAGCCATGTCATAACCTTTTAATCATGAATTATTATTAAAAAACAAAACAAAAAAAAAAAAAAAAACAACTGACACCATATTTTTCACATACAGTATTTTACATCTGCAGACACGTGCAGTGATGCTTTTCATTCTTTCCAGTCCAGCTTTTTATTTATTTTTAGCTATATGATAATATTTTAAATAATATTCTGCCATCTAAATTCTTCGCATGTCCTTTTTCTGTTAATCACTAAATCAAACTTGATAATTACAAAGTATGCATATATATAAAATTTTATGATACATTTATTCATTCTTTGGTGAGTGGCTGTGTATAAAAGTATCCTCACCCATGCTAGAAAATAGCCTTCGGGTGTCCACTTTACACATAAACAATATATGATCAAATTTAAAGAGAGTGTAATCTTTTAATGTGTCTTTGAAAAGGTCTTTCTGTGTTTATTCATTCATCATTCATTCATTCATTGTGTGTACCGCTTATGCCATTACGGGTCGCGGGTAAGCTGGAGCCTATTCCAGCATTGTTTCAGGTGAGAGGCAGGGTACACCTTGAACAGGCCACCAGTCCATCGCAGGGCCAACATAGATAATGACAAACAACCATTCACACACACACTCATTCCTAGGGAGAATTTAGAGTCACCAATTAGTCACCAATTAACCTAACATGCATGCCTTTGGACTGTGGGAGGAAGCCGGAGAACCCGGAGAGAACCCACGCATACACGGGGAGAACATGCAAACTCCACACAGAAAGGCCACCAGCCCCCCACATTCAAACCTCCCCGAGCCAAGGCTTCAACCAGCAACCTTCTTGCTGTGAGGCTGCGGTGCTAACCACCACACCTGTGTTTAATGGAATATAAATCAACTAAAAACTGACAAATGAAAACAACACGTGGGGTAAATCATGAAAACCTAAAAATCAAAACAATTTAACAGAACATAAAAATTAAACTATTAAATGTGGTTTGCTGAATATCAGCTCTCTCTCGTCTAAGTCTCTGTTAGTCAGTGACCTGATTGGTGATCATCATATTGATTTATTTTATCTTACAGAAAACTGGCTGCATCTGGAGGATCATGTTACTATTAATTAATCTACTCCACCTAATTATTTAAATTTCTCTGTTTCTTAAACTTTAGGCCGAGGAGGAGGAATTTATTTGGCCTCCTGTACTGCAATGAGGAGTTATTGGAGTTTTTTTTGTTTGTTTTTTTTTTTACCAGGATTTGTCCTTTGGTTTGCATTCTTACATAATATTGCAAAAATAGGGACATCCTGTCCCAGAGTGATATAGAAAAACTAATCCATGTTTTTGTTACTTCAAGATTGGACTACTGCAATTCCTTATTATTGGGCTGCCCCAAAAATGCCCAAAAGCTGATCCAAAGAGCTGCAGCAAGGGTTCTGATGAGAACTTGCAGCATAACTGAAAGATGGCAGCATAACCGATGTATAAATTTATGACAGTATCGCCATCCTTAACTTGTTCTTCTCTCTCAGCAGGTCTGGTTAAAAGCTGCAGTATTTATATTTCTTTCCTGTCCTGTCCACCCCAACCGGTCCAGGCAGATGGAGTTTTTTCCTTCATGGTAAAAGGGAGTTTTTTTCTCCTTTGCACCATCTCCCACAAACATGTGCATGCTAAGGATAGGGGATTGAACTCAAGTCTTAATCCAATCTGTTGGTTTTCCTTAGGTATGGCTATGTTATTTATTATGAATTGGCTTGTATGAATAGTTACTGATTCTGAGAAAAGCTTAAAAGAAGAAAATTACTGTGTGTTTTTTTTTTTTATAAATCTGACTCTCAGAGACAAAGTGAATTGAAACACCTGATCTGGGCAAAATCGCTCCTCCTCCCGCTTTAACAAGTGAGCTTTTCAGCAAAGTTTTACTTTGAAAATTTGGTCCGGAAGTCCTGTTTTCCCCCAGCTAGTTTGACGTGTCGTGGCAGGGTGATGATTTGCTTACTTGGAGCAAGACTGAGTTTGAAGCGGGTACTGTGAAATGTGTAAGCATGATGTTGCCTGGATAATCAGCGGAGGACGGTAAGAGACGGAGGTAAGAGCAGCCGTGCCAACTGCCACTCTTCCTAATTCTGATCATTTCAGTCAAGAACTTATTTTCAATGTCAGAATTATTTCACTTATTAATATTTCTGAATAACGCCGGTTCTTGTCAGCTCGATATATATTCCTCTCGTGGCTAAATGTGGGAATCAACCCAACTTTGAGCGCAGCCGGATTTAGGATGTTGGTACAAACTTGATTCCGCGCAGACTTCTCACTTCACCACGAAGATCCATTTTAAACCAATTGGCTCTGTTATTTTCAGACTGGACGTGCTTCCTCACACACTATGCAGACAGTAAATGAGCGCGCAGACAGCGGGTTAATTTGTCTCGGTGTGTTTGAATAAATAAAAGGACGGATTTGTGCGTCTGCACCTGATGCGCTCTGATGCTGCGGTTAGTTGAGGATGCCCGCCTGTCAGCATCATTTCGAGATGCGACTGAGTGTTCCGACGAGACAAAACATCTCAGAGCTAAATCATCATTCAGACAGTCATCCAGGAATTTAAATGTAGTGGAGAAAAAAACACACATCCGCGGCTTGTGCGTCGTTTTCGAGCTTGAATCATTTTTAGTAGTTTGATAACTTATTAAGGCCTAATTGTCTGCAACTAATCGTGAACGTGCGCAGCCTAAATTAAGTAATAATCAATCCTTCGAGACGTTTGTTAATCGGCGGCCTACCTGTTGAGGACAGGGATGTATGTGTGGAAGTGTGTGCGGAGCTTGACAAATTGAACCGTCACCTCTCAGTATGCAGACGCTATTACAGCGACGTGACCGCTCACAACGAGACCTCAGACTAATCACCTGCTATGGAAACTGTTGCTTTGCGCTTATCGACCCGCTGTCTGCCTTTGATTCTTAATTAAAATACACAAACATGTAGGGTGCATCAAACAAAACCTCTGAAGATATCACGTGGGGGTTTATATTTCACAGAAAATGATTAATATTTCATGTTTTGCTTCACAATTTTTTAAAGAATATTCCCTTTGAGTGAGCATAAAAGTGAGATAAAATGCCGATTGGAGTTTAATTAACAGCCTTTTACATCACATAGTAAGCCAATCAAACTGTAATGATCTCTCCCCCCCATCTCTCCATCCAAACCACAGAGCTACAACCGGCTTAAGGCAAGTGAAGCAGGCAGACCAGCCACACCTCATGCATGGGCTCAGCAAAAGTCCGAGTGGATACGGGTCTGACAAACATGGGTGTGCTCCAGCTCAACAATCCCACTCACTCCAGCACTCTTCTGCAGCGGGCCAATCAGATGCGCTTGACCGGCACCTTGTGTGATGTCATCATCACAGTGGATGGCCAGGAGTTTCCAGCTCATCGCGCTGTTCTGGCCTGCACCAGTAAAATGTTTGAGATTTTATTCCACCGCAGCAGCCTGCGCTACGCCCTGGACTTTCTCTCCCCAAAGACCTTCCAGCAGATCCTTGAGTACGCCTACACCGCTTCGCTTCAGGCCACAGCTGAAGATCTGGATGACCTCCTGTATGCCGCAGAGATCCTGGAGATAGAGTACCTGGAGGAGCAGTGCCTGAAGGTGCTGGAGACCATCCAGGCAGAGGAGAGCGAGGAGGTGACAGTGAGGAATCACAGCTCTGGAGACCACAGTGACCACGGCCGGGCCAGGCACTGGAGGCACATTTTGATGTCCAAGAAGCATTCCATACAGGACCGAACCAACTGTACTACTCCCACTGCCCTACACCACCTGGCACTGTACCATGTGACGGAGAGAAGCTCCCCTGGTCCAAGGCCTGAAGCGGCTCCTGAATCCAGCCCCAAATTGGATACTGAGGTCGATATGGAGAGCACCCAGCAGGCTAAGCATCGCAGCACAGATTTATCCCAAGACTCATCCCTGGATCCTGCCATAAATATCAAATCAGAGTGCATGCAGGTGGACGATGCCAACGGCTGTGAGAGCAGATCCTTCAGTGCCGGGGAGGGAAGCTGCATGTCTGACCAGCCTAGAGACGAGGGCCCGGGGACACCCCTGAGAGGCAGCGTGATCACCAGCGCTCGAGAGTTGCACACTGGCCCTGAAGATGGGGGGCAAGTGGTGGGGAACACTCTTGACACTTTTCCTGGAATCACTGACAAACACCTGACCTCCATATACGCTGTGGCCTCCAACCACACAGGGGAAGGCCTCCCAGTGTCCATTTCAGTGAGCCCATCTCTGGGTGTGCCGCTGGATCCCAGGGCCTACAGCAGCCTGCTGCACCAAGGCTTGCTGCACAGGGAGCTCTTGAGCAGGCTGGGCCAGTTTGCAGCAGGAATGAGACACGAGGGCCAGACTCAAGGCCAGCAGTGTTGTGGCGAATGTGGCCTTCAGCTGCACAGCCGGCAGGCTGTAGAGCAGCACAGGTAACATTCATCAACAACACACATTTTACACTCATTTTGTCTGAGATAATAATAATAATAATAATAATTTCATCATTATTCGAATAATTACTTTTTTTGTTGTTGTTTTTTTTTAAAAAAAGGCTTTTATATTCAGTAATGTTTTCTGAACATTGTTCTTAGTATTTTTCTTGTCAAGCTTATGAAATGTATAAAAATGAATATCCGTGTACAGTGTGACTTCTTATATTGCATTGTATTTTTTGCTCTTAAATTTCATGCTGTTTAAATACTACAGCTGAGAAGCTGGAAACAGCAACAGAGGATGTGTTGATTTATTCTCAGGGACACCTGCGCTCATGTCTTAACAGTGCGACATGTCGGGAACTTTTTGAATTGGGCCTTTGTGGGGGGATTGATATAAAGAGCCCTTGGTGTCGTATAACGCTGTTATTTACAAAGCCCCGTTTTTACAATTCTGTTTGATTATTTGTGCAGACGTGTGTCTTACACAGTCTGCCTCTCAGGCTATTTGATATGCATTCCTTTGCATCAGTAGAGAGAAGCCTCTCAGCAGGGACCAGGCTGGACGCCTCAGCAGCAAGATGGATCACTTCTGCTTCACAGCATTGCCCTGTTGTTGTTGTTTTGTTATCCCTATTTGTTTATTTTTACTTTATTTATGAGTTTGTCAGTTAATATTGTCATTGTACACAAAAACTTTACCAACTATCTCCATTAGAGGTTCATTATCTTGATTGCAGATGTTTCAAATTCCATGTGCTTGGCAGTATTTGACTCATCACTAATCATTTGAAGAGCGACAAGTCCTAATATGCTGCTAGCTGATGATTGAGATCACCGCTTTTTTCTTTTTCACGCCTGTGACTGAGATTTCAGCTGGATGCCACTTCAGAGATCTGCTTAAAGAAAGAAAGAAATTTCTTGTGGATATTTAGTAATGTGCGCTCCTTACTCACAGTGATGTCAGCAGGTTAAAAAAGTTGCGTTGGTGACACTGCTTTAGGATGTAATGAAGTTGCTGTAGGTCTAAAACCATGTCAGTGAGCAAACACCTGGTGTACAGACTGACATTTCCCAAGAAGCATCTCCCGGCACAGTTTTAGACGAAAACACTTGAGAAATTCCGACAGTCTGGTTGAAATAAAGGGAAAAATTCAGACTCATGAATTTTAAATAGATGGCTAGTGATACAAAATTTAAAAAAAAAAGTACGTAATTAATTTTTAAAAGTTACTAAAACATCATATCATTTAAATTATGAGGCATGTTTGAAGACAAGTCATGTTTTCAGAATCCTCAATGAATCATCTTGAAGTGAAGTTCTGTATTAATGAGTGAAAGGAAGCTAAGTTAGATGTAAAAAATGCAACAATTACATCACTGTGATTTTATGATCACTGCCTTATACAAAATAAGAAATGCCCTAGTCCATCAGGACAGCAGAAATTAAAACTTATGAAGCAAGATCAGGTCAAATCTTAAATGTTCCTGCTTAGTTGTCAACGGCGGATTCATTCATTTTAAATGTATTTAAACCACAGCCTATTTGTTGGCCATTAGCTTTGCTGTTGGTGGTGGGGGAGGTGTGGGGGGGTTGATATAAGGATAACAGTACAGATGCCTTGCATGCTTGGATGTGTGTGATATGATATGATAGGTTTTGCTGCCAGCAGAGCTTCAGCGAATCATCTTTTTTCATTGCAGTCACAGAGGGAGTGTGTGTGCATGCATGTTTTGTTGGGATGTGAGTCTGCGTGTATGTAGTTGGTGTATGTGTGCATGCATGCCCACTCTCTTGCAGTGCTGGCGGGTGGAGGCACGCGTATGTCTGCACTCTGAAATTAGCCAGATATCCTATTGTCTGTGTTCTCTTAGCATTCATGCGTTGTGATTCACAACTCCAAGGGCCTCTTACACTAATGATGTTGCATTCAGCGATGGATTCTTGCCGGAATTAAAACATGCTCCTCTTGTTATGAGGACAATGATGCTTCCAGGTTGGGGAGGCCTCACAGAAAAGACGGCAGCAATGAGATGCTACAGCATCAGGCCAATTCTGGCTCACATTTATGTGGTGCCATTTTTTTCCTTATCAATGAGCACTATCCCCGTCAAACAAATAAAATGATCATAAGTGCGTTTGTCTTAATTAACGTGTTCTTATTAGTCTTCCTTTTTTCACAGGAGGCTGCACGACGAGGAGAAGGGCAACGGCTGTGAATACTGTGGAAAACACTTCCAGGACAGCATGCGTCTCAGGATGCACATGCTGTCTCACGCAGGTATTTAGAAACTCATCTCACAGTGTTGATCAACCCTCTTGATACAGTAGTGTGACCTATCAGATGCACCTGTTCACCCCCCCTTCCCTCAACATGCACACACATACACAAACACACGCACGCACAGTAGTTAGTGCTGCTCCGAATACTTGGATCATGCTTTCTTTTCCATGCTTATGCGCCCCTCCCCTTTTCTCTCCTCTTCATCTCTCCGTTTGAATCCTCTTGTGTTTTTTCGGAGACTCTGGCAGCGCGCCAGCTCTGCCCCTTCTCAGTGATGACATCATCAGCTGCCGGCAGGCCTGGGTGTTCTGCCAGTGTTCCGAAGCGTGTGTGATGGCTCGCTCGCAGATGTGTGTCCAGGAACACACTGTACCCAAATGCAGACTTAATCAGACCTGACTGCTCTCCCAGCTACTTTATCCAAAATAGAGGAGAAGAGGGGGGGGGGTCATGGACTAAAAATGAAACTAAAACAGAAATCTCACTTTGAATATGTGTACAGACAAGGCAAAGTCCCTGTCCTCTCTGCCTGCTCTCTGAGGATTGTTCAGGAATGACATACTGCTGACAGATAAGAGAGAAAACTGCTGCTTTAAACTTCACCTGAGTCTTCTTTTAACCTCCTTCTATACCCTCTGCATAACCCTAAACACACACGTTGTTGTGCGTGGCTCCATGGCATGCTTTGATTTTCAATTCACAGTGACATCCAGAACAGCAGCACCTTTAACCGAATTTAAATTTTTACCCCCC
>JBAMHW010000009.1:14293333-14307904 GCA_037177495.1 Rhadinocentrus ornatus | reverse complement strand
TAATAATAATAATAATAATAATAATAATAATTATTATTATTATTATTATTATTATTATTATTATTATTATTATTATACTTTCAGTTATGGACATCTTTACATTTTTGGACTAGTCACTTGTAATTTTGTCCTCAATTTGTCCAGTTTACACAATTTTCTAAGGACGCATTGCAGACCATGCTGTTGAACAGTTACTTTGCTGGTGTAAAAATTCTATTTTGATATATTTAGTAGATTTAGTAGATGGCTACGTGTCTGGAAAGCTTCAAATCAGCTGAAACACTCAGTTTATTTAAATTCAGGTTAAAGACCCACAAGCTGCATTTCCATAGTTTTTATTTAGAGTCCAGCTCTGCATCTGTTTCTTTTTACCTGGAATCTTAATTTTATTTCTTACATTTAATCTATGTTTTTTTTTAGCTTTTACTTTCTGTTTTTATTTAATTAATTGCATTTCTTTTAATCTTTGTTTTTTCTGATGCACTTGTATTGCTTTCTGCCCCCTGTTGTAATGTTTTATGTAAAGCACTTTGACATGTCTTGTACATGAAATGTGCTATACAAATAAATTTGCCTTGCCTTGCCTAGATGCAGCTAAATTATTAAAAACAAATAGCATGCCTTGTCCACGGGCTGCTGGTGACAAAGTTTGTAAAGATATTGTTTTAAATGGGCTCCTTATCAAGTTATCCATTGTGCTTAGACAACACTGGTTAACTTTTTAGGTTTGGTGCCTTATTACACCTGAATGATCCACGATCGGTGTTCCGTATCATATTTATTCTGGTTCAAATCAGACCAAAATGGGATGATTACTTTAAAATTTTTATTGCTGCAAAATATAGACATGAGTGGTAGCCAAAGATTTTTGCACAATAGTACTATTTATTCTAAAAACGGTTATTAGTTTGTTTAAATAATAAACAAGCACCAATTTCGATTACTAATGTAATTTCACATTAATTTCATCAATTTAATTGTTTTGATTTTTTTTTTACATTTACCTATTGAAGATATTCACTGACTGACTGATTGTTCTTCAATATGATCTAACCATTTTCTAACCAGTTTATGTCCTGTTAATAATGGGCGTTATTGTTAATAAATCAAGGATTTGTTCTCTGAGTCGCTCATGTTCAGAAAACCCTCTGGTAGATCCAGCAACAGACAATTTTGACCTGAACTCTGAAGCAGAGCAGAAATATTCCAGGATATAAATTAAAAGCAAATAAGCAAGTCTAACTGTGAAAAATGACAATCACCTCTGCAACTATTCCACCTCATATTTCCACCACCCCGAATCTAAGGCCAAGCTTGGCAGCAGACAGAGTGGGAACCAGTGTTAATGTAATCTCCTCTGTTTAATTAGAGTGAGCATGGTGGGCAGCTTAAGCAAACCACATTACTCACCATCTGGTGGGGAGCATCTCTTCTCTTACCCACACTCACTATGATTAGTCCCTACAAGACAGGATACAAACACATACATGACAGCTATTTATTCATTCTGCCACTTTCAATGCAGACACAACTGCATACCATTTAGAGAAGCACTTATAGACCTGTCACAAATGCACTTTCTTGTAATTACAAAATGCCACACAACAGAGCATCCAAATTTAAGTTGTCAAGGAATATCATTAGAAAAACCACAAACCATGTAACATGTTTGCTTTAACAAAGAATTTGTTTGCTTGTCAGCATCACACATTTTGACTCAACTTTTTATCATGTGTGACTCCTACATAAGTCCCTAGAAAACACTTAACATACTAAACATGTGTTTTAAGATATGTACTTAAATAAGATGTGATTATTTTTTTGTTCTACTCAAAATAAATAAATCTTTGACTTTGACTAAATTGCAAGGTTACAGAAAATTATGTGTAGTTCTGCAGTTCCAGCACAAGGTGGCAGCATGTTACCATGGCTGGCTGCAGGAAAGTAGAGCTTGCAAGTGTGTGTGTGTGTGTCTTTCTTTCTTTTTTTTTTAAATGATACGGACCAAAAAGCTGACTGGGCACCAACTTATGGGGATTTCCTGTAAATATGGAGGCCACAATTTTGCTTTTATGGGTAAAAGTCATTTTTCATGGTTAAGATTTTTAAAGTCGGTTCTTTACCTGGGCAGCTTACTTGGTTAACACATGAATATGTCATGACAGTAACAAACACTCTCAACTGACATCCTCAGTACTGCCATAAAGGTTGCTTCATCCTGACTGAACAATATAATGAAATATCAAATATGTTCAGCTAAAGTTTGATCATGAGAGCTGATCAGAAAACTAGAATTAATACCAGGTATATTTCCTCAGATTTTATAATCTGCATAAATCCTCGTATGTGCTCAGTAAAAAGTCTAACACCAGAAATTTATTATAATTATGCCAAATGGCAAAAAAAGTGACAAGATTTATGTTCTTGATATGTAAAACCATTATCCATCAGTCAAAAGATAGATCTGTAATATTTCAGAAAAACACTTTAATGGAGATTTAATGTTCTACCTGTCTGTGTGCTAACTATGAAACTACAATGAATCATCACTTATTGAATTTTGGTATAAAAAACAGGCAAAAAGTAAAAATAACAAAAAATATTCATGATGCTAAATATTAAGGTTAGCGCTCTAATAACTTATATAAAGTCTTCGTTAGTTTGTAGGTATCTGTCTTGTTCGCAGTAATTGGTGGAAAAGGTCAGAAGATGCAAATTTTAAATTTCTGACTACTTAAACCTTGTCCACACAATCGGCAGCCATGGCGTCCTCTAAGCAGCTGCCAAGAACTCTGGAAATTAAAATAATTGATGTCCACACAGAGGAGAGGGCTGTAGCAAGCAATGTCTTTTAGGAATAGTTCATTCCCGCAGTTTGTTATTTAATTAGGGTAGTTGAAGTTAAAATGAATGTTAGAAGTCAATTTGAGGTCTGGACAACCAGGAAATCACAGATAAACTTTAGACAGGCCAATCAAAACCCCACAAATGACTTTCAGCAATAATTTAACCAGCTGTGGTTGTTGTCCAGCAGCATCTTCACTACGGAGCCATGAGCCAATCAGAAGTTGTAAAATAACAAATAAGCAAATGGTTTTTTAGACAGAAAAATGGTTCTGTAGATAAAAAAAAAGGATGTCCCCAACTGTTCAGCACAGGAATGGGTTGATGCTTTGGGTTTATGTTGGAGCTAGTGATACAAAGAATATTTTATGGGTGGACAGAAGAATGAATACAAAAGAGGATGGTGGTTGCCACTGAATGATGATTTTAAATGCATCTCTAAATCAGGAAGGGACTCAAAAATCTTACGCTGAATGTTTGGCCATGATCCATGAAAATCCATGGACAGAAGTCCACACAAACCAGCCGGAAATACTTGCAGCTCCACAAGATTCTTGTGGGAGGAATCAGTAAAAAATCCCATTAATCAAGAACCTTAAAACTTTCCAGCTCCAGAAAGCATTTAATAATCCTCCCTACTGACCATCTGATGCAGGACACCCAAACTTTTGTATATTCCTATACTGTCTTTTAAAATCTTTGGAAACCTGGATGCAGTGTAGCAGATTACAGCATTTATAACTGTTTAGAAACAGATGAACCATTAACTTGGGCGGCATTGCAGATATGAAGAGTTGATTAGCTCAATTAAAAAATTGACCCCTATTCACCTCTAACATTTACCTGGCTGTGATCTTTGGCTAACATCTCACATCAAAATCATGCAGGGCAGTGGGTTCAGAAATTCTGCATTTAGCTGACAGACAGTGCTATTTACTCGGTTTCTTTAAAAGAGCCTTTAAATGCCTAAGAGCAAATCAGATGTTGAATGTGACAGGTGGTATCCATCAGGTAGGATAAGTGTTCATCTGATACGCATTTGGAGGAATCCAATATAAGACAAAAAGTAGTACTACTGTCCCTAACTGCTTCTATACTGTGGGCACTGCAATCTTTAATGTCCGTCTTTGCTGAGTGGTCACAGCAAAAAGCACTAATGAAACCAATTATTCAGTTTTAGATGCCTTGGTGGGCTGGACTTTGTCAAAAAGTCATTCAGGTTAATGCCATCCAAGGTTAAAAAAAACAACAAAAAAGTAGTAGTTGTCTATTCTGCGTCCATAAATCCTGAAGGATCTGTGGGTGGAGACAATGAGACTAAATATGAGGTTTAAGATTTGAATAGTGGACAGAGGCTATGAGAAGAGAGCTGATCAAATCTCCAAACAGGGAGAAAGCATTCCCCACTCATGGCAGAAAAAGATAAATACTGCTCCAAACTGGCCTGCAGCCAGCGTCTCCAGGGTATCTTCAGACTGTGATACATGAATAAACAAAATGTTGTTCACACTGAGACCACTGTCATTGTTGTGGTCACTTTGCAGGCTCTGTAATTTACATGTCTGATCAGAACATGAATGTGAGTCAAACTAGTCAAGACGTGGCTCAGCTTAGCTCTGTTGTTGTTTCTCATTATAATAACTGATGTAAGAATTAAAGAAAAGCCCTGAAGACTTCACCCTGACTGAGAGCAGATGTTAATTTCACTAAACCACCAGCTGCAATCTACAAATTGTTACGTTTGTTTAATCAAAAATGCATACAATTTTAATTCAAACATCTCATTTGAGTAGAAGAAGACTTTTTGCTTGTGTCCTAAAATAAATGTCTAAAAGATTAGCATTAATCCTCAGTTTGATAATTGATTTACTGACAGTTTTAGCAGTGGGATTGCACCACAAACCCATAGCATCTAAATCAATACACCAGCTAACGGCAGCATATGTTGTTTCAAAACCTATATGTATCATTCAGTATTAAAATATTCAAGTTAACCATCATCGTGTACTCCAGTGCAACCCCATGTAATCCTAGAAGCTGGATTTTAAGCTGTGCACTGATAAGCTGAGTGGTCCTCTCCTGTTTACTGTAAAGGATGTGTACCAATAATAATTTCCAGAACTATTTTTATTCAGATCACACGACAGCTTTCCACCTCAAGCCAGTTCATCTTTTTCTTACAATAATGGAGAGCAATGATCTGTGACGTTTGGGGAAGACCACAAAACTGGGGGAAAAAAGAAAGAATGAAGATGATACAGGTATATATCCCCGAATCAAAATAAAATGAAATTAATTTCTAAAAAAGTGAATCCAGTGAATGCATCTCTGTAAATAACCTTACTTTTGCAAGATTTTGCTAGAAGGAGACATCACGTGCTCGAGGAAATTACCAGGCAACAGCTTGTATGCCTCAGCAAGAGAACAAGTTAGAGCAAAGTTAATATCATCAAATATTATTAACCCCCACAACCCAGGTGATAAGAAATTCAGCTGCTGCTCAATCACATGCAATTCACACTGCTGCCATAGTTTTTATTACTCTGTGTTTGATTTCCAAATAATTCCATGCGACACCTGTTAGATGAGACGCATAGATCTGGGTCGTTTCTTGGATTTGGCTTAGACAGTCAGACAAGAAGGAATTTTCTTCCTGGCAGTTTATCCCTTCATGTGGACTCTGGCTAATCCCACACCATGCAGACACACATAAATAATTCTGTTATCAAATGTTCCTTTAGCTACAAGGATCTAATTAGGTGTCTTGTCAATAGAAATTCAACATATCTTCCAGGATATGAAGCAATGGGAGGCTTTGATCTCCTATCTGATTGAACTCAAGATACTTTTCTATCATTTTCAAAAAGCACACATCCTTCTCATCTCATTTGTTGTATTTTTTCTATTTTTAGAGTTAATCACTGCTTAAACTCATATTTTATTAAGTAGTCATATCATAAAAAGATATTTTAAAACTACTAAAGCAATTTAAGCAAAGAAAAAAAATCAATAAGATGGTAAAAGGTGGAAAGTCTCATCTGTCAGCGAGCAGACAGAGCAGAATTCATTTTGCTTATGAGTGCTAAGAGACGATAGCTTTGGTTTTCTAATGATGGGGATTGACATGATACGAGACTTTTCAACAATCTGTAATAATGACCTTTTCTCAGAACCTACAAGCTGTCAGATAATAATGGATCTCAGGTGAAAACAGACAATCTTTTGGCACAGCTAAAAAGTGTTACTTAGCAACACTCCCCCCTCAATATTCTGCTTGGAGGTATCTCTGGAGATGCCGCTCCCCCCCTTACAAAGACCTGGTTCAGCCTGCTTCCACAGGCCCCATGACCCCCCTGGACAAACAACAGCTTCATTCTCTATCTCGCTGCTGACCTCATTGTCTCTTTGTGAAGGGAAAATCCAGAGTTGCATTCTGTTAAATGGCAAATGGTGCATCCACTCCGAGGGTGACAGACCTCCATACCTCCAGTACAGGCCTACAGATGAGCACGGATACCGCTACCTTTCCCTCAGGACTGCACGCAAGGTAAACATGGTAAGAAGAGGGAGACTAAATATTAACTACAGCTTGCTCTATCTGTTTGGTGTCGTCCGGAGAGGAACACGTCTCTCACATTGTTATTTTCGCTTTCACACTCACAGTGATAGAAACTCTTCACACATGTCGGTTTCCCTTCAAACCTGAATCTCACTGTAACATTTCTTTCTTATACATAATGCTGAGCAGCTGTGCTGAATTTTTAACCATTTCTGAACTGCAGAGATACAGCACAACTCAAGCTTATTCCATTGGTTGAAATTATGTTTGCCACACACAAAGGCTACATGACAGCAGATGCCATGTCTTTCATATAAATTCATTTTGCACTGACTGTCCCAATTATGAAAATCTTTATATAATTGCAACAAAACTCTTCACATAAAGTCTATGTAAACAGCTGCTTCTCTGAGAGTTAGCTCAATAAACAAACACACAATAGAAAAAAAAAAGAAAGAAATCTCTGAAAAACAAATTAAAGACCTCAGTCTAAAACTACAATTTGTTCCCTAAGACACTAAAAAGACAAGCTAAAGCTTCAATCAGCTCATTAAAGTTTCATCACTGAGAAGAAATGTGACATACACACAGATGTTTACGACTGACTGCATACATCTGGACTGGTCAGTGGTGACTAATGTTTGGGATTACAGTGCTCCTAATTAAATTTGACAGAACCTGTTACGTGTTGTTTGGGAGCAGATGGTCAGCGCAGTTTCCAAAACTTTGTCAGACAAAAAGAGCTGTAAGTGAGATCTGAGGAGCCTGCTGTATTTCTTACAGAGTCTTGATGGAGACACATTATCAGTGATTGAAAACCCAGCAGCTGTCAATCATCCTTTTCAATCAGAGACTAAGGAAGGAGTTGCGGGGAACAAAGGAGTCCAAGGCTGGTTAAAAGGCATTCATTCATCTACTCATGGTAAGCTGAAGAGGTGCACCACCCGGTAAGCATCAGACATCAAACTACAGCAGCAATATTTTTTTATTGTTCCATTTCAGTGTCTGTAGATTTGCTTTACAATTTCTCAGTGTCACACGTGTAGAATAAAGCTTGTTCATTTAGGACTGTCTTGGAGCTATGTGCACTTTATTTAACAGCTGACATTTGATAATTCCTCTCAGCTTACATCTGAGTTCAAGAGGCATTCATTTAAGTATTAACTGTTGCTTTAGCTCACAGACTGGTGAGGCTGCTGGCAGCGGTGTGTGCGGTCGGACTCCTGGGAGGCTTAGTTGTAGGTGTCTGGTTTCTAGGTGAGTAAATGGGTCTGAGAAAGAATCTCTAAATGAGCTTAGCTGGAGTCAGGAAGAGGAAACAAATGTGCAAAAAGTCCAGTTAGAACTTTTCAGGCAGCTGTACAGTCTTTGGTCAAAGCTCATTTATAGAGAGCCTGATACAATTTTATACCAGCAACTTAAAGTTTCAAAATGAGATGCAGTGCTGCAGCCATTTCTTTATCAATTGAGGTGATATTGTCATATTAATAAAAAGCTAAATGCCTGCAGCAGCAGATTCTTCTATTTGAGGAATGTAAGTATAGTTGATAGATTTTCATTTGCCTTACTGATTAAAAAAACATCATTATATTACAGTGTATTCCTCATGAAATAAGTATTCTGTAAGAAAGGTTGATGAGAAGTTAAAATTAGATTTGTCAGTGCTCTCTGGTGGTCAAACTAAGAAACATCGTATCTATTGTGGCGTCTGTGTGCTTTAATTACTTATTTTAAGACATATTTTAATGTGGATACGGCTGCAAATACCTAATGAAGCTGAAGTTCCCAGGCCAATTAATCCCCCTGGCACTACTATATAAACTAAAATGGGTATAAATCTTCATATGATTCATTATTTCCATCTTTAAAAGAAGAAATCTTTAACAGGATTCAACACAGATCAGAGCTTGGCAGCCCATGAAAGTAAAACTGATACAGCAACATGAGGGTTTTAAAAATAAGGATCTCATATTTTGATTTCATTAATAACAAATTGGGGATAATTTCTTTTATTTAATAGCTTATATTATATGACCTTAAACTCTTTTTTTCTTTTTTTAACCTAATTTCCTAGATGTCCTCCAGCTTTATGGAAGCACACCAGTAAATTAAGGTTTAGAGAGAAGATTTTAGAACATGCAAAACCCATTTAAAAATAAGGCTATGTAATGTTTTAATTAGCTTCTTGTCTTATTGGCTGCCTCCCAATATGAAGTTATTCAATTACAACATATCTATAGAATAAAATTGCTCTGCTCTGCAGGCATTGGTCTGTCTCAGGCTGAATGTTAATTCAGATTATCTACTAACACTTAGGAAAAGTTTCTGTTGCCTGTCTTGCTGGGTAATTATTAGACTTATTAACTACATTCTTATCTGCATTTAGTCAAACTTCTGCTGAGACCGTCCTCTTCCCAAACTTCAGTAGGGCTTGGGGATACAAAGGAGATGCCTTTCTGCAATGTGACTGAGGATGCTTCTATCTCTGACCCAAGGAAAGGTCTGTGTCTACTACACTATTTAGGTTTAGTTTCTTTCCAGCTTTCATGAATTAATCAGGGTGCTGATTGTGTGGCTGCTCAGCTTAGTATTATGTGATTCATTGCACAGGATCAGCTGAACAGTAGCTAAATGAGAATTCAGCAGCTGCCTTGTGTTGTCTTCTGCTCACTCTTGAGAGATTCCTACTAACTGACATGAAAACATCACATACTGCATTAGCATAGGTACTTGTGCTTTTGCAAATCATTTCCCCCTTGAAGAGGAGGTTTGTTCATTAGTGTTGACAGGGAGCTTGTCTCTGGAGGGATTTTCAATCAATCAGGTTCAGTGTTTTACAGAATCAGCCCAGAAAACTCTCTCCTGGAGATCCAGCTGGGAAAGCTGCCTACCTGGCTGCCGGTGTGCTATGAAAGGTGGAACTCATCACTGGGAACACTGGTTTGCAGACAACTGGGTTATCTGAGGTGTGTCTGCACTCGTGGGATCTCACTCACATCTTTTCAGTTTATAGTGCTCAACCCTAAACTCAGATTGAGGCCACGGTGCCAACTCACTGGTGTAAAATTTGCCTGCTTTGCAAAAGTTTGGCTTGTTCATCATGTTTTAATACCTCATTTACAATATTCTAAAGCTCATGAGCCTGAATTATTTATATTCTCTCTCTTATCCATTTTTTTTATGCTCCCTTACCTGCCAGACTGACCAAGCACAAAGGAGTAAATCTAACAGACATCGGACCAAACTACACTGACGGCTTTATACAAATTACCTCAGAGTACAAAAACAGTCTGGAAAATATGTGGCAGTTCAGGTGAAGCAGTTTGTCTAATGACTTTATATTCATAATTATGCATGGAAAATCATGGCTACAATCAACTTAATTGTGCTTCATTAATTAACAAATTATTCTCATTTAGGAAAAGCTGTATCACAGGGAAGGTTATTGCATTGCAATGTTTTGGTAAGCAAGTTAAACTCAACATT
Source organism: Rhadinocentrus ornatus (assembly GCA_037177495.1). Taxonomy (NCBI): domain Eukaryota; kingdom Metazoa; phylum Chordata; class Actinopteri; order Atheriniformes; family Melanotaeniidae; genus Rhadinocentrus; species Rhadinocentrus ornatus. Next base: position 14,298,015 of record JBAMHW010000009.1, on the reverse strand, counting down.
TGGTTTGATATTACATCCAACACAAAGCCCAGAACAGAGTGCATGACTATGTTTTCTAGAGCACTTTTTGACCTGTCCAGTTAAACTCTTTTCTGATGAATGGAACCCTGTATAGAGTGTGGAACACGTGCAAAGCTACCCAGGATAATAGGGGGAGTTGAGGCCACGCTGGGCAGGTGGCCTTGGCAGGTTAGCCTTTACTACAGCAACCGTCACACCTGCGGAGGCTCCATCATCACCACTCAATGGATAGTAACAGCTGCCCACTGTGTACACAAGTAAGACTGCTGACCTTAACAGTGTTATAGGTCAAAGGTTACAGCAGCTGTGAAGGACAACAATCAGTCATTAACAGCTGCACAACTCTGGATACCACCCCTCTTCAGTATCTGCCTTGTGTTTTCTTCTTTCAAATGTCAGCTACAGGCTACCTCAGGTGTCCAGCTGGGTGGTCTATGCCGGCATTGTGACCCGCAGCTCTGCTAAAATGGCTCAGCATACAGGATATGCTGTGGAGAAAATCATCTATAACAAAAACTACAACCACAGGAGCCATGACAGTGATATAGCTCTAATGAAGCTGCGAACGCCACTCAATTTCTCGGGTGTGTCTTCTAACAAACTTCAGTTTAGACATGAAACACAAAATGTCCATACATGAAAAACACAGTTGATGAAAAACAAGGAGATGAAAAGATTTGAAATAGTAGTTTAATACAAATTGTGATGTTGTAGCCTGTCTGAGAGTTGTTTTTTTTTTTTTTCCTTTTTAACTAGATGCAATTAGGCCCATCTGTCTGCCCCAGTATGACTATGATATCCCAGGTGGTACACAGTGCTGGATTTCTGGATGGGGTTACACACAGCCTGATGGTGGTGAGTCTAAATTTTCTCACTGCCACAAGTCTAATTCAAACATTATAACAGAGTGTGACAATGATATCGACGGAGCAGCCTTAAAATGCATTTTTTCTTATTCAGTTCTTTCACCTGACTCCCTGAAAGAGGCCCCAGTTCCAATAATAAGCACGAAAAAATGCAACAGCTCCTGCATGTATAATGGAGAGATCACGTCACGGATGCTTTGCGCTGGATACATAGAAGGGAAAGTGGATGCTTGTCAGGTCAGATGCTTGTTTTGAAAACTAGTTTATAGAAGCTTATTAAAGATGCATCCTCTCTTGTGAGATTTGTTCATAGCTGTAATAAAGAGTTTCTGTATCTACCTCTCCAGGGGGACAGTGGGGGTCCTCTGGTTTGTCAAGATGAAAATGTGTGGAGGCTGGTTGGGGTCGTCAGCTGGGGGACAGGTTGTGCTGAGCCAAACCACCCTGGGGTTTACACCAAAGTAGCTGAGTTTTTGGGCTGGATCTATGATATGATTGAGGTAGAGACTTTTTTTTTTTTTCCAAATTTTGACAGAAATCATAGCGTAATGCTAATGTATGCTTAAACTCTGCCTTTATATTAAAGCTGTTCTCTAATAAAACTAATTGTTAGTTTATTATCTAAGAATCAGTACAGAATTTAGACACTTGTACAAAATTAGTCTGTAAAACACTTAAAATGTGCCCTAATGTGCCAGTGTTGTTTATTGAGGTTCACTTAGATCTATACGAAGGCTTCTTTTTAAACAATCTTGATCGTTATACTTAAATTTGATTGAAACTCCTTTTAATGTAATTTTTAAAAATGTATCTCTTATTAAGTATTCCTACTCATACTGAACTGAAAAACGTGTTAAGTGGTCCCTCATTCCATCCAACTGTTTTAATTAATTTCATATAATAACGCAAAGGCTGCAAAATGAAATAGAATAAAAATGCATACTATTTACCCATAATTTTTAAAAACTATTTACGTACTCTCTCTTTACAGAATTATTGATAGCTCAAGGAACACGAGGAGGATGCTGCTGAAATAAAGATATATTTGAAAACTTTAATTATATGTTATATTTATATTTTAAATGTCTGTTATATATTGTAAACATATACAGAGTGGAAATATAGAAATACATTTTTACGTTATATTTTTCACGTATTGAAAATAAATTATGCCTCTGTACAACGTCTCAAGCGTGTTTATTGAACAACGAATGCTGTTTTTGCCACTAGGTGGTGACAAGATAACGTTTTATTCAGTTACCATAGCAACTGACAACATTAGCCGAGGTTGTATTGGAAAGTTAATAGTTTATGTGAAATATTTCGGTATTTTTTAGGTTAATCTATAGTATAGACTTTCCGATAATTAGACTCTTTTTCAAGTGCAGAAATATTCTTGAGTACACGACACCCAAGCTGGTTTTGTAACTTCAGAAAGACAAACTTGAAAGTTTTTCTACTTCTTTTATTAGCTAGAAGCTAACTGGCTAGCGGCGGGGGCCACATAAGGTTGTTATTAAGATATTCACCTTAAAATGTCCTTTACTGGAAATACAGAGAATGTTTTGCAGCAGGTTAACCAGTTTTGGTCCATGCTGGATGATCTCTCTGAAAATGACCCCGCAGCCTACCGCAAGTTCATAGAGAAACAGATGAAGGAAAGAGCTGAATTCAGTTCACTACCTGAGCTCCACTCTTGTGTGCGCACTCAAATACTGGTAAGTTCCAGCTGTTACAACAAGTTCAGGCTGCAAACAAGTTAACTTGCCCTTTAGATTTCACAACCGCACGAGGGTGAAATGTCCACGCAGGCAATGCATGGGTCTGACATGTTCAATTTATACTTGCTAGCCTGACAGGTGTAGCAAAAGCTAAAATAAAATTCCCTTATATTCTATAGCTCAATTTGTAAGGATTATTTTCCCCAGTAATATATTATTTATCCCATTTTTATTCAATACTTATACCTCCACTTAATCATGAGCATCGAGTTTGATGTTAGTTATCGAAATAAAATTAAGTACTAAGTAAGGCCCCCAGTTTGATATGAACCTGGGGCAGAATTAGATTAGATTACATTTCTGACCTGTCAGAAAAAGCTAAAGAATGTTCATTATCAACAGTCAAAATCCTAGATAATTATCTACCACCTAAGTTAATCAAACTGTTTTTGAGAAACTGAAATGTGTTCAATAAAAATAATTAAATGATTATCAAAGTTTCTGCCAATTAATCTTATGGTGACTAACTGTGCAACTGTTTTCAGCTCTGTCTGGCTCCTCATTCAAAACATTCAGCTTTTAGCATGTTCTGTTAAGCTGTCATGCCTGCGTTCATTTATAGCTAAGAAATGTGACATGTTTTGACAGTACATCTGTGTTCTTATCAGGAACCAAAAACAGGCTTGCTGTACGTCAATATATGCAGCTGGAAATGTGTGCCTGCGCCCCAGGATCTAAGCAGCCCTTTATCAGTGTGTGCAGGAAAACTGGAAACAGGCATGGATGAAAATCAAGGTACAGCGTAAAAAACAAAACTATCTTTTGTGTTGACATGACATAAACAAGGTACTCAAAGGCTTTTGTCCACAGGCAGGTTTGCTGTGTTGGATTTGGCATTAAATCCTGCAGTGCTACAAAAAAGTAATGAAGATAAAACAGACATTAACAAGGTCTATGTGCTAGCCCTGAGCTTTGCCCAGCAGCAGCATGGGATGCGGTTATCTCAGGAGTACAATGTTGTCAACTGCAGCCCAAAAAGTAGTCCAGGTGACTTACATCACCGGCTTGGGTTTCAAACGCAGCCCAACACCTCCAAACAAACAGAAACAGGTAGAGTAAACAACCTTTTTACTTTGATAAGCTGCTGCAAGCCCTTTATGTTGAACTTCTTTTCCTTTTTTTTTAGAAGGTGTATTATCTGTAATCCCCACCAGTCTCTCATAATCCATAGTCTTCCTTTTTGCAGTCAGTCAGACTCCAGGTGCCCTCCTGAGGCAGATGTCTTCTCTACAATCAGTGAAACAAGACGAGGTCTTCACAGCCCAAATTATCAGTAAACCCACGGAGCAAATAAAGAAGGATTTGATCCAGGTCATCTCCACTGCCATCGTGGAGCCTCAGAAGCCAGAGTACCAACTGGAGGTGAAGACTGACACAGTAGGAGTTCCTTGCAGCATGGAGCTGTCAGTCGAGCTGCCAAAGGTACACTCTATGTCAGAGTGCCAGCTCAGAGTGTCCAAGGTAAATGGTTATACAGTTACCTGAACAGTTATAATGAACCACTTTAGATCCCAGTGTGCATCAGTGCATGGCTGGGTGTCATAATAAATACATAATTGGTCTATAGTGAGTGTTGCAGTGTAATGAATAAGTTTTGCTTTCCAGGAAGATGTCTTACTGGAGGTGGAGGATATTTATTATTTACTTCTGGAATGGCCATATACAGTAAACGAAGACACTGCCTCTGCCATCTTTAACAAGAAAAAACGAAGGCTTAGGTTGAAAGTTGCTGTTTTGTGAACATTTTCCAAAGCCAATGTGTACAGAAGTCACATAGCAAAGAGTAAAATACTGCAGAGAAAATAACCCAAATAAACTTGCAGAGGGACCCGTGTCCTGCCTTAAACTAACAAATTTGTCTCTAAACTGATCTGCTTTTATTGGCAAAATCTCTTCGTCAGACAAATGTGTAACAGCGTTCCTTTGTGATTTGCAGCAAATGTAAAGGGGGGGGGGGGGGGGGGAAGAAAAAAAAAAAAAAAAAAAAAAAAAAAAAAAAAAACAACAAAAAAGA
>JBAMHW010000009.1:14264774-14286136 GCA_037177495.1 Rhadinocentrus ornatus | reverse complement strand
ATAATAATAATAATAATAATAATAATAATAATAATAATAATAATTTTGCTCATCTCTAGATGTACTAGAGAGCAGTGGGCTGCAATGTTTTGGTGCCCAGGGAGCAGTTGTGGGGGGGTTAAGGGCCTTGATCAAGCACTCACAGTGGTTCACCTCTATTGCCACTGTATGTAATCATGAAAACAGGAGATAGGCAACAGGAAGAAAGCACTATATTGACACACAATAAATACAAAGTACAACTTACTTCTAGGTATGCAAATATATGTATAAACAGAATATTAAAGGATTATTACAGTAAATGGATGCTTGCAACATAAAAAACGTTAAAAACAACTTGCAACTACCATTCAGATTGCTATGATGTCTTTATAAAGCAAGATGTCAAGATCTGTGGGTTGGTTTAGTTCTTCTATTGTCTTTTTAGTTTCTGATTTTAATGTCTCAGTCCTGTCTGGTTTCCTGTTTTATTTTATAGGTTTGTTCTTTTTTGTATTCTGTTCTGTTCACTTCCTGTTCATCACACCTGGTTTAATTTGCTAATTTCCTTCACCTTCTCCTCGTTTAGTTAATTCATCTCCATGTGACTATATACCCCTTGGTTGTCTTCCTTGTGTGCCTTGTTGTTTTTTGCCTCTTAGTTTTGTTTTTTGTTTCTTAAAGTGTTGTTACTTTTGGGTAATTGTGCTGGTGCAGTGCCTTTAGTTTTAAACCTTTGATCCATACTTCCAGCTGCTTTCAGTTTTTCACCCTGAATTTGGGTCCAGCTCCCTCCATGACCCGGAGATCCGGGCGGGGCTCAGTGAGCAAGGCCAGACCTTTCACAAATCAGGGCCTCCCATCTAGGAGCTAGCCTTTTTATTTTAATTTATATGCTAATTTAATTTATATATCATTTTTATTTATTTAACAGCTAGTTTATAGAATCAAGGAATAATAATGCTTTTAAGCCTAATAATAACATGAATCCCTGTTTGTAGTTTTATTTATTTATTTTTTATTCTATTAATAGTAATTTTTTATAAATCAGTAAAAATACTGCAGATGTTTGCAGAGAATTAGATATCTGACCGGGCTAGATCTCACTTGATGCAGTTTTTTACCTGCAGCCTTCCTTGGATTTTTCTGCAGTCTGTGCGTCATCCTCTAAAGTTTAAAAGCTACTGTGCAATTTGTTTTAAAGTTTGTTATCTGTAGGGTTACCTGTAGGCGGAACACCATCCTTCTGGCTTCCTGCATTTCCTTCTCCAGCTGCTCCTGGTGGGCATCAAGCTGCTCCTCCCAGGGCTTCTCTTCCTCCTGCCCATCATGCCCGAGGGAGGGACACAATCCACAGAGAGAAATCTCCTCTGAAAGGACAACAAGCACAGAGGAAATAAGTCTACAGAGCTTCACTGCACCAAATCTGGCTCTATAAAAGTTGATGTGCAGCCAACCAACCTGGGACAGATTTCCTCTCTGTCAGCTCAGATTTGTCTTCCAGAGGTTCACCCTGGTTCTCAGACTGATCATGAACTGTTTCTTCTTTAAGGGTGTCAGTGGACTGGGTGATAATGTACTCCTCTTTCGGGGAGTGAGCAGGGCTGGCTGAGCTGAGACTAAAACAGATAGAAGGAACAGGGAAGAATAAATTTATTTATATCCTGCCAAAAGAACAGCTGTAAATAAACCTAGCAACATAAAATGGAGATTTAGACTTTAATAACTCCCAGAGGAGCACCAAGATGAGAAATAATCCCATCTGGGCATGATATTTTAAATCCAAGCCATGTTTTTTTAACACACAATGCCCCTAAGAATACAAATAATAAGATTAATAAAACCACAGCTGAACAAATTTAAAACTTTAAATTTAAATAAATATACAGAAGGAGCAGGAATGCATACAACTCAGTCATTTTCCCACAGGAAATCCATTTACATATTTTTCACCCCCTTTGACCATCATTTTAAAACATAATGATTACATGGTGTCTGAAAAGCTGTTGTCTTGCAGCTAGGTTTGTGTTTTGGACAACATCTCCAGCAGTCTTTGTTACTTTCCCATGTTTGCAGAAATAAGATACGGCTGCTGTGACCTGTGACATACAGCATTATGCATGGTCATGGAGCAGGGGGTTCCTTCTTTTTCTCTGTGTATACATGTGAAAACAGGCCAGTCACTGCAGGTCTTAACTTGGTGCTAGCAAAATCATAAAAAAGGGAGAACTAATTATGCTATGCTTGAGGCTAAATAACCAAGTAGGGAAAACAATACCATGGATTTAACTGTGGGATAAAGCCTTGTTTTAAAGCCGAAGAATCTCCTGAAGGATTTCATTTGCACGGTTAAACATGTTCCTCCTCCCTGAGCCGCCACCTTACCATGGTGGAGGAGTTTGCGTGTCCCGACAATTCCTAGTGGCTATGTTGTCGGGGACTTTATGCCCCTGGTAAGGTCACCCATGGCAAACAGGTGTCTAGGGAAGGGACCAGACAAAGCGTGGCTCAAAACACCCTTATGATGACGACAAACCATGGACCCAGGTTTCCCTCGCCCGGACGCTGGTCACCGGGGCTCCCCTCTGGAGCCAGGCCTGGAGGTGGGGCACGGAGGCAAGCGCTTGGTGGACGGGCCTCTCTCCATGGGGCCCGGTCAGGCTCAGCCTGAAAGAATGACATGGGCCTCCCCTCCCCGTGGGCTCACCACCTGCAGGAGGGGCCATAGGGGTCGGGTGCAGTGTGTGCTGGGCGGCTGCCGGAGACAGGGACCCTGGCGGTCTGATCCTCGGTTGCAGAAGCTAGCTCTAGAGACGTGGAATGTCATCTCTATGGCGGGGAAGGAGCCTGAGTTGGTGCGCGAGGTTGAGCAGTTCCAGCTAGATATTGTTGGACTCACTTCAACGCAAGGCTTGGGCTCTGGAACCACTGTCCTTGAGAGGGGCCGGACCCTCTTCCATTCTGGAGTTGCTCCCGGTGAGAGCACCGAGCTGGTGTAGGCATGCTCATTGCTCTTTGTCATCGATTCTGTTCATAACTTTTATAGACAGAATTTCTAGGCGCAGCCAACGTGTTGAGGGGATCCGGTTCGATGGACTCAGGATTGGGTCTCTGCTCTTTGCGGATGATGTGGTACTGTTGCCTTTATCGGGCCGTGATCTTCAGCTCTCACTGGAGCGAATCGCAGCCGAGTGTGAAGCGGCTGGGATGAGAATAAGCACCTCACAATCCGAGACCATGGTCCTCAGATGGAAAAGGGTGGAGTGCCTTTTCCGGGTCGGCAATGGGTCCTGCCCCAAGTGGAGGAGTTTACGTATCTCGGGGTCTTGTTCAGGAGTGAGGGAAGGATGGAGCGGGAGATCGACAGGCGGATCGGTGCTGCGTCTGCAGTGATTCGGACTCTGCATCGGTCTGTCATGGTGAAGAAGGGGCTGAGCCAAAAGGCAAATCTCCGGCCGGGGAGAGGGAAGTCAGGGTTTCCCTGCCTGGCGGCTGCCCCCACAACCCGACTCCAGATAAGCGGCAGACAATGGATGGAAGGAACATGTTCCTCCCCTAAATATGTAGCAAGATTTAGACTTTCGCCTAGGAGGCTTTCTGCCTATCTACTGGCATTATTCAGCTCAAGCTAATATCACAACAGACAGCAAACACTTGTATCATTTGTTACTGTCTCTGTGTGGACTACATGCACATGTCCCGGTGACAACTTAAACTGGAAACAAGCCTGAAGCAACGTCCTCTAATATGTGAAACTGTTCTGAGAAGCAAATGATGAACAAATGTTAATACGTGCCAAGTGCTACACATGATATCAAACAGTTATTGTTTATCATCTTCATCTTTCTAGCAATTTGAGTAATTCTAACATTAGCTAATCTAAACAAAGTAGAAATGGGGATTATAGGACTTTTACAGGCTGTCAGTTAGGAAAAATAAATAAATAAATTCTAATTTTGAGAAGATCAATTTGAAGGGGAGCGTGGGTGTTAATTTTTTTTATCTTAATACATGTTTTTTAATATTTCTAAAAAAATTAACAGACTAGCAAACAAATTTGACATCCCCCAGCTAACTAACACCCAACATACTATAGTAATAAAAAAAAAAAATAAAAAAAAATAATTCCTGTGTTATCTGTCTTTAATGTCTGCACTTTAGACATTTTTGACATATTTAAATGTTTAACTGCTAATAACTGAGTTTCACTGATGTGGGATCAATACAGTCTTATCTCTTTGTGTATCTATTAAGTAAAGGCAGAAGATCCAGGACAACAATTATGGCATGTTAGTCTATGTCTTTCCCAGGAGAAGAACTTTTGATCTTTTAAAATCTGAACATATTTTACATGTACAGTAACACAATTAACCTTTGATTAAAAACTCAATTTAGAAAACTTTAGGCAACATCAATTTAGGCAACATTGAATTGTTCTGGCTTCATTCAGTACACTGAAAATGTCTGATAGTTTGTTCCTCCCTGCTGTCCCACAGGGTCATTGCACCAGAGCGACTTATCAGATGCTGCTGTAATTATCCCTAAGTGTTTTTCAAGAGTGGATCAAAGAAGCAGTGTCCGTTTAATCATGTCATTGCACATGATGACATGATTGGAATAGCTTCTAACTTTGTTTCAGGGAGGAGTTCAAATAAATTGAAAAAGCTTATTGTAGGTTTTTAAGTGCTGATGTTGCACCAACATAAATGCATGTATTTTCATTTGGAACATGCAGGTTTAGCCAAAAGATTAAGTGCTGCATGGGATTTGCAGAAGATGAGCCTCAGCGCATCCGATTAATATCTTTTTATCAGCACTGTGGAAAGTGTATACAGTTTCTCTATCACTTTACCAAAGGGCAAGTTTAAAATACTCTGATACTTGTTTGTGACCCCTTTTAAAATAAGCTGTTTCTACCTAGGGCCTCTTGTTATGTTTAAGACTTTATTATAGGCTCAAAACAAGATGTTATTTTTAAGCCTCTCAGATGTTCTAATTAAAAAGCTTACAAACACAGAGGCTAAATGATCCAATGTTACACAACGAAAAGCCAAGAAAGCTTAAAATTCTGCAGCATAACTTTGTTTTTTCTCTTTTCTTCACATCTTAAGGCCCCTCGGATTTATAATGTTGCCTTATTTAGGAAACACTGAATTAAAATACTAAACAACATATTATGTAATAATATATTTAGCCACAGTATTATTTTCTTTTCAATTAGGAGTTCCTTATTTTTTTAATTTTTAAATGCGTGTAGCTGATAACGCTCTGTCGCCAGAAAGCAGGCCGTTTTTAAATTGTTAGTTTTTGTGCTTAATTACCAGTAATGCATGAAAGTCAGGCATGAAAAGAAAAAAAAAGGCTTAAGTAAGTGCTAGCACTACAAAATCAGTTAATTTACCAGCACAAGCCAAAATATAATGATGCTATTTTTGGTTTGACTGATAAATGTGGCCCAAATCTAAGACAATAGCTTTCTTAGCCACAGTTCAAACGTTGACTTGGGGGTGAAAAAACATAAAAAAAAAAAAAAAAAACCAACAACAGGTTTTTCATTTCTAAAATAATCTGAAATGTGTCATTTTCATCTGAAATTTAACATTAGAGAGACAGTAGAGGCAGATAGATAGTGGTTGCTAGGCAATAGCAGCTCAGCTCAGGCAGACACCGAGACACACCCACATCTTCAGCACTGTAAACACCGAACAATAACCTGCACAGTCTGAGTTTTAAAGTCTTATTGTAAGAATGTAACAAACTTCTACAAGTAGAAAATGTATGCTAAGCAAGTGGGAGTTTTTAACTAGATGATCAACAGGATACATCTGCCACTGCATTCATTGTTGATAAAAATAACGGCCTATTGCTTGGCAATACGTTAGAATAACAATAACAGCTCCTACCATTTCATCTGTTTAGCTCCCATGCTGGTGATTTTATAGGCTTAACCACCCATACAGTCGGAGCCCTGCATCTGGGTGATGCCCTGCTTCTCAGTCAGGACCATAGTCCAAACACTGCTGCAGTCAGCAGGGAGGGGAGCAGCCCACGAAGCAGCGACCACAGGAGCCTCCACGTCGCACACTGGATTCAATCAGAAATAACAGCACTTTAAATCCTCTGCAGCAGCATATTCCTAAAACATAAAGCTCCAAGTCCTAATCAAAAGCCCCAAACCCGTCCTCTAAATCATACCTAGGTTTGGTCCAAGCTGGCAGAGGCAGGCAGGGAGGGACAGAGAGAGAGAGTGCTCAGCTACACTGAAGTCTGCCCGCTTTCTCTTTGCACTCGCCTGATGGTTGAGCTCACGAGCTCCCATTCCCGAACACAATGTTTTTTGTTCCTTGCCGGCGGGAAATGATGCAGCTCCTCTGCATCTCTTCTACTTTTTTATTTATTTATTTTTTCTCTGCCAACCTTTATGCCTTTATTCCCTCTCCCCTCCCTCCCGCCTTCCCCTCTTTCCCTTCTGCTTGGCAGAACTGGCTTTGTATCAGTCCGTCCTCTCTTCAGTAAGCGAGGATGTCAGACATGGCACTGTCTGGGTGTGTTTACCCTCCCCCTTCTTCTTCCTCATTCCTCCTTTTCCTACTGCTCTCTACTTTCACGAGGAGGAGGAGGGAGATTTCCCCCTTTTCTGTTTCTCTGCTTTGCGTGTGCTTTATGTCACTGCAGCTAAAATAATGGATTTAAAAGGTGGCTTTAAAATCTGGAGTCTTCTGTCACAAAAGCCCAACAAAATATCATAAAAACACATACACATACAGCTCTTCTCACATCATTCATTATCGGTTCCTGTTGTGAAAACAACACTAAAACATTAAAACAACTTTATGATTTCTACAGCAGGCAATATAAAACAAAGCACTTTCTCTATGTGCTGCTCGTGTTAACAATCCCTCTGAAAGGCATTTAAGGTTGAGCAGACTATCATTGAGCTGTTAAAAATGTTGCTGGTGTCATCAGCAAAACTGAAGTAGCTTTCCATGTGGCAGCTTGCGGGTTCTGTCCGCAACTTAATGACAGTCTTAAATTTTCTAAGAGCACCTAAATGCATGCTTCAGCAAGCTACTTTGCTGCAGACCCATGAATATGTATATGAAGCACCAGACTAATGCAGAATTAGATTTAAGCAAAACCGGTCACAGGCTGACTGCAAAAGACATACATTTCTTTTTAAGCATTACATGTTTACTGTGTTGTATTAAACAAGGGAGTTAAAATCTTGTAGTTTTTCGAATATTTTGCAATCAAACCCATTCTCATAAAACTGCATTTTTATTTGTGTTATCTACAACTGCACTTGAATACTATATAGTATTAACTGACCCCAGTTTGAATTCTATTAAAAAAAATTTTTTTTAAAAGAGTTACGGGTGCTGCAATTTATCAATATCACTGAATATTGTCAAAGTATTAAATATTAATATCTTTATGATATAAAAAAACAGAGCCTTGAGGGACCCCCTTATCAAAAGCCAAAATGTCTGAGGAGCAAACATCAACTTTGTCACTATGACTGCATAACATTGTCCAGACGGGTCGTCCAAACCAAAGAACCAAAATTGACAAAACCTTCAAGCCTTCACATTCTTCTAAAAGACAACCAAAGCATTCACCAGTTATAGTTTATTAGTCCTCAATACTAATCAAGTTTGTCAAATGACATCGTAACACATAAAGTTGGTGAAAAAATTATGATTCCCAGCAGTCAGAAGATTAATGGGAAAAGCCCACAGAGAACTACTGAGGTGTTCAAATGTATTGATATGTTGTTTTGACTTTGCTGTGATTTGGTGAAAAGATTCATATTGTAAAGATTAATTCTTATATTGAAATTCCTCTACTGCAAGCAGGAAGACAACATTAAACAGATTATTATTTGCCCATGCTTATTTGTATGCTGGGTAAAACATAGGTTTTCTCAGAGAAGTTAATCAAAGTCACACTGTGTACACAAACAACTTTTTGCTGGTATTATGTAATAACTTAATAGTTGCCATGTCGTCTACAAAAGAAAATAAAGAGCAAATTCATACAAAAAACATACATATCAGTCTGACATTTTCAGTATCCTTTTCCAAAGCCCTCCAGCCTTCAAAATACTGCTTTTGTTTTTTTCATGCACTTACTTATATTCCTTGCAGTATTACTTTCATTGTTTTTGCTCAAATATTAAAAAGACATGGCAAAAACTCAGCCCCCGGCAGAGACAATAAAGATTTGGCAGACCGTGACATGACTGAAAGAACTGTGGGAAACAAAGGGCTGGTAACAGAAAAACGATGTGGGCTTCACATGTGGATGATATATAAGAAGTGACTTTGCTGTTCAGAATGAGGACAGAGTTATTCCACCACTCGAGGAGCCAGGAGGTAAGAAGAAAATTGGTTTGCCACAGGGGCGGCTTGAAAGCAGCCAATTTGTAAATCAAATGAGTTGCTAAAATAGAGCAGATTGTATGATCACAATGGATTCTGATTGCAGATTATGACTGTGCCTGCTATGAAGTGCAAGTTATCAGTGTTGTCCATTTCAGTGACCTTCAAGCAGATATGCATGAAGCCCTACTGATAAGATTTTGTCTCTGGAAATCTCATACATTTTTATTGTCAAATGTAATTCAGAGAAGAAGTCTCAATGTTAATGTATTTTTTTGTTGGGAAAACAAAAAAACAAACAAAAAAAAAGCAATGGATGCAAAGCCACTCTGTTATCATAAATCAGCTGCATGCCAAAATATTAACATATTGAGTTTAGTTGCAAATGTATCATTAGACCATAAGGTTTGCAATGTTTTTATAAAATACAGTACCAGTCAAAAATTTTGGACATAGCTGCTCTTTCCAAATTTCACATGTCAATATCATGATAACATTTACAAAAGCCAAAAATAAATCTAATTAATATCAAAGATCTCCTTTAAAATTATTGAACATTACACTATTTTTTAATAGTATTTTTTAAATATTTTTTAAATCTTGTCTTCATTAAATGTCAAGATGTTCTAAATAGACAATAGTTTTATTACCTTGTTTGTTGAATGTAGAAAATGATCATAATTGTTTCACAAAAGTTCTTAAGATGGAAATACTAGGTATTGCTAAAGGCCAAATGTGTGTATCATGTGCATCCCTCTGTGGGCTTCGCTTCAATAAAACTGAGTTGCACAGAATGTATCTGTTTTAGAGTTAGCTTGTAGGGTTTGTGTTTTTTTCTTCTAGATTGGTTAAAACAGGACACGTCTAGCTACAGTACATGCATTACATTTACATCAATCTTAAGCAACTGGTATATATAGAGTGAGCCCACGGTTGTTTCACTTACCTTAACTCTGAATGAGAAAAAGAAAGGTTACTTTTCTTTTTCTTAGAAGAATTTCTCTTATTCCCATCCATGGAGTCTGATTGTTTCTTATCCTGTTCACATCAGCTTGTGTTGAAGCAGCAGCTGCAGTCTCACAAATGCAGCTCAAACAGGATTATTTTCTTTTTTGACTCTAAATCTCACACATGACAAAGTCCCACAAGTTTGTGAGTTGAGTCGAAGGTTGAAGGAAGCAGATCATTAGTGGTCATCTTTGAAGCTTTTTCTTCCTTGTCAGGAAATATTGCCCTGCATAAAATCCACCACACTCACTTTTCATTTAATATGATTTCTTGTCAGTGATGCTTCAGTCTTATTTGCCTCGGTCATGTCTCAAAGCTTTTGATATCTTGGTAGTCTGCACATTTCAGTCAGACTACACTTCTGGAACACAGTGGCACTGGAGGATAATCACTTTAGTTTAAAATAAAATGCATAAAATTATGGTGATCTCTCCAAACAACTGAGAGCATCACATATTCAGAGAAATAACAAACTTGGGTCTAACTGAAAAAATCTCCTGATGTCCCAACATGCTGGTGTGTTTCAGTGTCAGTGATATACCTTTTTAAATAAATCATGTTAGTGTGAAAGAAGGAATTTGTAATAAAAATTAGATTGGAAGGAATTTCCACACATGACGAGCCAAAATATAGCTAACTCACTAAATCTGATTAATGAAATATCCCACTGTGAAAACCAGTAAGAAGCAGAGAAAACTCAACCTTCAGTTTTCAAGTTGCTTTTCCTAAGTGGATAGCAGAAAACAGCAGGAAAGACTTGAAAGGCTGTTTCCATTAAAACCTTTTATTAAGTCAATTTGGTACATAAATCTAACAAACAATGAATGAAAAGTAAGTTGGGTCACCAGGATGAAGATCCAGAGCCTTAAAGGCCAGGATCCCCCGCACCCAAAGCGACTAAATGGTAGAGCTGGATAGTCGCTACAGTCCCATATTATGCAAAATTCACTTTTGAAAAGTTTTCTAACAGTCATATGCATCCTCATAGCCTGCGTATGAGGCCCAAACATGAGAAAATTCTGTCACCTCTCTCACTTGCTTGCTCCACTTTTTAGCAAATCTGTGATCAAATGGGTGAGTCTGAGATCTTTCCCTTTGTGACGTCATAAAGGAAAATAACTACTCCCCCCGGTAGTGGATACTGCCTTTTATTTGCCTCACCGGCTAGCTAAGCCTGCCCTCTAAAATCACAGAGCGAGCTCCAGCAAAAGCCAGATTTTCTCCCAGAGAGTGGCATGGAATGGGGGTGCACAGGCACCACTCATGAACATTTAAAGGTTCATACACAGAAACAGCCCGTTCTCAGTAGAGCTCACTGGAGCCACATTTGGAATGGCTGAAATTAAGCACCAAGGCTGAATTTGGGGTAATACACTTTGAAAACAATGTTGTTGGACCTCTGACACCCATATAAAATTGTTGAAAAAATGTATAACATGGGACCTTTAAGACTAATGCAGGTGCAATCATTTATCCAGAAAACACTACAAGTGAATTTATTTTTTCAATGTATCATCACTCTGGCTTGCTCTCATTAGCGATTCTTGTACTCAAGCCAGTGGGATCACCACCAACAAGGCTGATCACTCCACAGTTCCACTCTGATTCTGGCCAGATGGAGGGTTTGACTGCAGTAGCCAGCAGATGGTTTCCTACCCAGGTGGCTGAAGTGTAGGAACTGCTAATGTGAACAGGGTAGAGAAATAATGAAAGGCAAAAAAAAAGAAAAAAAAAAGAAGAAAAGATACTAGTTGACCAATGACTTCTTGTACTTAGTGTTCCCCAGATAAATGATTGGAACAGCATCAGTCCCAGTCTCTCTGACTCTGCCTAGATTTGCCACAGTCGGTGAAACTGGGCCAGCAAAAGATGAAGTAAAAAAAACCCTCACTATTCTAAAACTCTGTGAGTTGGCAGCCTTGATCGTTATATTGCAGACCTGCTGTTTAAAAAGACTGACAGAGAGAGGTGTGGGCGAGGCCTCATTATGGTTTTCAAAGATCCCCATTTACTGACTGAGGAAGACGGTGCAGCATCACATATTTGGATGTTTTTACAAACAAAAAAAACAAAAAAAAAATCTTAAATTTAAGAATACAAAACAAACAAAAAAAACTTGATTGGGTTTATGCATTAAAGGTACCTCTAAAATTTTGCTCCATCTGTAAAAGAAATTACAAAAAAAAAAAAAGGTGAGCAGACTTGCAACAAATTTCCATATGAAACACATTATCTCAGAGGTCAAGTCCTTCTACAAACAAATTCAACATTTTGTGGCCTCCAGCACAATAGGAAAATTTTTAATTAATTTTTTTAGCCTAGGCAGGCCTTCATGTATGCAGATAGCTAAATGCTCCCCACGAGTCCACTTTCTCCTGTTTTGTGCCTCATGTTGTATTCTGGTCTGCCATTGTTCAGTCTTCCAACAACAGACAAGTCTTATTGTTATGGTTGGTTTAGCTACCCTAAGCAGAGAACAAGAACGTGGTGATGCAGACTGACAGCACTAGCACCCACATGACATTGCTGTAGCAGGGATTTACCTTAGAAGTCAAAGCAGAAACAACATTATGCTGCATTTATGCATGCAAACACAGCAGCATGATGTTAGCAGATAGAGGTTAGACAACACTGTGTGTCTGACTGATTTTATGAGACAAAAACTGACACAAGTGAGTGTTACACAGTGTGTAACTGCAGCTTTTAGCATTTTTATGTGCGTCTTCCACCTCATTTCCGAATTTGCATACACTCAATTCCTCTCCTCAACTCCTCTCCAACTAGATGTGGTGTGGTATGAAATCAGATGAGATGCTCTTGCTTCCAAGCGGTTGTTTAAAAAAGAAGTTTTATTGCAGCACAAAGCTGTATTTCATTATTTCTGCCCAACAATGTATATTTACTTCTAATTTTAGTAGGAGGATGAATGAGAGAATGTATGAACCATAAATTGGACAAATGAGATGAACAAGTAAAAGTCAAAGTAAGAAGTCTTCTTCTTTACAGTTTTAGGGCATTTGGCATCCTTGAGTTAAATTAATAATTACTGCCTCCTTCTGGTAGTTTACTGCTCTAGTATGATCTTTATCAGACTATATTTAGTAAATTATTCGTCCAGGTGTTTTCAGAGATGTAAATATTTTTTTGCCCTCCAGACTATCCCCATATTCTAGTTGGTCCAAGTCTTTACTGTACTTGTCCCTATTCCCTGCAGATTCTTAACCTCATATTTCTTGTATAAAACTAGGACATGTCCCAATGTCTCATTTCATAATGCCCGACTGGATGCTTAGCTGTGATGAAAAGTGTGTGATTTAGTTTGCTGTGAGCAATTCTATATACTTAATCTGTCATACTGGGTCCTGTTTCTTACCACCACTACTTAATTTCAAGTATATGTTATGTGGTTTTTTCCCACTTCTGCTGCTTTTGTTTCACTATTTCACTCTAAGCTATGACTTTTTCTGCCTTTTCATTTCCACATGACTGGACTATCTTACCATGAAATTAACAATATTTGGTCTTAGATAAATCTAACTAAACCTGTTGTAATGCTTGACAATATTGATACTGACTGACTGCATGTAGGCGTTTTGTTGCCTTCCTTACAAACACATACAGGTAATATAATGTTCTTTTAAGTTTTGCAAGCTCTCATTTCATGAATGAGGATCGCCACTGCTGCCACTTTCCTCTGTAGATTCTTGAGTTTGAAATTGCAAATTGTGTCAGTTATATTACTAAAATGGATCAGCACTTAATTTTCGTGCCTCACCCTAAATAGTTTCACGCTCACAGAGGCATTTTGCAAAGGCTATAGCCTCACAGGCACATCACAAAATCATTACTTTTCTTTTCCTTTTTTTTGTATTCATTTCTACTCATCAATATTTTCTATTTGTTTCATTCCAATAATTTCTTCTCTCCTAATTAGTCTCCAACATCCCTTTTATTGGGTGGCTTGTCTTGTGATTTCCTTTTAGATTCATCTGATGTGGCTTTTAGTCTTTGTAACCACAGTGGAATCTTTCCTCCTGCCTCAACTTGGAAAGCTCTTATTGATGCTAAGTTTCTCCACGTGTTCTGAAAGGACAAATTAGACTAATTTCTAGGCTTATACAACACACAACACAATTATTTTTCACCTGAATTACACTTGGAAACTCCCAATTCTAATCCCACTAGACACCATGATAGATTAAATTCTCACATTTTCTCCCACTATGTTTCTTAAATCCTCTGCAGATTAATAGAAGATGGATACTCCACAACAGAGCATTTCTTTCTCCAGATTACTTCACCACCTAAATACTGTGCAACGTTTTTTGATGACTTTGCTGAACTGCTGTCAATAATCTGTGTTGACTCTGAATGTGTAGTTATTGTTGGTAATTCATTCATGCTGATAACCCTCAGGACAGAGAGACCGAAGAATTGTATTGTGCTCTTGATAACTTTGGTCTAACTCAGCATGTAAGAGGAAAAATGCGACAACAGAGGACACTGTCTGGATCTAGTCATCTCTATAGGTCTGAATATTTCCAAGGTTGTGGTGATGGATGGACCCCCCCCCCCTCCCCGGCTTTCAGTTGATGAAAAAAATAGAATGTCAAAAAGCTGAACGCAGGTGGTGGAAAACAAAGTTGCAGGTTCACTATGAGATCTATAAAGAGGAACTAAGAATTTATAATCTGGAGCTGAGATATGCAAGACAATCTTTATTTTCTGACAAAATTTCTAAGAACAACAATAATGCTTGTGTCTTGTTTGTTACTGTTGACAGGCTAACTAATCCTCCTGTTTCAGTAACCCGGTATTATTGCCAAAACCCATCTTCAGTGTCCCTGTCTTTTCCTTTGAACTAAGAAGTTTATTTTCTCTTCATTATTACTTTGACAAAAAAAAAAGATAAAAAAGATTGATCTGTAGTGTTTCTCTCTGTTTTCATTTAAATTGTCTGTAGATAAAAACTGATATGTATTTAAACGTTGTTTCAAGTGTTTCAGTCAATTACAAGAACACGGGGAACTTCGTTGGTGTAATTTATTGTTCGTCCTGTTCCGGTGCAAGTCTTGACCTCTGTGGACCATTGTGGAAAACGTCCCAGTGCAGTAAATCAAACGCACCGATACCCTTAGCAACTTCTGCGTTTGGAAAGTAGACGCGCATGCGCCGGTTATTAAGCACTTTTGCTCTGTGCTGTTAAAATTGAGGGGGAAAAAAGCAGGAAACACAACTGCTTACTCTCCTACTGATTTTAATCGTAGCTTACAGCAACAAATGTAAAGACATAACGTGTGGTTCACGTTTTTTAAGGCTGGGCGCAGAGGAGGCCACTGGCTCTCTCCGAGGGGGCGGGGGAGCAAGGGAAAAGCTCAAGGAAGAGTGGGAGATGCCCGGTCAAAGATCCATCCAGCACTGATAATTCAGAAACAATTTGGAATGAAGGAATTTTTAAACACACAAAGTACTTTTCAAAACTGCATGTTGCCAATGGATCTATTGTCTGACACAGAGTGCAGTCGTGACTGGTTCTGGCCTTTACAGCAGGCAGCCCCTCTCACATCTTCCTGGTACTGCGTACCGCCAGTGATTCTTTTAGTGGTTCGCAGTACCGGGTCGAACCATACCTTCCTTACTTGAATAGTTATTTTACATGAGAAATGAAAACCACATTTTCCCTCACTTCCCAATCAGTGTTTTCACTCAACACGTCGTACATCATTAATATGATCTCATCCTCAAAAAAAACGTTACTGCTTGAAATTCTGTTTAACATTTGCACTGCTTTTCATTTGTATTTTTTACCTCAAGCAAATCTTTTTTATGTCATGAAATATATTTAATCAATGTCGTTTTTAAGGTCCTTTTCTTTATAACGTTGAAACTAAAAATCAATCGTTTTGAGATAAAAAAAATAATATAAAAAAATAGCTACAGGGTTGAATATTCATAGGCCGCAGGGTTCAGCTGCCACATTTATGATTGACAAGCCTCTGGTCCAATCATCATTCAGCGTCATTAACATTCAATGACGTACATTGTGCGACAACCTCACAGCGGAAGTACCGGCAGAGCCTGTGTGCAGTGTTTTGTTCCTCTCAAGTTCTACTCATTTCCGAAAGGTACAGTTTGTATACATTTCCTATGCGTTGATAAACGTGTAGTTTGACGTTATGGACTTATCGCGCAGAGTAGATTTAAAGAGGTTTAGTACAGTTATAACGAACTATCCAGCAGTAGCTAACGAGCTGAGCTAACACCTTAGTGTTAACGTAATGGTTTCATACATGTAGAAAATAATGATATTTTTACTCTCTCTAACCTTTATATATATATATATATATATATATATATATATATTTATTCAATTAAAAAGAAAACACCAGTTTGTTTATATTTGACTCACGTGTTTCATGTCAGGAGCCATCATGTCCAAGCAGCCGATGGGGAAGACGTTGTTAAGGAATGTAATTCGGCACACAGATGCCCACAACAAGGTGCGTTTGGGTTCATGTGTTTGTGTGAAGAAATCGCAAAAGCAGTAATTTAATTCAGAGGTTAAAAAAAGGAGCAAATATAAAAATAACGCATTATACTATTAAATACCATGCTTAAACGCATTTCTGCTACATTCTGTCCCTTTACTTCAATTTAAGAGGAATGTTGTACGTGGTTTATCTGGCTTGTCTTGATAAGTAAGTAAGAAAGACTAAAAGACAAGAGAGAAAAAAAGACATATATATATATATATATATATATATATATATATATATATACACGCATCATTAACAAATATTCTGTTTCTCCGGCAACAGAACTAACAAAACAGTGAAAGAGCAGTCCACAAATATTAGTCTGTGCTCAACTATCCAGAGAGAAGTCTGACCAGATGAAATAAGTGAAAACATTTGGTGAGAAGGACCACTGTGTATTAGTAGAGTGGAATATGGGTCTTTTTCTAGCTGTCGAAGCTGATTAATCGAAAGCAGAATGGCAAAAGAAAGGTTATTAATATGTATTTTTCTTTAGCATCTAATGAAATAACGTTTTTCTAAAGGCAAATGACATAGGATTTGCTGAATGTAAGTGGACATTTTTAACAATGAGTCTGTATTGCCTCTGTTTACTTGAGTAGATCTGTTCTGCACTCTGCTACGCTCTAATGTATATCAACTATCTAAACGTCTACATTAATCAAAAACATCATCATTTTCACAGCAGCCACACTGACTGTGGTGCCTGCACACAGATATCTGCATTAATTTTTCCTTTACTGGCCTTATGAAATAAACGGCAACCAATGACCATTATCTCAAAATGACAAATAATAGGTCCATTACAAAACAGTAGTGGTAGCTGTTTGTTCTGTAAAAAGCCTGGATGGTGAGGAATTTACTTTATATCCTAAATGTTATATTTGCGACCATGTAAATCTAGTCCTTTATTGTAATTTTTTTAAGAATTAACAAAACTGGGAAACATCCTCAGGCAAGGGTGACATCTTTTACTGATTTTTCATAAATCTAAAGGGATATTTATGTATTTTTAAGTGAGATGCTGTGTGAAGAACTTAGGTGCAATCAATGTCTTACCTGCACTGATAACAGGGGAACCAAGCTGAGCTCAACACTGAGCCACAGAAGAGGGAATGTTCATTTAAATCAGTTTCTTCATGAAGTTTTAATGAAGAAGCACAGAAATAACCCCCTACTGGCCCAGTTTTTATTTATTTATTTTTTTATAAACCTGTTGCTGGCATTAAATCCAAAGTGAGATTATTTCCAAAAGTAATAAAACTTTAGTTTAACATGTTGTTTTTGTACCATTTTCAATTCAATACACTGTTGCCCATGGATTCTTCCCAGCCCACACTCATTACAAACAATGCTCTCCACAGTTTGCCTGGCATAGCAGACTGCACACAACAAATAATCTGAACTAAAAACACTCTCGGTAATAATGACACCCAAGCTGGCAGGCTGACATCCCTCCTGTGTGGCTCTTCAGGTCTCCGTGCAGTACTGCATATTATCGAAGTGGCTGATTGTACATTGTGCAGCAGATGAGTGCCAGTCAGCTCCATCTGACTCAATGTGACCTACCTTTCCTCTTTCTTTCTCTCATTATTCATTTATTTATTCATTCACTCATCAACACACTGTTAATATTTTTCTAATCTTTATTTATTTAGTCTCTGTGGCCAAAAAAGGTTAAGTTTGGTCTCATCAGACCATTTAAAGAATAATAATTAAAAAAACAACAACAGATAAATAAATAATGAGAAAAAAAAACATTTGCAAACTTTAGTCTGATCAGTCTTATATTTTCTAATCTGGAATGTGTCGGTTTTGGGGTTTGGGGTTGTTTCTAACAAATGTTACCATATGTACTTGCATATTGTTATCCATACCTGTAGTCTTAAAATGGGTACTCATTGGAAACTTCACTTCACTTCACTTGCTACATTTTTAACCCTTTTTAAATCACATCTGCAATGAGCTCTTGGACCTTTGCATAGTACTGTGTATCCGTCAATCCTATGAGGGCTGTCAGACAAGCTCTTTTATGCTGAAAAAGACCACTAATGTAAAGTTTAAGAGCAGTATGGAAGACATTCAATATTTTCAGTACCACTTAATAAACCCAGCAAATGATAAAAAAAAAAGAAGTAATTATTATTATTTTTATTTTTATTTTTTACCTTTGAGGCTTTCCAGTTTGATGACACTCAAAAACCTATTATTGCTCTGACATTTTTGCACATAAATGTGTGTGAATTTCTGATCAGAAATGTACATGAATGTGTGCCTTTGTAGTCCTTCATGCACATGTTGTTGACCCACTGCAGATCCAGGAGGAGATGGAGATGTGGAAAATGCGAGACTGGGAGATCCAAACATCCCACCACAAACATGTTCCAGATACAAACAGTATGAGGTAGGAGCAGTGTATGTCCCAGTTTAATTTGAGCCTTTCAAACACAAATGACACCACATCTCCTTTGAGAGACACGCAGAGTGAGGGCTGTTAGTGAATGTTGCCTCGATGAATTGTGAATAATGGTTTTATTCCAGAGGGCATATGCACTGTGATCGAGTGTCTGATCAACCCAGAGTCAGGAGTCAAAGCAGAGAGCGAGTAGCAGAGCATGACGACAGAGAAGCGCGATACTGGACCCGCAAACTTTATGAATTTGAAGCCGGTGATCCTGACAGGTACACAGCATGGCTAAATAATGTAAAGTTATTAATTTACTTTTTGAAATGTAAATTGTTTTTCTTTTTGTGTTGTGTAAGTGACAGTACATTTGTATATGTATCTGTATTGTAATGAATTCACAGCAGATTTAGACAACTTTGCAAAATGTGCATGTTTTTGTTCACATCACAGATGGGGACATAGTGGCTTCAAGGAGCTGTACCCTGAGGAGTTTAAAAGTGACGGGTAAGCAGAAATACACAACTGCACCAAGGAACTGCTGCCTGAGAGTTTGTAATCACACTAGAGGTATTATGGATAAGACATGACTACCAACATATACAACTAACTGTTAACTTTTTATATGTCTAACACTCATCCCTTTCCAGTTTAGGCTGCGATCACCACAATGACACCAGGAGGGGTTATTTTTTTTATTTTTTTTCTTAAGTTTTGTCCATTTTTCTGTAGGGAAAAAAGAGGCACCATGAAAAAGACTGGTCGCCACAAAATGAAGAAATCCAAATCTGACACAGAAGCGTGCCTGTCAAAACGTTCCAAAAAATCCTTGAAGAAAAAGAAGAAGAAAAAGAAGAAGAAAGCAGAGGACGGGAAGCACAAGAAAGACGAGTCCTCAAGCAGCGAGTGCAGCAGTGATGGCAGCAGTGCCACACAAGACAAGCAGAGGAGGAGAAAAAGGACAAAAAGCAGACATAAAAACAAGAAAACTGTGAAAAGCAAAGGGAGAGAGGACGACAGCAGCGCAGGAGACAATAATGAGGAGGAAAAAAGGGAGAAACGGACTCGCAGTCGTAAAAAGAGAAAGCAGGACACCCACAACGACTCAGACTCAGGGCCTCTTTCCAAAAAGAGGAGGAGGAAAAACTGGAAGGCAGCAGGAGAGGAGAGCTCAGATGATAGTTCTGCAGACTGAGACGGAGGCAGAGCTAATGACCAAGAAAACTGCTACAGATTCCTTTTGTTCACCTGAGCTGCACAGAGGGCTCTCCCCTGCAGGCCTGTTCGGTGTTGTATTCTGTTCAACATCAACAATCCTGTTCTGTTTGTCCTTTCTATGGGCCAGGAGCCATTTGTCATCAGCTCTGCACTAGACAGCAGCAGCGTGAAGCAGGATGGTGTGGTATTTATTATTGATTGATTATTGAATCTCATCTCAGACTGAAAATATGATGCCTGTTGTGTTTATTGTTTTAAGAGGGAAAAAAGTGCAAATGTGCAGCTTTCCATCAGTTATTATAGATGGTGCATTTGCTTTTTTTCATGTTTTATAGTTTTATAAATTTTAAATATTTTTCAAATGTAAGAAATAACCCTTTGTATTTTTTTTTAAATTCAAGGAATATTTTTGATTTTTTAAAAATGGAATATTTGAAAGGATTTCTCAAGCAATATTCTGCATTTTCCAGCTTGTCAAAAATAAATAAATAAATAAATGAATGGCTGAAACAACCATGAATTTAATTTGAGTAAAACAAGCATCATTCTCAGTTTGATAATACAACAAGTGGAAAGGAAATTAAGAAGAATATTTAAGTTGCGAGCTACAAGCTAGCTTTTCTTCCTTCAAACATACCTAAACTCGGCTTGCCTTTGCATTATCCTAGAACACATTAAAAACTAGTGCTCTGGTTAATAAATTTAGAGAAAAACGTGAAACCAAACTAAGTTGTATTTAAATATTTTTGTTTTTTCATTAAAAAAATAATAAAAATCAACATAAATACAATAACCATCACTAAAACATGACAAATGGAATAATCTAGCTCTGAAAACAGAGATGTCAAACATTCAAGTAATTTCTAAAGTCACCCATTAATCTGAAATTGAGTGAAATTTTCATAGATTTGTTGGTGGTAACCTAAAGATAACATGTCTAAACCTTCATCCAACAAATTAAAGCACAAGTTTTGACATTTTAATTGCATCACTTAGCATGTATTGTTCGGGGTACACCACTAATGGTTAAAATCTTATTTAAAAAAGAGACAGCAGTTCGTTCTTATGGGTGAGTACAAATCCACATTAAAAAATATTACCTGTGGCGTCCCGCAGGGTTCAGTGTTGGGACCAGTTTTATTTCTACTAAGTATAAACGATTTATGTTATATCTCCCAAAAACTTAAAATGGTACTTTTTCCAGATGATACCACAATTTTGTGTTCTGGTAAGGATGTACCGCTGTTACTGGCCGAGATGAAGATAGAAACGAATAAATTAAAAAAAAGGTTTGATGATAATAAATTTTGACCACAAACTAAGCTGGAATCCTCAAATTACCAGTATTACAAGTAAAATTGCAAAGTGAATTGCCTTCATGGGTAAATCCAGGTATATACTGAATCATAATACACTGTATATTGTTTACTGTACTCTTGTCTTGCCACATATTTGTTACTGTATTGAAGTTTGGGGCAATACCTACAAGATAAAACTAAGCACACTTGCAATTCTCCAAAAGAAGACCCTTCGAATAATGCACAATACTGGCTTTAGGGACCACACCAACCCACTGTTTCTTACATCCGAAGTACTAAAGCTTGAAGATTTAGTGAAATACCAAACCTTACAAATAATATATAAAGCCAAGTACAATTACTTACCTCATAATGTACAAAAAATGTTCAGTAATAAAGATTTGAAATATAACTTAAGAAGAGAAATGAATCTAAAAAAAAACAGCGTGCAAACCACCTTAAAAAAAGATGTTCATCACTCGTTCTGGAGTTAATCTTTGGAATGAGCTGGATGATCAGTTAAAGGGTTGTACCACAC
>JBAMHW010000009.1:14253108-14264674 GCA_037177495.1 Rhadinocentrus ornatus | reverse complement strand
GTAACTTTTCACTGTTTTCTTTATATGCTTGCACACTGGCACCCGAAAAATTTACATGAGTGTTGACACCTGTATGCCTCAAATGCTCAAATGAGTCGCTGTAATAGGGGGTGGGATTAAATAAGTTCTTCTTCTTTTCACTCCTTTCCAAGCTAAAACAATGTGTGTATTCGTGTATGCGTATGTATATGTATGTATGCATATATGAAATGAGAACATGTTCATGTTATTTTCAATGTTCAGTATATTTGTTTTAAAATGTACAACACATCCATTCCTATGGCTCGAAATAAAGACAAGAATCAGAATGTAGTTGTGTAAATAGTGCCACACAGCCTCCTGCCGATCTCTTACACAGAAAGTTTGAAGCCAAAGAACAGGAATGTGACAATACTCCTGTTTACATGAAGATAGCTGAATTAATAATTCATAGTTTAATACTTTGAAATAACCTACGGACGAGAAAATGACATTTTTTCTGTTAAGAACCCTTGTTATAGTATTTGATTTGTCAAGTTGTTTGTCAAGAAAGAAACAGGGCGCCTCATCTCCATGGACAACTGAGGATCAAACACCTCACCACAATCCTGCCTTCCTGAAAAGGCTCTTCGTTATCAGGCAGAGGATAGACATTAATAAGCTGCTGTTCGTGATCAAAGTGAATACACTTAGTGGCTTGTCAGAGAGCTCTTTTACTGTTATACTAGTCAAGAACTCCACGTAGCTCAGCTCAGAAGTGATAAGCAGCAGATTGTCCTCCCCTGTAAAGTGTTTCTATGTAATGCAGGAGGAAAGAACTATTCCCTCCATTAACAGCCCTAAAAATGCAACATTTTCACAAGACCTATTAGTAAATTTATTCTAACCTTGTTAACATTGTCTTTGTGTAAACCTGGTAACAAGTCATAAGCCTGTACCATATGGGTATTTGGATAATCTGATGCCAAAGGAAGTGTTGGTAAACCACTTTGAAATTGTGTGCTCCGCAAAAGCCTGAAGCACTTCGCTAAGTCTGTGTCAATAGGCTAAGTGTTCTCTCCAAGAAGCACAGAGTGGGCTGAGTTCAGTTTGGCTGCAGCTGCACGAGTCTTGGATGGAGAAAAAAGGAAATAAAAGTCAAGTCAAATCTGTGTTGATGGAGGTTTTTAAAAAATGCAAACACGGTTAATAAGCAGTTTGGCAAAAATGCCAAAATCCACATTTGAGTGTCTTATAGCTGTTTTCACTGCTGAAGTGATAATAAAAAATGAATGTCAATCTTATCCTCAAGCTTTTCAGAAAGCCATTCTGGGACTGTGGCTGCAACATTTTGCATGATCCACTACTGCAAATATCCACAGATGGATTGGATGACAAGTTACAGTGTTGTTTCCACTGTAAACAAATTTTATCCACAGCTTTGAGAGTTGCTAGAGGCACAACACGAGGCATGGATATGCCAGTTTGTTAGTTCATTCTGGTTCAGACAGAATTATCTCAACTACAGACCAGAACAAAAGGTTTCAGCAGACATTCCTGGTCTGCAGATAGATGGATAATAACATTTAATTTAATATATTTCCCATCCTAAACTAGTTAGTAACTTCTGGAGAACACCAGTGGTGTCAAATATAAACATCACCAGCTAAACAGAAGTACACAAGCATTGTGAGAATGAACATTTAGATCAAACAGATTAAAAAAACAAAACACACACACACACAAAAGTTTGGCGTCATTATTTCATATAGCTATAACAATCACATAGATAAATGTAATGTGACTGTATGTGGCTTTTTTCTCTTTATTTTTTTTAGCAGGATTTTTGCTTAATTTATAAGCCGAACACTTTTTAAATGGTTGATGTGTCAGCAGACTTAAGAACTTGGCTGGTGGCACAACTGACTAAATCCTAATTAAGGGTCCAAGCAGCATCAGCACGCTTGATGCTTTTGCTTTTATTTTCTGTCTTCCTTTTTTTTCTCCAATAATTTGACTGCACAACAGAAACCATCTGGCCGAGAAACACGAAACTTCCTAAATGTGTCCCACACGTATGCAGAGGTGGTGCTGTAAAACGTTAGTTTACATTTTCACAATTATATAGTGGTTTGAGAGTCAACCTGTTTATGACATTTGATATTGGAAATGTTTCTCCACTGGTCTGGTGAGTGGATATTTATTTTTACTTCACAACTGTACATCCTTGAAAAACTAGTTTGGACCTTTATAAAACCAGTGTATCAATCATCACAAAACTACCTCAGAATCATCTAAAGAAATTTCAGTATTTAAAAAAGAATAATTTTCAGCTGTAAGGGGTCCCACACAGGCAAAACTGTGATACAACCAAATTTTATGGATTTGTACATAATTGGTTTGGGGTGTTTTGTGCATTGAATATCATTGAGTGAAGTTAAACTAATGCATTAAACAAAGTTCATAGTTACAGTTGTTTAAAGCTTGCTTGGACCATAATATTTTCTGATTGTGACTGTATTTTCATGCTAGGGAATTTGTTATTGGGAGTTTGTATTCAAAGAAAGTTTATGCACTTTGTTTTTTTGCTTTTTTAAGAGACATACAATATTTAGTAATAAAAAACCACCATGAATTTGTAGTTTAGCTGAGTGCAGACTTGACTTTCTTGTTGAACTAAAGTAAAATAAACTCATTACTGCATCACTGAATAAAACTGAGTTTCAGCCGAGCAGTTAGTCTTGTGATGATGTCAAACAGACAGTTACATGCATAGCATGCAACTGTATTACATCTTAAACCATGCTTAAGCTTAACTTACACACATTGGCATACAATATTATATGAAATTGGATTTTTTTGTGTGAAAAAAGTAGTTGTCTTCACCAAGTCAAGACACTTTTTTTCAGATATTCAGAACTGCTGATGAAACACTTTGCTCTACACTTTGTGTTTGCTAGTTTGGCTGTCCAAGCCATTTTTTTAGGACAGGATGAAATCTCAGCCTGCTCCAGCCTAAGCAGATTTGGTCTTGAATAATGGTCACAGATAGCAGCTGACATAAATGCATCTCCCGCTGGCAGAAATGGCCTGCAGCACATTTCCAGGCTGTAAGTGTAGTTAATGGGGAGATGGTTTGCACCTAAAAAGTTTTTTTGACAGCTCAGAATTCACACCATGAAGTTTAGTCTTCTTCTATCTGGAAAAATACAATTTAAGACTGTGTGAAGGGGATCTTCAGGATAAAAAAAAAGAAAGAAAAAAAAGGAAATAGTTCAAGTTTGATGAAGACAGATAAAGGGATGACCCCATTCTTGGATTCAATCTTCTCTGTCACAGCGGATGCAAATAGGAGCCTCAAGAGGATTGAAAACCTCCAGTATGGCTTCTCGTTTTGCAGCATGTTTTTTATTTATTTATTTATTCTTTATCTCTGCTGTCCAAGCAAACCTGTGCAAACCTGGCTGTAATCCGAGTCTGTCACAGCAGACAAATATTACTCACTCATATATCAGATTATATTTTTACCTGTTGTCATGTTTTTGTCTCTTTGGTCTAATTTCATTTGACAGCTTATCAAGCATTTTTATACAGCATAAAACTATTTTAAAAAAGGATTTGCATGATTTTTTTTATAGAACTACACAATTACAATTATATTTCTAATATTAAAATATTTTCATATAAATATGCATTATTGTGTTACCTAATTATGATGTCAATCAGTGATTCATGTCTGTAAGTATCACCATGACAACAGGTAAAAAGAAAACACATTACTGAGTGCTATGTGATGCAACTGAAGAAATATATATTTATCAGCTTCTTAAACTGAGTGTTTTCCATGTGTATAAAGAAAGGCACTATGATTATTTTGTTAATTTGTGAAGAAATCATCAAATGTGTTCTTGTAATGATTCATAATCTATCAGGTGATTATGCAAGGAGCTGATTTTAAATGCTTAAGAGAGGTAAATAATACAAAAATCTGACTCCCTTTTCAAAAACTAAAACTAGAGCTTTACCAAAATGAAGTGCAGGATGCGACGCATGCTTTCTGCTAATAACTAATTAATTCATTCTCCTGTCTGCAGTTAATTGGGAACCATACACAGCTTTGTCTCCCTCTTGTGGTGAAATTTAGACCTTACAGCCTTGCATAACAACAGCTGGCTGCATCTGAATTCAGCTCCACATCCAGCTGGCATGTCCCTCGTCGTCCCACTTCCCACTCCACTTCATCGCTGCTGAGATGCATTCACAGAAGCCTTATAAATAGCACTGAAGAATCAAATATTTATCATTTCAAATAATGTGTTCCTTACTGGAGTGGACACTGCATCACAAAAAGAAACTGCCACTGATACAGATAACCCACACAAAAAAATTTAATACCCTTCATGAGGGGATAAATGGTCCAAACTTTGACATACTAAATAGGAAGTGGTGTGATGACACAGGTTTTTAATGTAAAAACTTGCAGCCAACACCCAAATGCTCCGTAAAAAGTCATGTGACATATGACTTACTTACTTACATAGTTAGTACATATACACCAATGTTTTAATATACTTATATATGCCTTTTTTTGTTTGTTGCCTTTTATCTAGACCAGCCAGATACAGTACCGATTAATATACAGTCACATATGGAACAATACCTATTTAACATCATACAGTCCAACCGAGAGGAATCCATGGCAGGTTTCCACATCCATCCTCCCTACGTTGACATTAGAAATCGGCCTTTGATAACTTTGTTCTTTTTCAGTTTTTCTTATTGTATAGACTGGTGGTGATACTTGTCCTTGTATCTCGTGTCTTCTGTGCAAAAGTTCTTGTTTTTTCCTTTTTTTTTAATTTTTTTATTTATTTTTTGGAAATAACCCAAAACATGATTGACATAACAGGATACCTGGCTTTTCACTTTACAGTTACTGCTCGATGAATTATTTTTTAAAATTTTTTTAACAATTAAACAGTCACATCCAAACGCCATTCCCCCCTCCCTTGGCGTGTCACAGAAAACAGTGAAAATTAAAAATCTAAAGTAACGCTTCCCGTTATCAGAGCAGGAGGCAATGCCAGGGAGAAACGTGTATGACTACAATGAGCAGCATCCTCCATTCGTACGTTTTTTAAGAACAAGGCACCGCTGCATAAAGAAAGGACATGGCCAACAAACCTCTCTGGGGGAATGATGGGGAGGCAGGATGAAGGGAGATGGTGTTTTTTTTTATTTCAGCAACTCACACAAAGTTAGCATATGTAAGTTAATGTGCTTGTTTTTATTATTTGCTGTTGCATGGTACGTAAATGTGTTTTTTACATGTGTATGTTTGTGAGTGGCAGAGCCTTTTTTTAGGGCTACACTGCTTCCTTAATCACACTGTGCTCTCAAGCATCCACTCAGTGCTGCTGAATGTAACTCTCCTGTTGGCGAGCGGGGATGATTCCACGTTGAGCTGGTTGGTGGACTTGTGCCACCTCGTCCTCGCTCTGCGTGGGTAACTATGACTCTGAAATATGGAGAAATCCCCACCATCAAAAGAGAATCTGTGCCTAGTTCGTGCCAGCTCATTGGGAAGCAACCCCACGGTGGCCAGAGCACTTTTCTTGTCCTTAAGCCTGGGAGCCTCCTTGGTACCAGCATTGGGCCCTATGAGACATAGGGACATGGTGGAACCTGTCAGGCTACTGTCTGTCTGAGTGTCCTCAGATGGTGGGCCAGAGGGCTGCGCATCCATGCTGCCTCTTCTCTTCATCTTGTCTATACTTGGAGGCAGCTCCACCTCCAGGATGGCAGTGGTGGTTGCTGGATCCTCCTTCTTCTTGTCGTCCACCCTCAGGACCAGAGCCATGCACTCTTTGGGTGCCTGAGTTTCACGTTGACCCTCGTCAGATGGCTGCTTGGAAGTGGAACGCTGGAGCCGCTGCTGGCTGCCGTTGGTCTGCGAATGCATGCAGGAGCCAACCTTGGCCGTGCTGTCGACCGGGCTGCTGTAGGCCTTGTAACGGATCATCAGGATGATTATGAACACTAGCACTGAAGCAACAATAAGGCCACCAATAATGATGATCATAGTGCCTCCCAGGAACTGGCTGTGCATGAACCGGCACTGGCTGACCTCGCTGGCTGTGTGGAACTGCACACAGCCCACCACACGTATGGCCGTTAATGATGTGATGCCATCGTCGTATACCGCCAGCACACAAAGGTCGTACTCCCGTCCTGCAGCCAAGTCATTGATTAAGAAGTTCTTACTAGCAGATGGGATCATTCTGCAGAGCAAAGAAAAACATTGCAGTGGTGAAAATGTGAAGGTTAAATAATGAGAATCACAGCTCACACAATTACTGATTTGCATAAGGTGCATTAAATCACATCACAAGTAATCCGCTACACAAAGTAAAGGGCATCAGGGCCATTTTAGCATTAAATATCTGTCACTCTCATAGAAAAAACATTAAAAAGCAACACTTATAAGGGAATGTGTTATGTCACATAATACCTGTGAGATATGCTGTTGTGTATGGGGGTTGTGTATAAAATGACAGCAAAGGTGATAAACAAGGTAGAAAAGGCTTAAAATCTCAAGAATACACCATAACTGCAGGGTGCAGGACAATAGATGCATATTGTGAAGACAGTTTTGATGTGTGATTACCTAAGGTTACAGTTTGACTGCAAGCGTGAGATTACTCTAAATACGCAGGAGAAAGGCACTGACTTCAGGTCAACATTGGTGCTAATATGATTAGAAGCTTGTTCCTTTCCCTAAAGGGAGACTTTGATGGTTATCATTTGTAGGTAATAATGTACCACCTAAAGACAAAACAACACTCGGCTTCATGCCGAAACAGAATGAGAAAATTATACAGGAGAGCTACTCATTAAATCTGATAAAAGCTTAGAAAAAGGGCGACAGAATGAAAGAATGCTAACCACTATTATAATTTTTTTCCATGAATAAAAAAAAAGAATACTGTTAATTTGTGTCATAGATTTAAAAAGAATCACATCAAGCTTACTAAATTTGAAATGATCTTTAAATGGTAGCTTTTACCCCCTTTTTCAGAGTTGGCTCTTTTTACATAAACATAAACCTTTTTAAATGGTCATAATTATTACCTCCGCCAAGACGAAGGTCATGTATTCGGCACTGTTGGTTTGGTCTGTCTCTGTCTGTTAGCAACATAACTTATAAAGTTATGAATGGATTTTGGTGACATTTTCCAGAAACCCCAGAAATTGAATAAGGAAAAACTGATTAGATTTTCGGGAGGATCCAGATCACCACCTGGATACAGGAATTTTTTAAAGGATTCTTTACTATGGGGAGATAATTTTGCCATTAGAGTTTCAAAGTCACAATTAATTCTCACAATCAATGTCAAAAAGAACAAACAAAAAAAAACAAAAAAACATATACAAAATAAATAATTACAACGGCTTGGTGGAAGCCTGCGCGCTCTGAGTGCTTCTAGATGTTTATTATTTTATTTTCTCCCTGCTTCAATCCACCTGACTAAAATTAACCAGCGATTGTGCAGAACATAACAACAAGCTGTTGGATCCATTTAATTGGAAATGAGGTGTGTTGGAGCAGGAAAGCATGTAAAAACCTGGAGGAAGGGGCCCCTTGAGGTCCAGAATTTGAGATTTCTGCTATATATTATGCACCTACTCTGATGTGCTTGCATTCCTCTAATATTTGTAAGGAATGATGATAATATTATAACACTGCCTAGGAAGCCATTCTGCTGCATCATTACTTTAAATTTTTTTTTTAATCTATTCATTAGTTGTAAATACTATATTATATCTCCATTTCTCCTAATTCAATAAGCCAATGTTGAACTGGAAATTATTAACCCCCAATAACCTCTTATTAAAAAAGCTAGAGAAATAGCAAAATAAAAAGTAATTTGTTCATCTAAGCCGTATTAATCCTTTCAATCCCCTCACATGTTTCTTGACTTGTACAACAGACATCTTTTTTCTTTATAATGTTGTATAGCTGCTTTTAACTTCCAGTAAGCAAAAAGATCTGAATACTTCCTTTACCACTACTAAAAAGCCTAGCATTAGAAAATCTCTTTAGTCCCATTCTGTGCTGCAACAAATTAATGCCAACTCTTGCTAATGATACTAACAATTACATGCAGTGAAATAGTTGGACCTCATGTTATTGTTGTTGTCATATTATATACTAATGATGCTAACAAGACCATTTGGTCCTTAAGGGTAGTGGACTCACATTCAGTTCAGCTGCCTGCAACAATCGCTGCAGAGTGTAAAAATAATTCCTTAAAATGTGACTATGTGAGGGAAACCTCACAATCTGTGGATGCTACAACTAATTTCAGTGCAGCCTTAGTTTTTAGTCTGGCAACTCTCCTTAGGAGTTAAGCGAATTTTTGCCTACTTAATCATCTTGCATCTCTGGGATCTGTCAATCTACAGGAAATGAAAGTTGCATCATTCAGCAGATGGTAACTCACATATCTCACCTTTTCCCATGTCTCTGCTGCACCAACCTTTTCTCCCACCATTAATCCCACCTCCTCCATGGCTTACCTGTACACCAAAGTGTCATCTGCCGTGCTGTTGTACTGTATCTGGTACATCCTAATGCCAGGGATATGGCGCTCAGACGGCCAGCGGATCACAGCAGAGGAAGAGGTGAGCTCTGTGACCATGACCCTCCTGTCCTGCTTGTCGTAGCCTTTGGTATCATTGCCAGATTTGGAGGAAGTGGTGATGTCCGAGAGTCCTGGGTCCTCACGCATGTGGCCTGTGTTGTTAACAAACAAGGGTAAGGGGATCATGTTGATCTCAACAGCAGCTGTGGCAATGCCTGCGGCATTGGAAGCCACACAGTTAAAAGCCCCACTGTCTTTCAGCGTGGTGATGAGAATATCAAGGGTCCCATTAGCATACAGGACGGTGCGGGAGTTATTATGCACCAGCTTGCCATCTGGTGACCGCCAGTGAATATCTGGGTCTGGATCCCCCACGGCTTTGCATTTAAGAGTCACAC
This sequence comes from Rhadinocentrus ornatus, assembly GCA_037177495.1. Classification (NCBI taxonomy): domain Eukaryota; kingdom Metazoa; phylum Chordata; class Actinopteri; order Atheriniformes; family Melanotaeniidae; genus Rhadinocentrus; species Rhadinocentrus ornatus. Next base: position 14,255,673 of record JBAMHW010000009.1, on the reverse strand, counting down.
CTTGCCCTTCCATCACATAGGGCTTAGTGGAAACATGTTTGGTGATGAGTGGGGGGTCACAGGTAAACTCCTCCTCTTGGATTGACCAGAAGTATTTGTCCATGAGGTGTTCTGGTGAAGCACAGGTCTCCAAATCATCCTCTCTAGTCAGCCTGCGCAACCACAGCAGCTCACAGTTACAGTGAAGAGGGTTTCCCCCAAAACTGACAGCCAAAGTGGACAAGCTAGAGCCCTTGGCTTCAGACAGGACCTGAGCATGCTGAAACAGGCTGTCTGGGGGCAGCTTCTGCAGCCTGTTAGAGGTCATGTCCAGGCGGACCAGCTTGGTGAGCATTGTAAAAGTTCCTGCTTCAATGTGGTCAATCAGGTTGTGGTCCAGGGTGAGAGTGTTAATGTTGGTCATTCTGGCTATAGCTTCCCAGGGAAGGCTGCGTAGGTTGTTATTGGAAAGATCCAAGTCCTCAATGGTGGAAACAAACTCATTAAAGGAGGTGGGAGTCACCTGGTGGATTTGGTTGTTTCCAAGGATGAGGTGCCGGAGGCTGATTAAGCCTTTGAAGTGTTCACTTTTTATAACATTGAGACGGTTCCCATCCATGTGGAGTGCCCGCAGGGAACGCAGGCCCAAAAAGGCGTGGGGGACGATCTGACTTATGGTGTTACGGGACAAGGTGAGGTGGACCAAACTAGTCATGTTGAAAAAGTCTTTCCTGCGGATGATGGTGATGAAATTGTCGGTGAGTCGCAGCTCGACAGTCTTGCGGTCGATGGTGGGGGGTACGAACAACAAGCCAGTCTTAGCACAGAGAAGAGTCAGAGTAGGGGAGAGGTGCTGGCAGATGCAGCGGCCAGGGCAGCTGTATCCCTTTACCAGCGCTGCACACAGCAGCACGCTCAGAACCAATCGGTCCATTGTTGATTAGTTTCCAGGTCCTGTGTGAGACAGACACACAGAAATAAAAGAGATTGTGAGAAAAAAGTAACACAAAGGGAGATTTTTGAATTAATAAATAGCATCATAGCCTATATAAGAGCCTGCTGCAAACATCTAGGCTCTGACTAAGATTGCTGAGACAGTCAGTGAGGCATCAATCACAAAATGAAATGGAGCTTTACTGAAATAATGGCACCTGGGATGATGAAAGGCTGTGCCAATGCTCTAAGAAGCCCATGTCTCTGCAGCCTTTAAATGGAAATAACACAATGTTTTTTTGCGCCACCAGGATGCATCACCACTGGATCATATAATAACGTAAATGGTCACAGTACAGTTTTCCTACATTAGGCAATCATGCAGTGCACATACCCATCATATAAGAAAGCTTGTGTGTTTTTCTTGCAGTGAATTTCACATCACAGAGTGGAGAATTAAAATATGAAAAGGGCACTTGTCAAACAGAGCTTGAGAATTTTTATAACCTTTTCATTCTCTGCCTGTGCTTCTGTGATGAACTGCAAAATTAGATAGAAACTTGTCAGATAAATCAAAGCAACAAATAGTAAAGGTGAAAACAGGATAAACAAGGCTTGTTTGAGTCCATCTAAAAGGGCCTTTATTGGATGATTCTTGGATTTTCAGGATGTTCAGATTCTCCGATTACCATTTAGAGGTATTGATTTCAGCCTTTGAAAAAACATGCCTGTGGTGACAGGGGAAAAATAGGATCCTTGGCTGTAATAACCATAAAAGACACCAGTGGAAAATAAACAGCAATGTGCCGATTACATGTTGCCAGTTGTTCAAGCTTCTTTGGCATAAGTCTTAACTCCTAATGCCTTAGGCTTTACTGCTAATGTGAGAGCCTGCTAATGCTTATTAAGTAGAGAGATGACAACTCACTTTTCTCCTCTAGGTTTAAAGAAAGGTTGCTGCAGCCCCAAACTCCATCCTATCCTACAAGATGAATCTTCTCTACCAGATTTAAAGCGTCAATCAGCAATGTCTCTTTTTAAAGGGTTCAACATAATTATTCAGACTGACGCAGGAAGAGCTGGCTGTTGATTTTAAACACACATATCATCTCAGTATTTGCGATGCCTTATCCAGTTTATCATGACTAATTTTAGAGCTCGTTTAGCTGCGTTCCACCATGTTGAGGTGATGCTGACGTCCTTAACATTGCTCATTTTGTCACCTATTGTGCCCAAAGCAAGAGCATCTATAATGCACAGCACCCACAGCTATAAATTTAATTTGATTTTAAAATTCCTCCAGCAACATTCATGCAATATCTTAAATGCCATATGTCGAATTTAATTTAAGAAATTAAATATAAACAGTTCCTCAATCTATTAAAATAGACCTTATTTATAGGCTTTTCATAAACATTCCTCTCATTCAGCCTTTAAACTTAACAGATCTGATCTTATTATACAGTACTTGTTATGCATGCTCGCATTACTGCAAGACACAACAAGTGCATTGCTGTCATTTTACATGTGCATGTCCATGACAATATTTCAAATTATCAGTTGCTTTTCTTCTCTATCTTTACACACACACACACACACACACACACACACACACACACACACACACACACACACACACACACACACACACAC
>JBAMHW010000009.1:14214143-14228665 GCA_037177495.1 Rhadinocentrus ornatus | reverse complement strand
AAGCACAGGGAGGTTTGTGCTGGGAGTTTAAGGTAACTTAACCACCCCCCCCCCCCCCCCCCAACTTTACCCTAAAGCATTGTGTTATGGCTGTCACCCATTGGTCTAATTGTTTCCTCTCATCTTGTATGTGAATCACTATGTTTCATCGCCTGGCTTGGATTGGCTCCACATTGCCACACCTTCCTCACCTGTCCCTGGTTTGCTGCCTCCTAAACCAATCGCTGCTGCTGCCTCATTCCAGGCATACTGTAAAAGGCGCTAAATCCCCTTGTTCAGGTGCAGCTGTGTTTGTTTGTTAGGCAGCTCTCTCATTGGGTAGAGACTCTGCTTGTGACTGATTTGACATGTGTTGGGTAGTGTCCGACCTCTAAGCCTTGCTGAGGTCTAGGTTTGCGCCTCTAAGACTTTTTTTTGTTTCTGTGAATTCCACCTGCCACTTGGGACAATTCACTTCCTGTTACTCCTCTTTACATCTGGGCATATCTATTTTATGTTACTTCTTCTTTCCTGAGCCAGGTCTTAACATAAGTGGCTTATCTGGGATTCTGTTGGCAATGCCTGTGCCCAGAGTGGGTTTGTATTCTACGGCATGTCTCTGTTCAGCATGGCATCTACCTTTAGTTTGGAGCGCTTTGTAGCTGCTTCCTCCTTCGAACTGCTTGACAACTGTAATAAGTGTGATCTGCCGCAGATTGTGGAACACTTTAAACTAGAGGTTCTAAAAGAAGCTACTAAGTGTGACATAAAGGCTTTGGTGGTAAATCAGTTGGTCGACTGTGGTTTGCTTTGTGTCCCTGGCGGACCCTAAAGATGAGGCAGTGCCTCTCACTTCTAGTGTAGCTGCTAAGGTGAATTTTGGGGAAGGTGAACGGGGCAGGACATCAGTTACTCTTTTTACAATCCACTTTTCTGACAGCTGGTGACAAGACTTGAGAGAAGGTTCATTTGGCACATCTTGAGATTGAGGCTCAGGAACAAGCAAAGAAAAGCACAGTGATTGTTGTTTCCTGAAGCCTGTAGCAAAGAAAAGCTTATGGACATACTCATATGGAATTTGCTAAAGAAAAAAGAAATCTATTTAAAAAATTTATACATTTATACATATATTGGAGTAATTTAAAAATGTATACCTAAACGTGTTGGGTGACACCCCTCATGTCAGCTGCATCTTGCAGATGCTCACGCACAAATCATCCTTTCCGGTTGTTGCTTAAAAGCCCCATACTAAACCAGTGTCACAGTCTCAACCTGTCAAAATCTCCACTGTTAAAGGTACAGTGTGTAGCTTTTTTGTTTTTTTTGGTAGCAAAAATCAAGAATTGCTTTCATAAATTCGTATTTTACCAAATCAAGTAATTAATCACAGTCCCATCCAAATGAATGCTTTCTTGTAGCTTAGAATTAGATGTTTATAAATACATAGGATGCGGCGCACCCAACTGGAGGCTGCCATGTTGCATCGCCATCTTTGAATATAGTAGCCGAAAGGGGACAATCTTGTTAGCCTTGTGCGGGGGTGGTGTAAACAAGCCAAGACGACCGTGGATCATTCAGCTTGCCAGCTTACATTGTAATGTATACATCTATACTCTTTGCCCGTGAGACGGGGGAAAAAATAGCCAAGACAAGTAAAAGAAATAATAACCGGGAGAAAATAAGAGTGTACATCGGTGGAGCATTTACCAGATGGAGGCAGCTGATGAGGAGAGGGACTTCAAAGCTAACACGGAGGTTGCAGCTTTCTGCTGAATAGGTGAGTTAATGCAATCTAACAGTGAAGTTTATTTTGGTGTTTTTGTTAGAAACAGGGCAGGGTGGTCCAGCAACTACTCTATCCTCCCGTTTAAGTTGGATCATTTACTGTTACTTGCTATATAAAACGGCAGAAATGGCTAGTTTGATAGTTAGCCTACAGTAGAAAAGCTATGTTGCAACAGTTTTCAGTTGTTACTCTTCACAGAAGTCATACTAGCAGGCGACCGTACGCTTCTTTCAGACGTATTTGCCGAGAGCTTTCCCTCGTGTTTCATATTTTATTTCAGCTGATTTGTCAACAGGATGGGGGTAGTTGTCCTCCTTCTAGTCAGACAAAATAGACCAAAGTAAAACCAGTTTCTCGGTGTGATTTAATTACTAGAACCGCAGCATTCTAATGTAAAAATATCTCTCAGATAATAATTATTTTCTGTCACTACATCGCCCACCTCCCTGGATAAATCAGCTGAAATACATGTTATTAAACACAGAGTAATGTTACAGCATGAGATCTTCCTCTTGCAGCACCGACAGTCCACTGTCCCTGCTTTTACTCCCTCTTTTTCTTTCTCTCCCTTCATCAGATGATCTTTGAGCCTGCAAGTCACAAAAACCGATTTCATACGATAACATTAGCTATTAGCAGCAGCTTGGTACTAAATACATGGAGGGCACGATTGTGACTTATTGGCATAAAAAAAGTAATAATTACGTATCGTTCTGTTCCTCATCACCTGACGGGACACTTGAACTTTACATTCATGAATCTCTGCGGCTTCCGTAGTCATAATAATGCTCTTAAACGTTTAAGCTCCAGTAGGCTCCAGTAGAGCACTACTCGGTTGCTTGTAATATATCATATTTTCCGCACTATTAAGCGCACCTAAGAGTCTTAAATTTACTCAAAAATCGGCCGTGCGCTTAATAATCCAGAGTGCCTTAAATGTGCACTGAGTTCCAAAATCTGTAAAAATGTTTTTGTGTGACTTTGGTAAGCGCTCTTCTTGACTGACTGTCGAACTACATACAGCAGTACGCTTACCTCTGTTCAAAGTGAAGTTGCGAGCGGCGTGGGAGCGATGGATGACAGACGGCGAACACACCTTAACTAATACTGGGAGGCAGTGCTGTGTGAATGGATTGTGGATGCCTGGGCTAAGGTATCTGCTTTAACAGTTGTCCAAGCTTTCGCGAAAGCCGGCATCATTGCTGAACAGCCACCTGGTAACGAGACTGACTCCGACAAAGATGAGAGGGAATCCGGCATGTTAGATGGCAAAATTGCCCAGCTGTTCAATTCAGACACAGACGATGAAGACTTTGATGGATTTGTGGGAGAAGATTGCTTAAAAAATAATGTGAGTGTATTGGTAATTAGTAGAATAAAGTTCAACTAAACCCAGTCTTGCTTCCATTACCTTTTTTTTTTTTTGTATACCGTATGTTTTAGCATGCGCCTTACAAAACGGTGCGCTTTATGTATGTGTTAAGTACAGAAATAGGCACCGTAATTGAGACTGCGCTTTATAATCCGGTGGGCCTTATGGTGCGGAAAATACGGTATTTGCGCACCACCAGATGGGAGTAATTTTACACACTGCGGCTTTAAGGAGAACTAAGAATGTCTTCACTGTCACAACCCTGGACATGACATTGCGGACTGTTGTACGGGTGTTGGTTTGGTACAGGCAAAGCCCCGCTGCAAGGACCTTGGTTCTGGTAAAGAGGTAGTGCCTGATTCAAGTTGTAACATATTGACTTAAATAAATATACTGACTTCTTGATTGCAGAATTTTTTTTCCAGTTTGTAGAACCATAATTTTACAGAAGCAGAGGAAGACTGGTGGGGGATCTTGTCATTGTCCCGCTTATCACCCTCAAACTTGACAAGTAGGATCAAAAGACCCATTCGAAAGAGCAGCTGGGAGAAAAGTCTCAGAGAATACATATGGCCAAAATTACACACCAGAACAGAAAGTGCTATTTGACAAGAAAGGTAAAATCTTTCTCTCAGTAATAATAATAATAACAACAAAAACCCGTTAATTGAACTATGGAAATGATTTTCTTTTTTTATGTGGACACAGACAGAACAAGATGTCTTACAGTACACGAAAATATGCAGAGTTATGCAGGATGTGTGACTGTTGTCGACGCTGCTTGTTAAGTGTACGAGAAGGAGGAGGGAAAACACTGAAGGGAACAGCGGTTATGTTCAATTTCATAACACAAGCTGGCTAATTAGCATTGCCCTGCCATTCCCTTTGAACCAGAAGAGGACATTTGGGAGTAATCATATTTCTCTATTCTCTTCATGTGTGATTCACCCGCTGACCGCTGAAACCACAGGAGTTCTGACCACAGAGGGTCAGAGGTAGGCAAAATTATCTCACCTCAAATCCCCATTCTTTACAAAGCTGCCCCTGAGGGAATCACCCAGACCTTTACCTAAAACTATGCTCTCAACAAAGTATAGTTACTGGCAGCTGGTGGATCAGATAAAGCTCCTGGATGTAGTGCAACGACATTTTCAGAATTCAAACCTACTCTGAGTGCAGCACACAGATTCTGAGGGGATACAGATAGTTTCTACACTTCAGATGCACACAATTATTCTTGGCTGAGTACACTCTGAAGAGCTTGCACAGACTGTTAACTCTATCCTGTCATGTGCTGTTTTTTAATTGATAATTACATACTATACTGTATTATGTTTGACTGAAACAGCATTTATGTACTGCTGTGGAAGTTTATGGCTTCACATCACTTGAAATACTTAGGGTTAGTCAAATCATCATAAGATGCTAGGTGGGTGGGTTTTGCCTTTTAGTCATTTAGATAGAGGCAAACGATTTAAAGAAGAGATTGTTTGAGCACCAGGATCAAAGCCAATCTCCCCCTCACTTTTTAAAATCCTCCTTTTACTCTCTTTGAGAGTTTCCATTTTTGTTCTAGCAAAACAGGAAAGACGAAAGAATGAAAGGTCCATCAGGCTATTTTCCTTTCTAAGCTATATACAGTATACACCCCTTCCATAGTGATCTCCAAAAATGCTGATCCTTTATCAAGATTTTTATACATTAAAGAGTGAGAGATTTTATGTTCTGCGGGAACATCAAGAATCCAAAGATTTAAGCACATCTTTGGTGTTTCATCTGAGCTCTAGCATTCCATTTTTTATTTCTGCAATTTCGCTGTTGCAAACACTCAGATGAGATGTGAGCCAGGACTCCAGACCAAAGTTTTCCAATAAAAACACTGGTGCTCTGAACTGACAATTTCAGTAACAAAAAACCCCACAAAATTTAGAAGTTCCCCTGAAATAAACTTTTCCATATCTTTTTTCATCTTGACTGCAGTAGTGATACATAAATAATTTGACTAAAAAGAGATTAATTAACAGAAAATACCAAAATTATGCTTTAAGAGAAATAGGTCATTAGGTTGGTGTGTTCTTTTCTTGCCATACTGGATGCCATAAAATTATCACTTATTGCTCCACTCCTTGGTATTTCTGTGGGCTAAACTCTTAGTTTTTCACCCCAAATATTTTTTTCAGCAATAAAGGTAAGTTGGAAAAAAAATTAACATCTCCTCCAATGAGCTGCATACATTTTTTTTCTTTTTTTCTTTCTCCTATTTAGTCAGATTCATTTAAACTCAACAATGTGACCCCTCACTGCGGCAAATGGTGGCTCTCCCTTTATACCTACAACATAGTGGGATGTACTGAATATTATTGATTAATTGATTCCTGCCTTTAAAATATGCTGAGGTTCCAACACTGCATCTGTACCGCAGAGTTAATGCATTGCACTTGTATTTTTTTATGAGTGTTCTATGCAGTTAAGTTGGCAAATGAGTTTTTCAATAAAAGGTGGGGTTGTGTGGCAATACATTAAATTAATGGCATTTCATTCTTTGCATTACTTTTACCATGCAAACTACACAACATGAGGACTTTTCTTTGTCAACTTGGGGCTGCCAGCTAATTCTATTTCTTATCCTCACCAGAAATTAAGAAGAGGGTCTTTCTCCCCTAAAACATAAAGCACATGTACATATAAAACATACATGCACCAATTTTTACTCCCTCCTCATCTTTGATAAGATTTTATGTAATGTTAGAAAAAAAAAAAATTTTTTTTTTATTATTTGCACTGCCTCAAAAATGGTGGCAAATTGCAACTGTATGGTTGCAGTCTAGAGCTCCGTTTACTGTCAGAAATCTCACTGCATACTCACTACATCACTGCTGTACTTACAAATCATGTAAATGACAGCTTAGTATACTAGGGTTTGAATTACGGGGGAGCTAAGGGGAGCTTGGCTTCCCTGAAAGGCAGAGGAGCTCCCCTAAAGAGATTCAGCTGATACTATAGGGGGAGCTCTAAAAATCTTCCAAACAACGTGGATGATTTGTTGTTGTTTCCTTCAGCATCATGGACAGCAGCATTGTTTGTCTGTTGTGTGCTGTGAGCGTCCACACAACCACCTGATTCTTTTTGTGGTTAAAGAACTCTCTTTTGTTGTTTCTGATTAAAAAAGCTGCATACACTATTTTTGTTATAGTAACCATTACGTGCACTAATAAAAATGCCTGTGCACGTGACATGTAAAGTTGCAGTGCACGTGCAAAAATAAGGCTCCCCCGAAAGCCCCAGTGTAATTCGAGCCCTGAGTATACTGATTGTATAATAACATGTACAGTGCAATGTATCAATTGTAGTCAAATCTGCATGCACAGTAACTTAAAGATAGGAGAGGAGATCCTGGAAAAAAAATGGTCCAAACCCCTTTCTTCAGACTTCCCGACCAAAGCCACGCCTCCAAAGCACACAAACACCTAATACTTGTTGCCAAAGGTTCACGAGCATTGGGCAGCATTAATTTGCTAACCTTCAATAACTTTTTACTCATGGTGATGTGTGTATTTAAGTTAAATCGCTAAACCACACACACGCTAAAAATTCAAACACATTTGAAACACTGCAACTGCTGTCATGATCTGTTCGGCTCACACATTTGCCAATTTGACTCTGAGCCGAATTGGAGCCGAAATTCTGCAACTAGTGCTGGAAATCGAGGGGAAAATCTGGCAAAAAGTCGTGCAGTGTGTGCCCAGGTTTTTTTACGTAGCAAACTTAGCCTGGTTAAACAAACGCTACAGTATTACTAACATTGTAGTTCGTCCAATCCGTTAAAACCTCTAACTGGCTGGATGCTTTTTACAATGACAGCATAATGCAGGAAACCAATGAATATTCTCCAAAAGACATAATATTATCTTACCTATCCAGCAGTACAGCTCTTGCTCGGGTCTCCTCCAGCCTTTTTTCTTTAAAGTAGCATTCTCCAAAACAGTTTTTTTCCCCAACTCAATATAGCAGCTTTTCTGCCATAATGTCCCTTACATTTAGGTGTGTGCCGTAATTTTATGTTGTAAGCTAACCAAGCTCTAGCTCTTGCTTTGTGGCCTCTACAAGTGCTTCAAGCCTCTATAAGTGTGCAATTTGTGCACAAAGAGGAGTGCGTGCAGACGGGTTGAATGACAAAGGCAGATGAGTTTGATAGACATATCATTGGTTGGTGTTTCTTCAGTCTTGTTTTTGTGTTACAGCATTTAATTAATGGCTGCAATCAGGGTGTGGAGGGGATTTTAAGCAAAATAGCAAAATATGCCCCTGGAAAACATCTCCTACCCTACCTTTGAATTGGACACAATAGCTTCCCACCACTTTACACAGAGATCATTACAATCCTGTATGTTATTGTTTAATTGTTGTGTATGTACAAATAGTACATTTACACATTTTCATCACATTGTTGAAATCAATATGTTTAAATTAATATCTGTTGATGGCACAGTGTTTAATCTTTATATGCTTTAACTATAACACAACATGAAGTAGCACTGATTTAAAAAAGTCCTCTCATATGGTTCTTGCTTAACTCTGTAAAACAAATTCTGCCCCATAAAAGAATTAACAAAAATGAATTGACCCAGTTTTGCTCTGCACCTATAATGTCTCTACATATTCTTTAAAGAAAATTCTTACTGCTGCTCCACATCTTAAACCTGCTGATGCATTACTGCTAATGCAATATTTTTAGCATAGTTAGAGCTGTCTGCGATAACGGTGCACCTGAAACTGCTCACAGTTAATGTGCAGCGGCCTGGAAAAAATGGGACAAACTCACCAACTATCAAGCCCTGGTCTCCATTACAGGTTCCACATTAGCATCCTGATCAGGTGGCGTTCAGAGAGTCTGGGTGGAGGAAGGCAGCTCCCGCTAGCGACAGCGGAAAACGCAGACTAGAAAACAAGAGACATGTAAAAAAATTTTGTCAGACTTGTTCCAGCTAAGAAAAAGAAGTTAGAAAACATGCCTTAAAAGAGAACCATAGGAGAGACTGATTTAGGATGTTTATATTGCATTTCTAGACAGTATTCCAAGGAAAGAGGAAACATTTCTCAACACACTGGAGATGCAGTCATACATTCGTAATCTCATTGACTGAGCTTGCTCCCTTTTACACTTGGCAGCTATGGGCAAGATATGAATACTGATCTGATTATGGAACAACAGGAAAGAAGCAGAAGCAGCAGGAGATGCACCAGAAAAACAGAGCAGAAGATACTATGAATGTGTTCCTTGTCATTAATATTTCACTGTATCATTGTAGCTAAAGGAGAACAAAGTGTAAAGGGGAGCGTGATGATAAATTTATTATATTTTGATTCAGCTTCGAGGCTCATCTGTGCAAAACAAAAATCGGGTAAATATTCAGCCCGTGATGAGATTTTGTAACTGAAAATACACAGTGATTAATGCCTCTGAATAATTACTCTAAGCTTTAACACAAGGTTATTGCCATGATAGACCCACACATAATGAAAATGAATGGGGATCTCTAAAGAAGCTTTGTTTATTACAACATTCTTCTTTTGCTTTTTCTCACATTGGAAAGAGGTGACTGTCAAGGTTGCAGGCCTTCAGTTTCACACTTATTCTAAAAATTCAAAACAGGCTACAAGACGTGTCACAGCTCTGCTTGCATTTCAGCGGCACACAATCCAAGAGAGATTACCATATCACTCACATATGTCTGCATCTAACCGTCATGCATGAAAAAACAGAATTTTGCACTCAGGCTCCCATTTTACTGTACACCAATTTGTATTCTGACAGGGACCCCAGGCCCGTCACCTTCAGCTATTCATCCAGTCAATGAAGTATTTATGACGGAAGCTTTTGCTGTTTGACACGTCATCTCAATCCTCTTCCAATTCCAATTCATCTTGCACTAGAGTTATGTCAGAGTTGAAGAAATGAAAAACTATGTCAGAGTGTGGCTGTCAGCTGTGTTCACAAAGGAAGGGTTTCATCAGTGATTCCTCACTTTTATCCTTATTTTCAAGCAGCAAATCATCACCTGGTCTAGAGTGAAAAAGTCTGATCTGGAACCCACCGGCCTCACTTCATCCCCTGCCTGTATGCCCTTCACCATTTGTTCTTGCTCCACTTTCCTCTCACAGCATTTGACCTTTCTCTTCAGGCAGAGGAAGCAAAAAACTAGAAAAGTAAATCCTTAGTACCACACAATTTTGGCCAAAGGATCTACTCCGTCAAGTCATTATCCATCAATGTGATTCTTTCCTATCTGTGCAATACAAAGACAGTTGTTAGAGAAACAGTCACCCTCCTGTGATGCCAGTGCTGATACTTAGAATATTCAATTCTCATCTTTGGCTACATTCTGTCACTCACTCACACTGAGAGGAATTGATGTGGGAGGATTTAAAAAGGAAGAAACATTTATATAAAAACGGTTACAAGAATTCTAAAAACTATTTTTCCCAAAACAACCTCATTATTTAAATTTACCTTTCCAAATTAACAAACAGTCCTTTAAGACAAACAATGCATGTCTTTGCAGGCAAATAGTCACAAATGTACCTGTATTATAGCACAAGAAGTCGGTATTTAACTATTGGATTGTTAGGAGAATTACAAAGGTAGCAAGGAGGGTATTTTAATAGGCTGTAAGAGAGATATCTGAATTAAACATTTAGCTATATAGATGCTTAGAGACATCATTAGAAATCTCTATCTATAGAAATCAGGAAAAGCATATTAGTAATTTTTAAAACAAAAGATCTTTTTTCAATTACTTGTCAGAATGATCTTTTTTCTTTTCTTTATCTACCTTGCAAATAAATAACTAAATAAATCTGAAAAAGTCTCCAGGTACAACTGATCCTTCAAGGAAGGGGAAAAAAAGCTTTAAAGCTTTATAAATTATAGATTTAAGTGAATGCATTCATACTGGACACAGCTGCCCTTTTTCTGTACTCTATCCCTCAAATATCAAGAGAAGAGACAACAATTCCTGAGCTTATGCCGGCAGGTGAGCAAGGGCCCACAACATTTAATAGATGGCAGCTTTATGGAAACTCAATTCAACCACAGCCATGTCAAGAGGTTTCTGTGTATTTATTACAGGCTTTAGTTATTTTTATATTGCTCGACTAGGGTAAAAGTTAGGGTTAGAATAAGATTTTTCAGCAAGGAGCTCCATTCTCCCACTAGCAAACACAGTCCTCAAGATAAAGACAAGCAATAAAGCAGCCACATTTGAAACACGGCTCTTAAAGGACATCCTCAATGTCACCCAGGCTCAGAGAAGGAGCAACAAAACCACTCGTTCAGGAAATGGTGATGCTGTTCAGAGCTGTAGTGTAGCCTGCTGTCATAACGTGAGGTTAAACTCATCCTCAGCAGATCCATGACAACACATGTCATCAGACCATTTCCTCTTTTCCTTGGCTTTACTGTCATTTACTCCTTATGTCTCCATTTTGATTAATGGCCGGCTTTACACACAGGATCATGTGCACTATATGGCAAGATATCAATCATAGCACTCTACGTGCTCATGGATATTCTACAACTGTGTCACCACAGTCAAAGACTAATTACATCTAACTAATTGTGATGAAACTGGGTCAGGAAGGAAAGATTCAAATGGAAACTCTAAGCCAGATGCATAAAATCAATGTCCTTTAATAGAGACCGAAAAGTGGGATCAAAGTGGAAAACACAGGCATGCAAAAGATGTCCAAGTGGGGTAGGCAGAATGCAGATAACACAAAGCATGCAGGGTAATAACACTACAAGTGACAGGGGACAAATGCTGGAATAATGGACACACAAGGGACACAGACAAACTGGCAAGAAAGGAGTATACACAAGACAATGAGGCATGTGGAACACATTAGGGAAGGTGCTGATTACAGGAGGGCAGGAAGTGAAAATACCTAAAACAAGGCAAGACAATAGTAAACAAAATAAAAGAGGAAATAGAAAACTAAAAACCATGATGGAAGAAAACACAACTCAACAAGTAGAGCTGGCTGTAACACTAATAGGGTGGATGAACAAGCATACGCCATTATGAGTAAACTTGATATGTTTAAAAGATATATTCTCTGTTAATTCACTAGGTTCAAAATTCTAAGTCAGCTGGGGATAAGTGAGGTGCTAATGATAGATTTGAAGTTGCTTTTGTCTGAGATTTGTCTGCCATCTAAATGAAAAAGCATCAGATTCTAATGAATGCTTCCATCCCAACAGTCTGACTCAAACCAAGCTGAGCTTTTAACTTGAAACAAGATAATATAGTTTCAAGGTAAAATTCTTGTAGGAGCTGTTTGATTGAATAATTAGCTTTTTATTTAGCTTCTACAAACTTTACCATTAGAGGTCAAGCAAAGATAAATTGGTTGTACGGTTGTGTTTCCCAGACAATCAATACTCATGAATCTGGTGATGCTGGGGGGCAAAGTTACCGAGAGGAGAACTGAAACTAAAGGAGTAGATTGGATTACAAAAAAAACAAAAAAACAAACAAAAACAAACAAACAAAAAAAACAACAACAAACGTCCAACTCTTACGGATTATTAAAGCTGGTTGTATTGTAGTTAGACTCTGTCAGATCACAAAAGAGGTCAGAAGGTGTGGTGTTTGTATCAGCTTTTTATTGAGACTTAATTTAGTCTTTTCAACAAGGGTCAAGTTCCAAATTTAAACATGCAGAGTTTTTCAGCGCCTTAAAAAATTCAAGGATTTTTCCATCCCAGTCTATACTTGGGTGAAAATCACTCAGACCATACTGAGTCTTGTGGCAAACTCAAAGTTCTTGTATCTGTTACTGGCTAACTGTGATTTTTTGTATCCCCAAATAATAAGTTTTACTCTGAAATGTGACATGCTCAGATGAGTGAGGACAGAGTAAAGTGGATGCTACACAGCTGGAGCTCAAAGAATTGCTCTCTCAAAACCAGTGGCTTGTATTTACTGTTTTCCAAACTGTGGTGAGAAAATGCCATGTCACATTATGCAAACCTTTCATGGACCACCTCTGGGCCACTGAGACACACTGAAGTCATGGCTAGTCATACAACAAATGGATGCAAACACTCCTGTTAGTAAACAGCACCTTTTCAGCCCGATACGTTAGCAGTAAACATTTCACAAGGGGAGACTACTGCCTGAGAAAAGGAGAAAAATAAAACACTTTTTATAAATAACCCTATTTCAACAGAAAGGCCTGCTGCGGACAGTGTGGAGGTACTGTAGCTTTTCTTCCAACATTCTCCCACCTCTGAGTACCTCTCTTTATATCCACTTTCTAGGAGTTACTTATGTATACTCTAACTCAACTAAATAAGAGGCATGTGAACCAGCAGTAATGCCATTGTTTTTTTTTTTTGTTTGAGGCCATCAATGAAAAAAAAAAAAGGTTCTGATTAGAATGCTGCTATTTCTCTTTTTGTAAACATCACATAAAACACCTAGAAACAGAAGAGAGACCAAAAACAGAAAAAAGGGAAAAAGGTTAAATTAAGGGTACATCGCTGTTGCTATCTTTTCCATATTGTTGTCAGGCTCTTGGAATAACAATCCAAGCCTGTCGGTTGGAAAAACAGGAACTTTTACACTGGAGTGAATGATTGTCTTGCAGTATATAGCTTAGGGCTGGACAATAATTCAATATCTATATATATCACGATATACTTTAATTCAATAACGATGAAGTTAGTTTTGAACACATTTCCGATATTTTGATATACATACAGCATATGAAGACAGCGTTTCACTGACTGGCGTTCACGGCGCAGCCGATTTAAGTCGAACAGAAAGAGCTGCAACACATTGGCTACGTAAGTGATGACGTACACCACAGACACGGAGCCCGACCGATGAGCCCGACCAAGCCCAGCAGCAGTTGGCTGTGCTCAGCACGAGGTAGACGGCTAGACTAGGCTAAGCTCCAACGCAGCAAGTTTTAGCTACAAAATGGGTGCTCATGACCGTAATGCAAATGTTACTTAACATGCTTCTACAAGCGAATAGAAAGCAGACAAAATAGTGGATAAGAGAGAAAAGACTAATTCGGTGGTAAAATCTGATAAACTTCAGGTTTCAGTGTGCTGCAAAACACATCAAACCAGTTCTATCGATAGAATATACTGAGTCAGAAGATGAAGCAACATAAAAGTTTGACACAACCTGACCCTGAAGCATCAGCCCCAACTATGTCAAAAAAGAAGCCAATGCAGCAAACGCAGATCACTGTTTTCATGCCTAACATAATAACATAATAAGCCTATGTTGTCGTTTAAAGCTAAAACTATTAATATTGAGAAAGGGGAAAGTTTTGTTTATTTGATCTTTGACAGTGATTTCAAATTTCTTTGTTTGAAGGCTAATTTAGCCTTGCTAAATACAAATACATCACATTATATTAATGTACAAAGAAATAAAACATAAAACCTAAAAAACATGAATTTATTGTACAGTTTTTATTTCTAAAGTGTTATACTGGAGGAGTGTCATAGACTTGGCAAAATAATTTTAGTTTTACAGGCATCTGTTGTGGGCATTTTTGACAGTTTTGTCTGAGGATTTTATATTGTTTACATCTATCGGAATTATATTATATCCACTGAAATAAAGAAATATATCGTGGTACAAGTTTTGGCCATTTCATCCAGTCCTAATATATCGCTTGCTGGTCATTGCGCTCAATATGGGTTTATTTGCAAATATTGTTGCGCCTATAAATATTATGCAGGTAAAATAAATCCTGGAATCGATAATAAAACTAATTAACTTTGGATAAATCTACCAATTATAATCCCTGTGATCTATTAAATGTACCACTTATAACCTGCTCAAATGTAATTTTTTACATTGCCATGGTGGCAATTGACCATAAATAAATACACGTAGATGCCAAATTTGGGCTTGTCAGGCACGTCAACACGGCTGCCATCTTGGGCCGGGGTTTCTGACAAGCAGCCAAACCTGGTCAAATCAGTCGGACTGTGTCAGATTGTGCGTCTGAAACCAAAATGCCAGACTTTTGTGCTGCATATGGATGGTCCTGTTAAAGAAACACCAAAACCAAGAAACAAGGGATAACATTTCACAAGTAAGAGGTGGTTTTATATTATTTAACTGTTTTGAACTTGTTGAATTTGATTGTATCTCTTAAGCTAACATAAATTAAACCGGCTTATGTCAGGACAAGTTTTTGTTAGCATTACATCAGTAAGTAATTATTTAAGTGACATTTGGCAATCAGCCACTATATGTAATTGTGCTAAGTAGTTATGCTTTTGGATATCGGAGCAAATCACCACTTTTCTGTTTCGAGTGATTTTCACCACACGCACAACATCCCAGACGACAT
>JBAMHW010000009.1:14191764-14214043 GCA_037177495.1 Rhadinocentrus ornatus | reverse complement strand
TGCACTGTTTGGTGATGGCTTAATCTCGTTGTACCGTTGTATAATGACAATAAAGGCATTCCATTCTATTCTATTCTATTCTAGGTCATGTCATTTCAATATTGGAACAACATTGTTCAGATGGAATTTTTTTGTGTGTAGGTTTCCAAAAGATAAATGGAGGAGTAGCAGCACTCAGGAGGAAGGACTTTGTGAAGAAGGACTGTTCAGTCGTCTGCAGCTGTCATTTTAAACCAGCGGAATTTGACAGGACTGGACAGTAAACTCGTTTAAAGGAAGGAGTTATACCATCTATTTTTAATTTCCCTAACCAATCCCTAACAATTTTTCAGATAATTATAATATTTCACTAACACAACGGAGTCCCCACTAAATGATAATAAAATACACTATTAGAAATGGTTCTTTTTTAATTAACCCTTACAATTTTCTCTGGTCTTGAATTTATTTCCTTTTCTTTGATGTGTTGAAAAAAGTCTGTTTTATATTGGTGTTGTGTTCTTTGGAACCTTTATCAGGTTCATTACATTAAAGATGTACATGTAACATGTAACAACAACAACAATTATTGTTTTTGTTATAGTTATTATTATTGGTTATTTTACAGCTGCTTCCAAGTGTTTATTTATGTCATGCCTTTGTCAGTGTTACACACAGAGATGTCAGTTGCAACATGTTATGAATTAAAAGCTGCACATTGTGCATCTCAAACTTCAGATTGAGATTTTACAGATCCAACAGGTGTTTTTTACTGTAAAGACATACTGTAAAGATACAACATAATTATGAAGCATTGCTGCATTCAATAGCTCCTAAAGCATTAGCAGCTCTCTAGCTTTACACACTATTGAGTAGGGCTAGATTAAAAAATCTATTTAAATTAAATAAACCCTACATCGATTCATAAAACTGGAGATAGTTTTTTTTATATGTCCTCATTTCCGGTAACATGACCCTACTCTCGCCTGACTTACAAGGTTCGGTGAGATCTTAGCATATAAACACACACAACTGGTTTCCTGTGTTGCCTCCGTCCAAAATCAGCTTCTCTTACCAAGATAATGTCAAATTTGGGTGTTTTAACTTACCAGTGTGGATAACATTCACATGTAAAGTCCTTTGCAGCATATTACCGCTCATATTAGCAGCTAACGCTAAGATCGCAACACTCATATTAGCAGCTTACGCTAAGATCGCAGCACTCATATTAGCAGCTAACGCTAAGATCGCAGCACTTATATTAGCAGCTAACGCTAAGATCGCGGCACTCATAGTAGCAGCTAACACTAAGATCGCGGCACTCATATTAGCAGCTAACGCTAAGATCGCGGCACTCATATTAGCAGCTAATCCTAATGGTCGCTACCACATTCAAAAGGAATTGATGTCACCGCGCACATAGTTTAAAATAAATCCGATATGCTCATTTAAAGTCACATTTAATCTATAACAGGTTTACACTTTGACCTTTTATCAAACAGTAAACAGTCTGATGCTTTTTATCTGGTTTACATAACGGCATGTCATAGCTGCGCCTGCTTTCTGTGTCTGCGGCAGTCAGCACACACACAGAGAGGGACATGCGCACACACGAGTTTCCGACAGAGATTCTGACAGAGTGCACGCGTCGGTAAACATGTCAACCAGCTGGAAATCAGACTGAAATATGAGAGTTTTCTAGATTCTTTCAGGCTGATGGAGATGGAAGTATCTTGCTCCAGTGAGGAGCCGATGGAGAGTATTTCTCCTGTGCTGGTGTTATGTCGATAGTGACACGCCTGTCTCGGGAACGTATCAAGCTGAATCTACCGTCATTGAAGGAATTTCTAAGTCGCATTACAATTTTAAATGGATCCAATATTCTTTGTAAGTTGTATTAACATCAACACGTTATCTGAAATCTGAACTTAAAGAATATTTAGAGCGACTCAAAACGGTTTAATTAGGACTTTAAAAAAGTTTTACCCTTTTTTTTGTCCTGTGTTTTTTTTTCGTTTTCTTTCCCCATAACAGCATTTCTGGCTCTGAGTCTGGGAAACACTTTGTTGTCATGGTACTTCAGAAATTAAAAATGTAGACATGTCTGATCAGATTATCACATTTTGATTGTCAAGTAAATGTACTCAGTGTTTTATATATTTTTTAAAAAGGTTTTCTGTAAATGTTTTTAATAATCAAGAAAAATATGTGGTGTTACATAATTAGCTGTAAATAAATCCATTTCGAATCAATTCAGGAAATTAGTGACAATAAATTAGTGACAATACCCAAGCCTACGTTAAAAAAAAATTGCATTTGTATTCTTAACATTAAATTTTTAATAATGCACCAGGTTAGTGACCCACTAGCAGTCTATTGCTGCAGGTATATACACTTCTGGTGTCCTCTGTTGGCTGCCCTGGATCTGTTCAGTAATTCTGACCCACAGCACATTTGTGAGAACAATTGTGTCAACACTTTAGGAGGGGATTAGTCCTTACAGCCATCATTAACTACAAATACTTCATTAAACTGCATTTAAATGTAGAACTACATTATGAAGTGTTAAAGTGAGTGAACAGGTGTTTATTTCAAACACAGCATAGGTCTTCATAAAGGTCACTATTCGCTGTGGCAAGCACTCCTGTGTTGTATTTCACTAATGGGCTGACACAACAGCTTTTCTCCAGTGTATAAGCATATCAGTTTATAAACAAACAAACAAACAAAAAAATGACGACAATAAAAAACATTGAGAGAAAAAAGGAAACTGGGAAAAATACTAGAAAAA
This sequence comes from Rhadinocentrus ornatus, assembly GCA_037177495.1. Classification (NCBI taxonomy): domain Eukaryota; kingdom Metazoa; phylum Chordata; class Actinopteri; order Atheriniformes; family Melanotaeniidae; genus Rhadinocentrus; species Rhadinocentrus ornatus. Next base: position 14,211,273 of record JBAMHW010000009.1, on the reverse strand, counting down.
GGATCATTTATACATAGGATTTTCTTTTACTACTTACAGTCTACATTTATAGGTACAAAACTTTCATTTCGAAACTGCAGAGAAAGACTGAAATCAGTTTAATTAAATTCAGGATTTTACTTTCACTTGTATAATCCAAAAGAGCATCAGTATGAGATTACCTGAAATACCCATAAATCCTTTGTTTTCCATTCTCGTATGACATATTTAGCATTTTAAATAAGCACTTTACAGTACACTACACTTTTTTTTTTTTTTTTTTTTTTAAGTTGTAAATTGTAATTAATCTTCTGGAATTTCTACACCTTGTATGTCAGCAATAAACTGTGCTGTAATTGTTTTAAGTTATGCAATTTTAAACACATAGACAACTCTAAGCCTTTGTCCTTGTCATTGTCTTGAGTCGAAACTACTTAGCTTTAGTCAGCATTTGATGGGCTTCAGCGCTAATTAAAATGGTTTTGACTGTGCATTTCATAATCATACACAATTATTATATGTGTTTGTACATCCATGTTAGCACAAAATTACAGCCACAGTAGAAATACAACATTATTATTTAGTGCACATTCTGTGCAGTGGAGTCATGTTATAATAGCAAAGCTGCAAAATGTCTTTCAGTTAATTTGGCTCCGATTACATTACAACACTTTGGAGAAAGGCTAGATATATTTTTTAAGCCAAAATGTTGTTAAAATGCATAGTATGTTAAAGCTTACTAAACATCCTAATATGATATTAATCAAAAGCAACTGGCAAGTCATGAATAATTACAGACAAGATTACAGTTGGTCAATATAAATAATAAACTCACTTTTGCCTTCGTTTTAAAAACACTAAATGAAAGGTATCATCAAGAGAATAAACAGCAGTAATTATGTTTTTTATTCTGGCTCCTTAATGAAAGAAATTATTTTAAAACACGAAGGTCATTTGTGACTTTGTAGATGAAAAAAAAAAAAATTAATAAAAGGAAAAAGAAACTTGAGTTTCCTTAGTAAACAGAAATATGTCCACAATTAACAGTTTCAGTATATATAAAAATGAAAATTTTCACAGGTGCTTTTAAAATGGTTCATGTTTGCTGGTGAAATGCTATAATAGTCATTAAGTTTTGGCTCTCTAACCAGCATATGATGGCTTTTTATAGAATTTTACAGGGTCTGATTAGATTATGTCACATCAGCAGACAAAATATTACCCGAAGGACACGAAGACCCCCACTGCTCAAACAGCTGTTATTGAGGCTAAGCCAATAATTCATTTAAAAAAGTAAATTACCTTCATAGGTAAGTTTTTATAAGGTTTAATCTAAAACAGCATACGATGCAGAATAATAAAAGGATAAAATAAAAGCAGATACTTCTTTAATATTGTAAGTTACTATGTGGAGATCTCAACATATTAGCATTTGGCATCATTTAAACAGTGACATTTCGTTCATTTTCTGCAGTCATAATAAGAAAAGACACGGCTGATATACTAAATGAAGGTTTTACAACTTCCACTGCCCCATTGAGCTTTAACCTGCAAATGCAAATGGGCTTCATGAAAACTAAGTGATTTCATGGTTCGCTGACTGCTGCTACATATGCATATGGTCTGCAGTCTAAGGAAAATGTATTACAGAGGGAGGAAGGGTACTACGTTAATCTGTAGCTGTTTGTTTTGTAATCATTCAGTCATTTTTAATTCACATACACGTGTATGTAGCATCACAGGTTGCTATGTTAAAGTCATTGGGATCTTTTAAAGAATTTAATTCACTTTTTTTCTCAGCTATACTTTATAATGCCATTACTATGTACAGTATGTGGAAAAGACATGGTCCTCTGTTCACAAATTCAAGCATGAAGATTACAAGGGCTTAGCACGACAAGTATTAGCATATCCTGTTCCTTACAAGCCTCTAAGCAGGGTTATGAGAAAGTAATGGAGCTGCCTCCAGCGGGTTGAAATTTAGTGCAATTAATTAAATGCTGCAGAAAAAATAAAATAAAAAAAGGCACTTTTTTTACATAATCCCTTAACAAAGATTAATGATTCTGAGGCAGCAGATATGAGAGCTGAGAAGTGTCCTCTCTACCTCACTAAAGTGGGAGGGCAAAACCATTTTACAGACCCCAAAACACCAGTAAATTTGCTAAATGAATGTGACAACTTGCCTGTAAACAAGAGCTGGGGCTGACTATAAATTATAGTTGCTCAAACAGTATCTTTCCTTATTTACGTCTGCAAATAATGTCAGAAATGTGCCGAAGCACTGTCAGAGCTGTCGCTTTGACAGGTTGTGGAGGTGCGGCAGTCACCAACAAAACAGGTTAAAAAAACAAGTGTTCTTTATTTCCTCTCCCTTATGAAAACATCCCAATTCTCTCTATGCTGGTAGACACTTGGACTTGAGTAATTTTTGTTATCTTTTTGAATTTGTTGCCAAATGTAAAAGGATTTGTCTGTCAAGAAAAGAGTCAGAGTGAAGGGAGCAAATGGGAGAGGAAACATAAGATCACTTCCAATATAAATGCAGAAATACAGGAAATTTATCTGATTTTTTCAGCAGGCTCTTATTTGACTTGTGTTAAATCACCAAAACATAGTAATTTAATCTTTCCTATGATACTAATTTAATTAACAGCACTACAGGAATATTGCTCAGGCTCATGTTCGGTGCAAATATTTGCTTTATGCTCCTTTACTTCAACATATATTTGTCATTAGGAATTGGTCAAAATAGGGCTGCTACAAGTAATCAATTCTAAAAATAGTTTGCGTCTCTGCTTTGATACACGTCAGGAGCAGTATCGGCGTATCCTACGGAGCCAGGTCGTGCTTTGTCACGTAACAAATGGAAGGATGTTTACTCTCTGGAGTAAACATTTGAAAAATGCAGATGGCAGTGAAGCAACGGAGGCAACGAAAGAAAAACATCCTGCCAGTTCTCGCTGTCACTTTTGTTTCTTGTTTGAAGGATTTATAAGGTGAAACCCTCAGATACACTGAGGAATAAATAACAATAGAACAGACTGGTTTGTACCTGTTAATTTTTTCTTTTCTTTTTAATATATAATAATACAAGCTTTGTCCATTAAAAACTGAAATAGATGATTCTGTTTTTTGTTTTTTTTTGCTTTATGAACTGTCTTGCTCACCTCTGACCAAGCACAAGAATTAAACTGTAAAGATGTTACTGGATAAATGTTGCTTGTGAATATATTACCAGGAAGGATCTCATCAAACATCTAATTGGGAGAATAGTTTAACAGTATGCTACATCTTGACTTCATTTCACACTGGAAGATGTTGGAAAGCACCTCATTACTTTGCCTTGTTAACTTTTAAACAGCTTCATTTTCCAGTTGCAGAAATTTCTCAGGAAAACTGAATTTTAAGTGAATAAAATACTGGGCCACTTGCTCTGTCCTTTTTACATACATGAGTGCATTTATCTGAAGCTTTTAAATAAATGATAAGGAACTTAAGATAAAAAAAAAAAGTCTCAATGAAAGTGTTGCAGGTTCAAAATACCTTCTCAGGTCTACAGAACAAAAACTCGGCCTCAAGATCACCAGCCATAAAACATTCAATTTAAATATATTTGATGCAGTGTATTTAAAAGTACTGATAACACCTCAATGCCCTCCATGATCTTTAACTACACAATCAAAAGTAGCTTGCACACCAAAAACAGGGTGACAACTTTCAAGTACTTCTGATCTTGAAGTCTGTCTCACCCCGTGAATCAACAGCAGGGCCGGAGTGGGACCAATTTTCAGCCTGGCAGATTCATGTCAAAGACAAGCCTATTTCTTTCAAGTGTTGGACCTGGATAAACTCCACAAAAGTTCAGTTCTTATAATGTAGTTTTAATTAGTAGTCCTTAAAGTAGTTCCAGTAAGTTTTCCAGGGTCATCATAATTCTCAGCAGGGGACTGGGTCACTCACAGCTCAAAGGCAACAAACCTTTTAATGAAGGGATTATTTTACAGCATGCAAAGTTTTTACTTTTAAATTCCTTGAAGATCTTTAAAGAAGAATTTTTAAACTCTATTACTTTTTAATTTTGCTTGGTAATACACTCACAGCGTGTCATTTCAGAGTAATTACCAAGGAAGCAATTCTGTGCTCATCTATTCTCATAGAAAAATATCAGTTTCAAACATTCGAGCTTCAACTTTTATGCCCCCCTTTGTGTCTATTACTATCTATTTTCTCAATTTTAAAATGGCATTTGACACCAAATCAAGGTATGAATTTAACAAAGCACCTTTAACAACTTGGCAGCTTTGTGATGACACCTATTGGATAAATGTTAATCCTGAGGTTGTGTAGTCACCATTGTACAAAGCAAAAAAAATCAAACAGATTAATTAATTAGCATAATGATTTCTAGCTTTACTTAAAAGGAAACAAAAGATAAAATAAAGTTGTCATTGTTAATCCTGTGCAAGTTTTTTTTTTCCTTTTATATATATTTATATAATTCTATGAATATCTATTTGCCCCTTCAACACACCGCATCATCTTACTGGTGCCACACTGGAAGCCTTATTTTTTTTGCAATGCACATGAGCACATTTAACTGTATGTATTATTGATGTACTTGAGAGATAGTGTTACAACAGGATCTTTGGGATCCATCTAGTCTAGTGAGAAAGCTGTGTTTTCAAGACTTTCAGTGACTCCTCTTGGTGCATTTGACATTTGTAAACATGTGTATACTACTGGCATAGCTGAATTAGCCATCTATAATGGATATGAAGTCATACAGGGTGGAGCAAGTCACAGCTAGTGAAATACTGGGACTTTATAAAATGGTAAAATGGACCTCTCTAAAAATGCTCTATATTTCTATAAATAATATCCAGAGTTTAAAGTTTAAATGCTAATTGTCCTCTGCCTGGCTTTTAGAACTTACAATGAGAAAATATTCTGGATAATTAAAAATTTTGTGTAATCTAATGCGATTAAGTGTCCTAAACTTGACTAAACATTAAAAAAAAGAAAAAAAAGTACTGTATTCCGATAATTATAGTGCAGTAGATTAGTTATAAACTATAAAAGGATAATAATTGGTCTGTAAGGCAAGGCAAGGCAGTTTATTTGTATAGCACATTTGATGTACAGGACAATTCAAAGTGCTTTACACAAAACAAAAGCATTACAGATATTAAGAAATAGCAAAAGGCAGGAAAAAAAAAAGGAAGAATCACAATAAAATCACAAATTACATTAAAATAATTAAAATAGAAAAATATGTTTCCCTAAACCCTTTTTTCTGTCAATAGTAACAGCAAAGAAGATCAGAGGTTTTTTTTTTTTTTTAGTTTAGTTTAACGAACGGGGACCATGTACAACAGCATTGATCATAGAGGAAAATATGCTTTTTTACCAAACTGTAGCTCTCTGAGCTAATTTCCAGTCCTTAAAACACACATAAATACATTTACCACTGAAAATACAAAGCACACATACAGACAATAAAAAACTGTATGTGCTTAGTAAAAAACAGTAAAATTGTTGAGACACAATTTTACAAGTTAGAAAAGTATGCATTCCTTTTAAAAAGTATTTTAGGGAAGCAATCATTTTCCTTGACTTGCCCTTGTTTCTGTTTTTGCTTGTGACTTTATTTTTTTAATCCTTTTTGATCTCAATGGGGCTGTTGATGCCACAAACCAGATCCTCTTGCTTGAAGCTTTAAACAAGTATGCATGTCAGTTTCTGCCCTTCAAACAGATACAAACATAACTTGATGGTAGATTATTTCACACTACTTAAGGTAGTACCCCTGCTTGTATCTATGTATTTATTTTATCTCTTCATTGAATCTAGCCCTTTATATCAGCCAACAAATAGACATTAAACTGCATTCAAAGAATTTGCAATATGTCTCTGAAAATAACTGGATCGTTAGTTCAATATCTATTGTTTTTTATGTTTCAGTAAAAAGTCAAGACATCGATGTCCATTTTTAATGTGGAACATGATTAGAGAACCTTTACATACAAAAAATACTTAGTAACATTTATATTGTTGCAGGTCAATGGGGCTGCTGAACCACTCCATTGCTGTAGTTTAAACCCTTATACATCTTTGCACAGTTTGCTTGTTTTTAAGGACAACCATGGTAGCAAACATAACACTGTAAACCCTTTTCATACTATATATGAAGTTTGATTTATTGATGCACAAAAACACACAGTGGTTAACCACTGCTCCTTTAATTCCACATAAGGCAGCTCTCTCTGCCCCACATGTGTCTATTGGCTTCTTTTATTCTTTTTTTTTTTTACTTTCTTGACTGATTCACACTTTTTTTCTTTTTTTACTTATTAAATATGAATATGATCCTTTGTGGTAAGAGTATTTGCCATTATGTTCACTGAAGGCTGCAAATACTAGTTTCATTATCATTTAATGTGTCCATTAATTCCATCTCTGATCATTTGTTTGGTAGAAATACACATTAAAATTTCACAGAGTTTGTACCGACATCTTGAAATGTCTTTTTGTCGTCTTAGAACACTATCGATTTGCAGATAAAAACAGATGATAGCTTTAAAGCTTTACATTTAAAATACTGAATTTGAGGATTATGGGCCTGTTTTTCCTAGAGGCACAAAATTCATCTTATTATTACATTTCCACTTTCTCTCTATATATCCAACTTGATCCCTACTAGACTAAACACCATGATGAAGCCTCAGATAAATTAGCTTTGAAAGAAAAATGTGGTTTATCGAAAATTTGACCCTTTTTTTCCATGTGCTACTAGCTAGACAAAAGAGGTTTAATCACTGACCTGAGTAATGCAGAACAGTGTGTTACTGTAAGATCTTTGTCCACTGGGACAAATTCAGAGAGTAATGCCTCAAAGTGATGATGAGTAAAATATGTGCATGGTGCAGTGAACCATCACGTACATGTCACCTGCTTTTACGCTAGTCACAATTAATTGAAGTTAACATTACTGGTTCTTGAAGCTTCAACACTCAAGTACATTGTGTGTATCGGATGAAAGGTCACCTCACTCCAATTTATTTTGCCAAAAGGAGAGCATGCAGGGGAACAAGTCAAAGGGAAAAATTAAATCAGAATGCCACCATGATGCTGACACCTGGCTATGCTCAGTGAGAAGCCAGGCTCACATTATTGTGCACCTCTAAATATGGTCAGCAGTGCATGACTAATGATCAATGACTATGACACGGAAACCCAAATCATAAGCTTTGTGGATAAAATATTTGCTGACAGAGTTAATCTCAACAGACTTTGAAAACAACTTTAGAAGACGATATATGGACTAATCATTCTGAACAATTTCCTCACATGAAGTGGCGCTCATTAAATAAAAAAAAGAAAAAGGAAAATAGGTGTCTAATTCTCATTTTGGATTCAAGAGGGAATATCACAGACAGGTAGAATCAAAGTGAGGAAAGTGATTAGAGAACTTATTGATCCATTTATTTGGGCAAACGCTTCTGTTAAATGAGAGTGGACTTCACCTCAATTTGTGTCTGTACCTCTCTTGATGACTCCCGGCACTCAGCTAACCATTAAATCGACATCCAATCTTTAAGAACAATTTCAGAGCCTGCAGTCGCTGTTTAAACAGTATCAGCACACCTAGAGGCTGCAACTGTCAGGTGTAGATGAGAATGAATTTATAATTAATACATTCAGTGTTTGGTGCATTAGGTATAATGCTTTAAAATCTCTTTCTTACTGAGTTCTTAATATGTAGCACTCATGATTAAAATGAAGGAATTTTAAGTTTAGTGTGAAACGTAAGGGACAAAATATTTGCCTTTTTTTGCCTTTGTAACATATTTATTACTGTTTCCAAAATTCTTAACTTTAGTGGTCACTGTGTACTAAACATTACATTTTGTAGAAAGGTGCACAAATGTAATTTCGTTACATTTCTCTTATGGGGATTTGTGTAGGTCTAATACATTACATCTGAAAACTGTGGGGATCATTTTACAGCTGCATAGTCTCAGTCTAAAACCAACAAGGCTGAAAGTGAAACATAACTTGAAGCATTTCAAGCATCGTGTGGCCATCTTAGCAAAATGAGGATGAGATATACTCAGGTCTTCCTCTTTGTTGGGAGATTTTTTATCCACATAATATGATTCAGTAGATCAATGCCTGTTTTGCTTGCTCTATACTACACACTAGGAACTTGCACTTACATGCTGATGTGGAAGGATCACTTATTAAAATCCAGAAGCAAAGATCACAAGATACAAAGGATTCACTAAACACTCAAAAATTTTCCAGGGAGATTTTATCTTGTCTGATATGCCCACGTTTTGATTTATATATGTTTAGAAGACATATTATAAGTAGAAGTCAACCCATAGCTAAGCATTTTTACCATGGAACCAGGCTTTATCATCTAAATACTAAAGATTCACCATAGATATAACAAACAAAAGGAACCAACTCTTCTTTAGGGGTTTGGCTGACTTGTCAGATCTGGCCAAGTCAAATGAAAGGCAGGGGTTATGTCAAAGGCTATTTATCTGTGCCAACTCTTTCATTTCAGTCATGTCAATTCAGTGTGACTGAATCTACTGTTGATTCACTGCTTTTTGATTCATTTGACATGAAATATGTGTTTGTCTGATCTGCTAAACTCATTAAAATGCACATTGTTTCTGCTTTGCCGAACCTGACACACATACAGAGCTGTGACTCCAAAGTTTCATAAGTGACGTGATGAAAAAGAAAAACAGCAGAGAGGATCTGCACATAGCTGGACAGACAAAGACACAGCAGAGCAAACAGAAGGAGAGGAGGGTCAGATGAAGTGAAGATTAGGTACTACAGCTAATGAGAACACTCCACTGCAGCTTCTCTTTTTTGACAGAACCTTCCTTGTGTTCTCAGGAATTCCCCACTTGCAATCATGCACTGGCTTTTTTTTTTGTTGTTGTTGCTTAGTGGTGTAACTGTGTCCAGGCATCTTAATAAATGCAGTGTGAAGGGGAAGGGGGATTCAAAAATTTCCTGCATACAAAATGAGGCAATGGTGTGGGATATTGGACTGCATTAGGCACATAGATTCAACTGGTCCCATGGGCCCTAATGCAAATCTCGCAGGAGTAGGCACTTTTTATGTAGCTGCAGGCGAGAGCGGGTGTTTTAAAAACAGTCCCAAACAGGAGTTACACCTAAGCTGTTTTATACCGTGAAGTCATTATCAATGTAATGGAAAAAACTTCTACGTACATGAATTCAATGGACAGGGAATAGTTTTTACAAGTTTAATCAATGCCATTAGAGAGACTTTAAAAACTCTATCTCAGAGCTTTGACTTGTCACATAGTCTTTTCAAGAGATTTACTTTATTTTTTTTATACACAAACTACAACAATTTTAAGCTTTGCAACTTTAGATCTTGACATATGCATGAATATTTTCATCATAACAGGTTTATAGCCTGTGTGATTTCAACATTTGCTGAATTGACTATTCAGGTGTAATAAGAGGTGTAGTTAAATATAACACAAAAGCCTGTTTTTAAACACCATGGTTAAAGTTCAGTTAGCTTTAGACACAAAATTAAGCAGCACCATTAAAGTATGAGTGGAAAGAAGACTAATTTAAAGATACAAGACCTCTGGTATTGTGTTGGCAGGAAATAAAAAATATTGAGATTGAGGAGTGACTGCTAATGTTTTAAAAAAACAAAAACATTAAAAAAAAAAAACCTTGAGTAGCATTTGGAAATGAACTGCTGTCTTCTGTTTTGTTGATGTATCCATCCACCCACACCCTTCTCCCCACGCAGACTTTGCCACTCTATAACAATGTCACCTCACTCTGCCTCCTTCGCTCCCCTTATAATTACTACAGACTTGACAGGGATTTGTGGCCTGGAAGTACACATATGTCTTCTTGTGTCACTTGCTAAAATAACTGATGGTGTCTTTCTTCTAGAAAGGACATTCTGGTTGGATTGCTTGCATGCAGTGTTTTTCTATAAATCAAGAGAATTTACACCAGGATTTTGGACTCTATCACTAATAATACAAATCATTTTACAGAGAGGTGATCATTGCATGGACATAGAATAAAAGGTTATTTCTAAGAGGGCAAGACATCATAAATTTCACACAATATAAATATTACACAAATTTAAAAAATATGACACAAATATATGTCACAGTTTGTAGAATCAGCCTGATATTTTTCAGGAATCTACTGTCATGTGCCATTTTCCAGTGTCATGAACATCCATCTGAAAAAAATGAGTGTGCCCCTAAACAGCATTGGCGGGCATTCGTGCAGATGTGAGCATTAAATCCTAAAGACATGCCTCACAGAGAAAGCATCTACCATCCTCCCTTTGCCTGGTAGTCACCACAGCCCACCTTGCATCAGCATGAATGAAGGAATAGCGGTGAGTAAAAATTACATACTGTGCTGTTTGGAGAGAGATGTCCTTCATGGATAACAGTACAGCAAATGGTGTTATTATCTATGACCACTGCATTCTGTTATTCCTCTCTCACCCCCTTCCTTTGTGTGCATGCACTCTGATAAACAGGGAGCCATATTTTAACTTATTTACATGTAGCTGTAATAATCCTCTTAGTTCCCTCCCTTTCACATTCATTTATATATTTTAGAGTATTTATGATAAGGGGCTTTGCAGTGCGTACCCAGCAGAAGCGGAGAGTAGGGAATAAATTAAGAATTACCTTGAACACAGAGTCCTACTCAGAGGTCAGATGTATTGTGCTGCCATTTTAAAACAGGCAGATCGTTGAGGAATATAGCAGAAGAATGGGTTGAGTCAGATGCAAGTGAGCGTCTGTAAATGGGCAGCCATTGGGGAGCAGCTTAATAATTCATAGCTCCTTTTGCTGCACAACAAACAAAGGCAACATAACGCCAGTTAAAAATTTCTGTTATGCTTTGTCTCACCATGTCATTTTTGTGCTCTGCATTTTCATCAGCTTTAGATTTATTTTATTTCATTCATTGAGCTGCTGACAAGCCTTTATAATTGATGCAGGTGCGTGTGCTTCAAGCCCAAGATGCAGGTGTTTAGATCAGAGAAAAAGTAAGCTGCTCTTTCTCAGATAACTCCTCTCCCTGCAGCTTGGGACATCCCACTACATCTGCCTCCAGAGATACCAGGTCTCACTCACGCAATTCTCAAGAGAAATTCACAGCATGAGTCGTTAAACATGGCACTTCTGTTAGACATCATACTGGGAAACAGTTCACCTGGCCTTACCCCTGACTTCACAAGCACAGCTCAACGTATTAATTATCTCTTCTGCAGTGGTGTAAACAAGCAACAAAACAGATATAATTTATAAGTTATAAAGTAAGTGAGTAAGGGAAACAAATTGCAGAATGCACTCTTGATGAAGAAGAAGAACTAAATCAACTGAGACAGCAACATAACACAAAAGTATTACCAGCAACATTTGTTTGTGTTGTCTTGACTGTAATGTCACATGAAAATGTAAATCTAAAATGTTGAGATATTATATTCTTTCAGACCGTTGTATAGGCCTGTTCAACCATATAATTTAATAGGCATTACATGTGTCTTTCTGTGTGTACTTTGGTTGTTTAATGTATAAGCTCCCTGACATTAAATCGTTTTAGGGCTCAACATTAAATATGCATACAGACGGAGCCATCTGTCCATCCTCTGCGTTCATTGCATGCATACTGAATACATGTGAATTTGTTTTTACATGTAGCAAATGGAGCAGTTACACCATAAACTGTGGAGGCAGTCCTCTTTCTAGGTCTTTTTCAAAGAAGGTTCATTATCACAATCTCCTTCACTGTATTGTCGCCATGTTTGCTAGTTTCTGAAACTGATGTTGAAACTCAAAACCAAACACTGATCTCTGACCTGATGTGCACTGCCATCCAGTGATTGTATTGCCTAACAACCATGTCATTGTAAGACAGTAGCAGTGCCATTTGACATTGTTCAACATTGACATACTTATTTACGTACCTAAATAGAGGGTAAATAAGGCTTTAATGAGGCTCTAATGATCAGTATTAGTATCAGTACAAATATTGTTCCTACATGAATAAATGTATAAGTAAAGATAAAACCTTTGTTTTTTTCTCCTCCCCATGCTTCTGCACTAACTTCTTAACAAACACTACACTTGTGATGTCTCACTCCTAGTATTCAATAAGGCTGCCCTTATGCACTACATTTCTGGAAACAAGTTATTTAACCCCAACTGAAGCAGTGAGTAGATTCTCATTTCTTAAACAACCATGTAAAAAGACACATCCGGTAGTCGTGGAAAAAACGTTAGTCTTTTTAAGAAGGGTCAAGTCATTGACATGCATCAAGCAGAGAAAACATCTAAGGAGAATGCAGAAACTACTAAAATTGGGTTAAGAACACATTATTAAAAACTGGAAGGACAGTGGGGAACCATCATCTTTGAGGAAGAAATGTGGTCAGAAAAAAATCCTGAATGATCATGATTAGGGAACACAAAGATCAAGAAGAACAACAGTAGAACTCAGGGCTATGTTTAATTGAGAAAGTAAGAGCATTTTCACACACACAATGTGAAGGGAACTCAAGGGACTTGAACTAAACAGTTATGTAGTTATTAGAAAATGACTAATCAGAGAGGCTAACCGGAGAAAAAGGCCTCAATTTGCTAGGAAGCATGAAGATTGGACTCTGGAGCAATGGAAGAAGGTCATGTGATCTGATGAATCCAGATAGGGCAGATGAGGCAGATATAGTGATGTACCTACCACATCTGTAGTTTAGTTTTGTTCATTATGGATCCCCATTAGTTTTCACCAAAGTGAAGACTAAAGGTGTGTCCCAATTCAGGTAGGCGTGTCCCAATTTGGCCAGGTAGTGTTAATATAGTACATTTAAACTTTTGTTTGGTTATACAGAGCACTTTTTAGTGTTTCACATCCTCTCTCTAACACACACACAGGAACATCAACCATCAACAGCAACTTGGGCTTCAGTGTCTTGCCCAAGGTTGTTTGAGGCTGTGGATTTAGCTGCTAACTGCAAGAAAACATTTATTTCCCAAAGCAGCTCAAAGATCACCACCAGATATCCAACAGGGGGAAAAGGCAAGTATCAAGTTGTATGTAACAGGGTTTTGAGGAGATCTTTGACCACAAAGTGATGCATTTGGTCTCAAAAACTGTATGTTTCAAATACCTCAATGACCTCCAGCAGCTCTTTTTAATTAGTTCTGTAAATGGAATGGAACATGATATCAGACGTGATAGTAGGAAGAGCGTGGTTATAATCTCAGGAACTAAATAAGACAAATGTCTAAAATACCCAAATTTGAACTTGTCTGAGAACAAAAAGTTACATTTACCAACCGCTCTGTCATGGTTTGTGTTTGGTTAGTTTTTTGTTCTCATCCTGGTTTATTAGTTCTGGTTTTTGTCATGTTTGGTTTCTGTTTCATGTTCATGTTTCTGGTTTTAGGTCTTGTCATGTTTTAGTTCAGTTGCCCTGTTTCCCTCATGTGCTCTGTACTTTCTGCTCCTGGCTCGTTAATTCACCTGGTCTGGTAGTGTGGCTCTTCCCCAGTGTTGTAGATTTCCCTGAATTTAGTGTAAATAAAACCCTTTTTACTTACAATGACCTGCCTCCTGCCTCCTCTGTCTGCGCTTGGGTCATCACCTCCGCTGCTACTCATAACACGTTCATATGCACAAATTTGGTCTTATTAACTTTCTACAAAGATTGTGGCATTTAGAATTTTTTTTGTGTTATGGATTTGTCCTTGGCTAAGAAGAAATCCTATGATCACTCAGGTTTACACTTAGAAACATTTGAATGTCGACATGCTTCTGTATTGGATTCTTTTACTTTGATTTATATGTTAGACTTTGACTTTGTTAGACTTTTAAAAAAAGATAAATTTTTATACATCATTTACAATGGGCAACTACTACCAAAAATAGAAGTATCTCACATTATCTTTATTGGAGTTGGACTAAGATTTCACACAATGCTCACCTAAGTAATACTAAATAAAGAGATTTACACGACAAAAGAAAATGTAAGGGAGATAATGAATGAGACCTTCTACCCACAATTTTTTTTATTGAAAATAGTTTAAATGGATAACTTTGAATATTTAATGCTTTATACCTCGTATGAGAAGTTCCACACTACAAATGACAATAAGGAACAGGGGTATGAAATGTGCAGAAATCATGCTTTTAGTAACTTTTACTGTAAAACATTCACAGAATTTTTAAAGCTAATTTAAACTATCCATCCATCAACACATTTCTGAATATCCATCACTGTATCTTGCACGTCAGTGGTGCTGTCACACTGGCTAAATCTGGCTACAAACAGACAAAAATGGCTGCCAAAGTAGCAGGAGTAGGTGTTGTCAGGAGAATATTTTGTCATCATGATACAAACAAACAAAAACCCATAGATGAGGACAACAACGAACAATACCTGCTATCAAAGAGCCCTTAAAAAGATTAACACAATGATTACTTTGGTAATTAGCTTAAATCAAATTTTTTCCTAATATATGAACAGACTGTGGCACACAGTAAAGAAAAACAAACTCTACATGTACACCTTTTCTTGTTGTTTCTTGTTGTTGTGAGTCTGCATATAAAAAGTATATTTCAAAATTTTATTCTAGGTGTCTAATAGGATATGCTAGTATAACTTACAGTTTATTTACTCCTTATTTATCTCGTTAGTGCCTTAAAGCAGCATTAAAATTGGCCATGACAGATAATAAAAAGCCTACAATGTCCAAAATAAAACACAAAGAACTCTATGACATTAGTGCTCTATAGTCTAAAAATCTGCACCTAAAACAAACCGGCATGTACTAAAAGTACACTGAAAATTTTCTGAAAGAAAGATGATTCTCTTCTGCAGAAGAACATTAAACTATGCATCATTATTGACACATTTGTCCATTTAGTCAAAATTTCTCTCTAAATCAAGCTGTTATTTTGATTGTGGTAATGCAAATATAAATTTATTTTAAAATTTTTTTTCTAAAAGAAAGTTTCTCTTGACAAATTTTAGAATTCAATTTTTATTTTTATCTAATAGCATATTATGCATTGGCCTGTCACTGGGGCTGATTTTAGTGGTGATCAGGGCACCTAAATGGCTAGTAGCGACCATGATCGTAAGGATGGTTGTCTGCTAATGATTACAATTCTGTGATCATATATCCTGATCACTTTTTAACTCATTGAACACTCGTGTTATTGAATAGACTAATATGTATGGTTATGTGCAAACATGAAACTAAGTTTTCATCCCTTTAACGTTTGTCAAATAAAGGTAATAGTCTGTGGGCAGTATGAGATGACTCATTTAAGATGTGGAACTCTAACAGTTTATTAATTAAGCAATTTGATATATTCAGCAGATTTAAGATTAGGAGTTCTGTCCTTCAGTGCAATCATGCAGACATTTCCATTTATGTTTGTATGTTTCAATAAATGACTGCCTATATTTCCTTTCTTTTTTAACAATCGATGAAGATACAGTTGGAGGGGGTGACTGAAAGGTTTTCTGCTATGCTGCAGTTTGTACACCTAAAATGACCTTTCCAATCTCCCACAGGAAACTTGTTTTGCGACAGTTGCTTAGCACATCAAAGCTACTTGCACTGGGATGCCTAATCTCAAGTGTAATGGAGATAAGATGGATGACATCACATGCATCTGCCTGAGGAAAGAATGTAAACAATAATGAATTTACATATAAAACCTCCTTGCGTGTGGTGTGGACATACAGGGAGAGAGCTTACAGTTCAATATGTATGATACAGAAATAGCTCTTCCAGAACATTGTCTTCTATGATAGATGGGAGATTCAGTTTACATCCCCTCTTATATCAGTTTCTGTTGTGGGAACCATCTCTTTTGTTTTAACACTTTCTTCCTCCTCGGCTTCTCTGCGTGCCATCTCTGATTTGTGCAGGGATACCCGTTGTTCTTCTGGTAGCCATGTAACAGCAGCCCTGTTGAATCAAAGTAATAATAACATGGCAAACAACGACATGAGTCTTTCTTTCTGCATATTGAGATGGAACATCAGGGGAAAGTTACCAGCAATAATACTAACAGGTCTTCCAGAAATTATTTTATCAATTAGGAAAACAGAAAAAAGTCAATTAAAATCAATATTTGACCTGATCATTGCTGTATTTAACACAGTTCTAATTCTTTAACATATTTTTTAGGCACGTTAAGTCACAGATCTCAGAAAATTTCCCACTGTGCTTGTCTTTCTGTCTCATTGTCTTTTGTTTCTTCATGTAATCCTAGTTGTTCCTCTTGTCACAATCATTCTTTCTGACTTAAGGTGTATGTTTTGGTTCCTTGTCATGATGCCAGAATCATAGCTTACAATTTATTAGCACACTTAAAACAGTTAGTGCTGAAAGCTCCATTCTGAGTCTATTGCTTTTACTTTATCCAGACATATTACCATAAACCCTCATCTGTAAGTGACTGCATATAGTTGAGTGTGGGATTTGACGTATTGCCAGATGGGTTTCTAAATTTGGACACACCTTACTGAGAGATGGGCTAACTACAACTGAGCAAACACAGACAGTAGATGAAGTGGAATCAGTTGGGGTGAGCTCTCAAGTTACTGAACTCAGTGGGAATTTTCACGATAGATATTCACATTTCATGTTAGAGCAGTCAGAGTCAAACTGAAACAGGTGGCAGATCCCCTAACAACAAAAGCCTGTCTTTGATGTAATCACATGTGGACAGCATAAATATTACAGAACATGATCACACAAAAAAAAGATAAATAAATAAATATTATTATTATTAATAATAATTAATTAATTATTAATAATGATAATAATAATAAGTATTATTAGTAAGTATGAATAAATAATAAATTAATCATAAAATAAAATCTGTTAATCATGGGAAGCAGAGTTCTTTTAACCTTCTCCTCAAAGTGAAAATAGAGATTTGTTTTCACTGTTAAACACAGATCCGAGAGGATTACATCCCATTTGCAGCTTGTGTTTGGGATAAAATGTAATTTTGTTGCTGCAGGAGACAGTAAGTCCTGTTGGACTGTACATGGGGAGCAAATAAGAGGAATGTTTGCTCACCTCTCCATCATTATCTTTTGCTCATCAAAAAGATCTACTTTCTACCCCCTTTGTACTCTTGCAAACTCTGACAAAGTGCCCAAGCCCATGTGCTTTAATGATGATTTATGAGAATTATCTCAAAGAGGGTGTCAGATCTGGGGAAGTGCTGAGGCTGTAAACCTGGGGGGGTGAGACATGAAAGGCAGGTAAAACTAAGGTTTTTTTTTTTTTTTTTTTTTTAGCTGTTAAAAGATAATGTGATGGAGCGCCTTTCTAAAAATGTCAGGAAACAAGCGAATGGACCTTGAAGTGCTCTTTTGAACTGATCTTAACGCATACAGTTAACCTTAATTTTCTAATGTGTTTATCTGTAATTGAATGAGTCATGACTTCAGCTGTTACCAGAATAAGAGATCAAGGAAGCTACAAAGCTGACATCAGCTGTAGCATAATTATTAATGTGCCTATTTACAGCAAGATTTGAGTCACAGGTAGCTGTATATGATACCTTTCTGTCATGGAGAATATGGTGTGGTGCTGTTCAGCATATTTACCACAAACTGAGTTTTGTTGCATTTTCAGACATCTCTGATGTTGTGTGGTAATAAAGATTAATTGACAGATCCTCAGATTACCACATTCTCAAAAATGGATTCCATTGTGCATGAAATCTAGCTGCTGTTCAACTTACAGTGCTTTGACACAGTCTGTATTTTATTGTGCATTCCCCCTTCCTCATGTTTAATTATAGCGCCTTGAGAGCAACAGATGCCAACAAAAGAACTCAAAACAGTTTTTTGCATTCAGAAAGTTGAACTAAAATAGAATAAAAAAAAAAAAATCATATTTCTGGTGTGCAGATATTTAGGCATGGCAAGTTTGCTATAGATGGCAAAAAATTAATAATCCAATGTTTTGTAAAATTGCATCAAAAATTTTCTACAGTAAACAAAACAAATGATAAAGTTAGACTATTTAACAATACCTACTTGAACCGCTACAAAACTGCTTAATGATGGTTAACTATACTAAGCAGTATCATAATGATTGCAATCTTTTTTTTTTTAAAAAAAAAGGTATTTTCATAACTTGCTAGAAAACTTTCTCAAACTAAAGGGAAGGGAAACTGTTAAATAAGCTTTTACAGCAGTAATTAAATTATATGATATTTATTTATTCACTTGTTTATTTACTTTGCTGCAACATTTGGTTTATATTCAAATTTGTTTCATGTGTTTCATCACTGTGAATTTATTCAAACTGTCTGCAGGCAGTTGGGTTCAAGATCAGTTAGTAAGGTCACCTTGGGAGGGGTCTGAAGCTATGGGCAAGACTCTTGGTATTTAAGCAAAAAACAACACAATAACTTGTAGCAGTGAGTACCAGATACTAGCTGGAGTCAAATGCTAGCCATGTTGAAGTTGGTGTCAACATGAGTTGCCACATGTTTTAAGCTATCAAAATGGAGAAGATACATGCTGCCACAGTGACCCACCAACCACAGCTTTTATTTTAAATATTTTATATTAATATAAGTCATGTGAGATTTAAAAAACAACTTGAAAGTTCAATTTTAAAAAACAAATTATACACAGAACCAAGCGCTGGTGCTGATGTAAGACATTTCTGTGGATACAGAACTGGAAGAAAAGTTCTATGTTGTTTGAAAAGCCAGAAAAGATAGACTTGATTTCTTTTGATTGTCGAATAAGTAAATAAAAACTACAATCAACTTTCACCATTGAAGTTTGAGCAGAAATAAATTAAATCAAAGTATATGTCAACACAATTATCACAGTCTCCATATAAACAGAGGAAGCACCACTAATTTTTGTTTTGATTTTTCTAAACTAAAGCCAGTTTTCTTACGCTACCATTACTCTCTCATGCCCACTTTGAACTTACAAATACATTCAAACACCAAGAGTAATAAAATGTCATTATAACTGAATGATTTTTTCTCATTACAGTTAATACAACTAATTAAAAAAAAAAGATTTCGACAAACATGAGCATTCTGAAGTATTGTAAAGTGTAGTTTCTGTCTAAACCAGTTTGAAGATGAACTAATACAAGTATTGTAACCTGGATCATTTAAGAATTACTCCCATCTAGTGGTGCATCTTGTAATATATTACAAGCAACCGAGGTGTGCTCTACTGGAGCCTCACCGTTTAAGAGTGTTATTACGACTACGGAAGCCGTGGAGATTCATAAATGTGAAGTTCGATTGTCCCGTCAGGTGATGAAGAACAGAACGATACATAATTATTATTCTTTTATGCCAATAAGTTACAAGCGTGCCCTCCATGTATTTAGCACCAAGCTACTGCTAATTATCGTATGAAATCGTTTTTTGTGACTTGCAGACTCAGAGATCATCTGA
>JBAMHW010000009.1:14176653-14191664 GCA_037177495.1 Rhadinocentrus ornatus | reverse complement strand
AAAGTAGTTGCTGGACCACCCTGCCCTGTTTCTAACATAACGTCAAAATAAACTTCACTGTTAGATTGCATTAACTCTATCCAGCAGAAAGCTGCAACCTCCACTTTAGCTTTGAAGTCTCTCTCCTCATCAGCTGCCTCCATCTGGTAAAAACTCCACTGATGTACACTCCACTTATTTTCTCCCGGTTATTATTATTATTTTTTTTCTTGGCTATTTTTTTCCTCCATCTCGCGTGCAAGGAGTATAGATGGTCCTTCGTATCAATGTAAGCTGGCAAGCTGAATGATCCACGGTCGTCTTGGCTTGTTTAAACCACCCCCGCGTCCTCCCCGTCCCCCCGAAACAGCGGGGACTTGCAGGTAAAACGTACAAGGCTAACAAGTTTGTCCCCTTTTGTTGACTGTATTCAAAGATGGCGATGCAACATAACAGCCTCCAGTCGGGTGCTCCACCACCTATGTATTTATAAACATCTAATTCTAAGCTACGAGAATGCTTTCATTTGGATGGGACTGTGATTAGACTTTGGTAAAATACGTATTTATGAAAGCAATTCTTGATTTTTGCTAACAAAAAACAAAAAAGCTACACACTGTACCTTTAAAAGTGCATTAAAAATATTAAACATAATATCTGTAAATACTCTAAGAGTTCAAGTCTATCATATGAATCACTTTTATTTATTTTTACTTTGCCACCATGAAACTTGAAGGAACTTAAATTGATCAATGTTTTATTGGCCAGATATAAAATGATAACATCTCTTGATGCACTGAGGTCTAAGTTTAGCCTTGATAGGAAATATGTCTTTAAATACATAGAGCTTTGAAGCTTTACTAATATAATCTAAAATCTATCCAAACCTCTATTCTCTCAAATAAATGACAAGGAAAGACATGTCAAGGTATTATATCAAAGTTTTATCAAACTCTGACATTTCTCTTTAAAAAACTCCAAGCATACACTGAAGTCCTGACAATGACTAAAAAGAAACCAGGACAGAAGTTCACACTAAAATAGTTCATACATATAAACCCAGTATAAAATACTAAAGTGGATATAAGTGACACAATTGCAAAAACAAAAACATACCAGATATTTGTTGCATGTGACAGAAAGATAAATAAACATTTCTGGAAGTTTTAATGGATCCCACAAAAAATAATTTTTTATGGGCTTATATCCAGGAGCATAATTATAGCAAAATAAGTAGGCATGATCTCAGCTTGGTTAATAAATAAATAAAGAAAAAGCATTTGACTTCTATCAAAATAATTTCACAGAATTAATTTTATCGGTTTTGTATTCATGTGAAAGCTTATTGCATACCACTGGTTGATCTGGTCTAGATCACGATAAAAACCCTATTTGGTAATCAAATTATTGTAATATATGTTAAAATATTCTGAAGAATATTATGGAGGAAAAAAATCAAATATGACTGCTATTTAAGATCAAAACAATTCAAAGTACTCCTCTAAATCCATCCTCACTTATATCATTTAAACATCAGAAGCTCTACATCTCCTTTATGTATTTCTAGGTGAATTAATTAGCTAATGTAATGGTCGTTTCCTGAAAAGCTTTGTTATTGCTCATACTATGGATTATTAACTTTCTATTTCATCCAACCTGCCAATTTATGGATGTTAGCTGCTTTCATGCACAGTGCTAAAACCAGACACTCCCCTTGTGCAGACAAGTTTTAAGCAGGACTACCAGTTTAAAGCAACGGAAATCAATGTCCTCTCAGAGAGCCACATTATGCAAAGCACAGCCACCTGAAAGTGATCTGTCAACATGCCCACTGCTTAGTTGCCAAATGTGTTGAAGTCTCATGCACATACATAAATGGTGTCTGTTCAGTACTGTAAATTATTTTATTCAATTCCTGCAGTGGCATACATTGTATTGTAATATTCAGAATATTTATGTACACATGGGGTACCACTTATCTGGAGTAGGTATGCCACCCTACTCCAGGTAAGTAGCAAAAAAATGGATGGATGGATGAAATCATTTTTTCACTGGTTCAAACCATAATGATCTCTTACATATTTTACGTATGTTATGTAAAATCTTCTGTAAAACCAACCTCATAGGGTAGGGCTGGGCAATTAATTTAATTAATTAATTTTAATCTCAATTACAATCTGGGTTTTCACCGATCATAAAAATGAAATGATCTGATTTTTTGCTTCTTTGCAGTTTACTCTTACGCTGTTTTCAGCTGCAAATCAAGCACAACTGGCATTGCAATGCGAGTTGCAAACACCTCTCCAGTTATGGGCTGGACACATGGGGGGCTCCTTCTCCATTAATTTTCTATGGATCTTGCGCGATGAGGCAAAAATCGCTGCCCTCCTCCAGCCAAGCGACATTCGTGCATGTGAAATGCTGTACTCGTTCCCGTAGACGTGCACACGTGGGCTTGCGACGCAACACAAGTAAATAGAAAAATGTTCAGTTTTTGTGAGTTGTGACTAAATAATCTACCAGCTTCAGGAGAAACAAAGACATAACAAACGCTATAACCAAACATAACTATTTTTCTCGCCAAAGACCAGCGCTCACTTAACACAGTGAACAATCTCGGATTTAAGAAACTCATCAACACTTCGGACAAACGGTATCACTTGTCATGTCGTCACCATTTTAGTCGAGTGTCTCTCCCTGCCCTGTATGATGAGTGTTGTGAGGGTGTTGTGAAGTACGTGGCCACAGTATAATGTTTTGCTACCGGTACAGACCTGTGGTCAAGCCCCACTAAAGAGCCGTATATAAGCCTCACGCTACATTTCATTGACGCAGATTTCAACGTGAAAACGAATTGTCTCCAGACGTCATTTTTTCCAGATCACACAGGGCAAAACATTGCTGCTAATCTGAGACAAATAATAGCTACGTGGTACCTGGTGGGAAGAAACTAGTATGTATTTCCACAGACAGGGCTTCAAATGTCACACTGTCTCTCTCTCTCTCTCTCTCTCTCTCTCTCTCTCTCTAGACAGACAGACAGGAATTCACATTATTAAAGCTAATAAAAAATTATTGTGTTAAATAATCGAGATCTAAATTTTAATCAAAAGGAGCAAAGAAACCTTTATGAAGCCAACAGCCTCCTCATCAGTTCTTCCTTAAATTAGTTGACTAAAGTAAATCACAGGTGATAATGAGCTGCAATAGAAGATTTGCTTTTTAACATTCTTTATAAATGTTGTTGAATGGTAAGTGATTGTGATTTAATAAACATGAGAGGTAGAAGAGCACACAGCTTTGAATGCTTTGAATTTAACGAAAACTCTTTTGTACAATTTTATTTGTAGAAATGTCCTTAATCACAAACTCTGATTAAACCTCAAAAATAAAAAAAGAACCCTTAGTCACTATGTCCATTTTGGTAAATATCACACTTTTCTCTGCCATTTAAATTTGGAAACCATAAAAATCTATTTTCAAACACAACAAAAATGAACCACAATCACGAAATAAATGAAAAACTTAGACTTGGCCCCTTGAGTCTGAAAATGTGTTCTGTCAAAGCCAAATACTGCCCTTCTTTCTATAGTGTGATTTACCCTGAGCAGCCAATGACAGAGAGCAGAGCTTTCTACAGCACTTTCTTTGTTGGTTAGCATCGACAGGCAGCCTCTGGACATACACTCACCTTCCCAAGTCTCTGACCTTTTTCATTTTGGTGTACATTTCCAGTAATGGCATCAGTGTTTTTTTCACTACTTCAACTCTTCTGGGGATCTAATTGAAAAGCCGATCAGAAATGTTTATCTAACAGTAAGGTCAAGTGACAGGAGCATTTCAGCCAGTCGAAGTCATTGGCATTATATTCAACATCTACCTACAAGTGAAATATAAATAAAGACATCTTGATATCTTTCAAATATCACATAGATAATCAATGCCAATGTTGATTAAATAAACAATACAAGTTATATCAGTCAAGGTTGCTTTTGAAACTATGAAACAGTTGAGCCACTTAATGTGTTCAGATTACAACTGGACACAAGTGAAAGCAGCAACATTATCCTCCCCTGAGTTTCCTTTAATAGTGATTAGAAGTTATGCAGTTGCCAGAATGACAAGTCTCTCCCAAGGAAGCTTCTGTTGTGCTTCTGTTAAAGGTCACTGTTTTATTTATTTAGAAGAAACTAAAATGGATTTCTACTGTCAATTTTCCAGAGAATGGCCGACTGCTCCCACATTATTTCTTGCTAAACCCTAACCATGTATTGCTGCTGTGTAAACCCTACCGTGCAAATCTTCCTTCGTTTTGCATTGATTTTGAACACATGTGAAGTGTGTTTCGAACATCAAAATTTGACAGCCTTTACATTACACATTTCTGTAGCAGCAGTGTAGAAAGATAACCCTTTTCGCTTACATTCTATGGTCACAATCATGCGGTTTCTTCTTAAGATATTTAATTGGTAGTTGTTTACCAGGTTTTCTTTTCCAGAAATGGTGGAGATGTTTTTTCTGTGTTCACAATGTGAAGACATCTGTGATTTCTTTCCATTGTGATGCATTGTTCTATTATGTCTATTATGTCCATTGTCTATTATGGGCCATATACTGCCCATCAGCATTTAATTTGTAGAAAACTAGGCACCCTATTTTAAGTTGTAAGTAGCTTCCTTGGGGTGACCCATTTACACTCCTATTACTGTATTTGATTTTATTATTTATTTAGCCTTTATTTAACCAGGTTAGTCCCGTTGAGATGAAAGATCTCTATTTCAAAGAAGACCTGGCCAAGAGGGCAGCAGCATAGTTACTTTAAAACAATAAACATACAAAATTGACATAAAACACTTGCACACAGATGACTGCAATGATTTCGCCAGAGCTTCAAACTCATTCAGTGTAACAAGGAATTGAAATTGAATTTCAGATTGTGATTTACTTCCAGTATTAGGTGCTGAAAACCTAAAGGCTTTCTTGCCCAGTTTAGTTCATACTTTGAGGACAGCAAATTGCAGAGCATCCATATATTGGAGATTGTGACTTCCAAGTTAAGACAAATAGGACAGAATATACCAAGAATTTTTTTTAAATTAACACATAATAAAGGCTGAGGCGTCGAGCACATAAAGACATCGAGTTAATCTTAGAATAGTCAATGAGCAGAAGCATTTATATACAACACATCTCCATAGTCAATAACAGGCAAAAAGGTTGCTTCCACTAATTTCTGTTTTACATGAAAAGAAATGCTGTAAAACTGTAAAAAAAAAAAAAAAAAAAAGAAGTATAATAAAATAAAATCTGTAAAAATGTTGTATTTTTCTAAAAACTAAAAACTAAACTAAAGTGACCGACTCTTTTCAAGATAATTTAAATGATTTTCTCCGTATGCAATACTTTTGTCACATTCCTTTCAACTACTTCCAAATGTTGGGTGTTTCTCAGACTTCCATTACTGCAGCAATTTGACATTGATGACATTGTTCTTGGTGATGTTTCGGTCATATTAGCATGTAACATTATCACAATGTGCAGCACCTCCACACTGTGCTTATCTCACATTCTTCTGTCAAATTCGTAGTGTTATATTTCATAGTGACTTGTTTTGCTTTGCTGTTTTGTTTTGCTCTTCCTTTGCTATATTATTTCTACAGTCAATAATTATTTAGCAAATTTGTGCAAAATTAATAATGATTCATGGGAGCTCCAGCTAATCTACATGGTGAGTACTTTTACTTTGGATATTAACATATTTTTGTTGATAATGCAGAAGTTTTTTTTGTTTGTTTTTTGTTGATGGGTTCTCATCAAGTACTCTGGCTTCTTTTCACAATCCAAAAAAAATGCCTATTTGGTTAATTTGTAATTCTAAATTGACCCCAGGAGTGAGTGTTAGCTTGCATATTTGTTTATCACTGTGTTCACCCTGTGCTGGAGTGGCGACCTGTCCGAGGAGTACATCATCATTTGCCCGTTGGCAGCTGGAAGCCCTTGGGGACTTTCCTCCCTTTGGAGGGTCCTCCATTCATCCATTTTCATCCTATTCAGGATTGTCCCGATGAACAGGATAAAGGTGGTATAGAAAATGGATGGATAGACAGATGTAACAACTCAATCTTGCTGCATTAGGCTACAGGTAAGACAGCACAACTTTCATTCAATTTAGACCTGATTACAAGACTGTAAAAGACTAGACAATTTAGCAAAGGTGTTAAGCTAAGTTGTGTTAGGCTAAGTTGTGGTAAGCTAAGGTGTTAAACTTGGCTGGATGACGTACAAATGACAACTGTATTGGACTTCTTACCAAATTAAGCTGGAAAGAAATTTAGAAAGATGTCAAAAATGAAAGAAAATATAAAACAAATTAAGATAAAATAGGAAAGGACAAAAGAAAAGAAATGTCTCATTATAAAGCTTGGGTCATATTTTTGTTGAAAGATATTCATGAAAAATTTTTTCAGTAAGATGATCCAGCGGCTCAATTTTCTGAGAGGTAATAATGTGTTTTTTATGACTTTGGATAAAAGAAGCACACACAAGACTCTGGATCACGTTGAGTTTATATCATGTGACACTACAGTAGTTTATAGTAAAGTCATTGATCTGTGAGCATTAACATAAAGACAGCTTCTTCTTTCTAAAGATGTTTGCATGATTGATGGCAGCCTCATAAAGAAATGCTTTAATACACTGTATTGTAGTGATGACAGCTTTCCATTTCTGGATAATAATTTACTGTAAGAAGCAAATTCCTTTGGTAAACTGTGACCTATAACCACACATATGAATAAATTTATCAAGCCATTTTTTGTATGTAATCTCACCCATGTTCACACTAGCCCAGGGTGTTTTCTACTGTTTATCAGAGTGTCTGTTTTCCATGTTGAGATAAGGAATTAAATCTGCAGGAACAGAGGATGCTGGGTTTGCTGCAGGGTGGCGAAGCAGCAGCTCTGATAATGGAGCCGACTCCCATTGCGCAGGCTATGAGGCAAAAAGCCATGGCGCCAGCCCAACCCTGCCTATGTGAGAAGATATCTAACAGTGTCACAGTGCGGAGGCTTTCTCTTTCTCGCCAATGTGGACAGGAGGTTAAAGCTGCATGTGACAGAGGCGAGAAAAGGAATGAGATGCTGTGCTTTTGAATTCCTTGGTGGCTCCATTTGCGTTAATATGTGGGAGAAAAGAAATGGAGGCGGGAGAAGCTGCAAGCTTCGCCTTTGTGCAAAGAGGATGCTTGCATGATGGGTCAAATATACTGACTCTGATTGATTGATCAGGTCTAAGGTTGGCAATATCTGTTGTATATTTCTATCAAATGTCTTTCTCTTTTGTACAACTGCAAAATAACCTCTTGCTCATATTTGCCGTCTGGATGTGGAAATGTGTGATGCAAATGTAATACATACTTAGAACTTACCCAAACAGTGTGCGGTTTAGGATGCTCCTCACTGAGATCACTTCAAAGGACTCTGTAAAGAGAAATAACAGGTCACACCTTAATGTGCGAGCACAAATAAAACTGGAGGCCACAGGCAGCAGTTGTAATAGTTTTAGAAACAAAAGCGTTCAATGCAGACTTAAATCTTTGATTCCTTTCTGCCAAGGTGAAAAAATCACCTTCTGCTTAGATTAAATTACATTTTGATGGACATATATTGTTTCAGTTGCCTTTTTAAAGATTATTTTCTGCTTCAAATTAGTGTATCAATGTGATAATTAACCCCAAAACATACAGTGAACACTTCTATTAACCCAAGGCTATTTTTCTTTCATATATATAATTTTCCATTACAATAATTAGACACAGTGAATGGATTAGTACATAAATGGTGCTGTATAGCACAAAGGTAAACCGTATTATTAGGTTTGTCGTAGATCAAAATTCCATGTTTCTTCCTGTTCATTAGCCAATAAACTGAACAGTGGAAAAGAAACATCAGAAGTTACAGTGAAAGAATAATGAAAGCTATTTCAGTTCAATGCCGTCCAATACAACAACATCCACTCTGACCATAAGGATTATGTGGGTGGTAACCAGACAACCCATCACAGCTCATTAGTGTTAATTAGTCACAATATTAGCGTATTTATTTGTAGTTCATTAAATAGTTAATTGGATCATTAACTCGATTAATGACAACAGTTATCATTCTGTCAATCTGTCAAATGTGCAAACTACATTGCAAATCACATGGATTTTGTGCTTTTTACTTATATTGCATAAAAAACAAAGCTCAGCGATACATTGAGAGTATTTATTACCCGGGTCCCACATAACAAATGGCCCAAATACCAGGCGCTGTTAAAAATGTATGTTAGGAAAGTTGTATGCACAGAAAATTAGACCCACGTAATATATTTTAAACAGAATGGCAGAACACAAAATGCGCTTGTTAAAGAGTCTTAAATATGCTTCTAGACTGGATAAAGCATGTACGAGTCAGGTTTCATTAAAGTCCAGTCTTCAGTAATATCACTTGTTCTTGAAAGGCAGAGAGGCTGCTAAACAACTTAAAATAGGCTTAGCAGATTTAATGATATAAACTAAAAGAGTATTATTAAAATGTATTAATCCTCAAAGTAGTACTAACTGACCTGAGCTAAAATAGACTGGACGAAACTGAGATAATCCTCCAAACTAGCTGGGGAAGAGCTGAAAGATGCCACCAGGAATGGGTCATTGCATTCGGTCAGTCGGCCCTGTCCTAGCTAGGCAACATTCTCTGAGCATCACAGCCAACTTTATCAGACCAGATCATTCAGTTCCTTTGTTAGTCGTAGATGTTTGCAGCTAGAACACCTTCTTAGTTACTATATCCACAAGAATAAGTTAACAGTCATCATTAATAGTGTGTTTTTTAACTAAGAGAGCAACTTGCCAAAGGTCCTGCAAAATCTGCTGTTGAAAGTCAACCATTTCTGCGGGGGTCTACCCATTCCAAACCTCCATCTCCCTCCTAAGGCCACAAGCGGCAGAACCAGGAAGAGCAAAGCAGGCTCGGCTGCATTGTGCTATCTGCACTTACAGCCTGTGACCTACGCAAAAGGTGAGGCTCTGTCCTGAAGACACGCCTTGAAGGACTGCCCCAACACATTTACATATTAAGCAGAAATGCATACAGAAATGTAAAATGGAGAAGGAGAAATGTAAAATGAAAACACAGTAATAAATATGCTTGGAGAAATATTAAGAGGAAGAAAATGCAAGATTGGAAATAATTAGGATGTAAATATGTCTGTGAATAAAAAATAGTGTTGCCAAATTAATGAAAAAAAAATTATTTTTATATAAATATAAAATACAGAAAAAATTATGTTGGGGTTAAAAAAAAATGCAAAAGGTAAGTAATACAGAAATAAATACATTCATAAAATAAAGGAAGTAATATACATTTAAAGAGGAGGCAAATCGGACTTATATAACAACCTTATGCAAGATTTAAAAGCTTAAAGTAAAATAAGAGCCATTTAATAATTATGAGATAAATAATCCGATTAGTCGACTAGTCGTTTTAATAGTCGATGACTTATCGACTATCGGACTAGTCATTAGTTGCAGCCCTAAACTCCATTGGTTAAAACTGTTCCAAATAGCCACAATTTCTATTTTTCCTCCCGACAGTACAACTACAAATGGCTTTCAATAATTGAATCTTTTTAGATGAATGCTTTCCACATCTTCTTCCTTTTTTCAGGAATAACGACAGCTGAAGAATAGCTTTGATTCTCCTCTGTCAAATTTAATTGCCAAAAAAGCAACCTTACTTAGAATCTCCATGGTATTTTTTTATTTATTTTCTATCACTGCCAGCAGCAATACAAGGTGTTTGTCCAAGCAAGACATATTTACCAACCTCTCTCTTAAGGGCAAACGAGGCAAGCCTCTCAAAAGACCCTGACATTGAAATGAAAATTATCAACCTTAACTAATTACATTCAAAAGAACCACATTTTGTAATGTATTCAGTGTTTGCAACCTACAAGAGTTGCTTATTTTTTACTATAAGCTACATTCTATCTGAAATCCTTCAGTCTAATAGGGCTTTAATCCATTATTTTTAACATATTTACACTGAACCCAAGAGCTAGCTTTCCAGCTGACCTAAGAAAGTGCTGTAAGTGGTACAGTTTCATGGATGTTGTACTTCCTAAGATGCCCAACCTGTGTTGAAGCTCCCTGAAGCACTCAACATAAAAATTATTTATTATTACACACATGCTCAAACCGTAAACTTTTATAGAAACTTTTCATGCTTCTGTAGCTGTCATATTATGACTGTACTCAGCCTGACCATACATCTAATCAATCCATGCATCACATCCAACACAAGCACTGTACGTTCATACAGTGATCCTGAGTTAAAAGACCAGGATCTCTATGTTGGAATTAAAAACACTGTTGTAGGATGTGTGAGTTGCTAAAAAATACAAAAGCAGATTTGCTTTAAAACATCTTTTAAAGATCAGACCTACTGCCTCTGGATGTATCTTTATTTTGGCTTAAACAGATGATGTGCAACTCTAAAACTGCGGAAATGGAAATAATTTCTGATTTCTCTCAGAACCCTCACTGAAATCATTATTATTTTTTTATTATTAATTTTTATTCACCTGCCTACAAACCAGGTGCATAAATTAATTACTGTCTCATTTACGAAAAAAACATCTAATTCTTCAAGGAACAATAATTAATAAAAATAATAAATGATGTGAGAAAAAAAAATGAGAGCAAAACATCAGCAAATAACAAAACTATCCAGCTCTACAACAGATTTATTCAAACCAGCTGTTTTATATACATTCTTAAACATAATACATAAAATATGTGTTTAAATACACACAAGCAAGCATAGATAAGACTAGTTTTTATATGGCTAACGATTTAGTAGCCGCTGCAGCTGTAAAAGCCAACATAGCAAACCAGGCTTTTCATTTGCAGCCTTCCTCAAGGACAAACATCTACTTGTTCCCTGTGTCAGTGTTTCAGTGCACAGGATGAGGCAGCTGTTCGGAGAGCTGTAAGATGATTTTTTTCCCACCCATAGTAACAAAACAATGGCTTATTTTGTTCTCCCCACATTTTCATTTAGATGAGCATTCCTTACAAAATCTAACAGTCCCATACTGAACCTGAATTTACTTGCATTTTTAGCACCTGTGATTCACTGTCATGTGACCAGAGACCAAAGATGTCCATAGAAACAGTCTAATCTCTCAGCCGACACACCCTCTAGAATTCCTAATGAAGAGTGAAAAGGAACCTGCTACTGAGTGTGACTAAACTGTGTGTGAAATGCTAGGCACATAACACATCCACTTCCCTATTATTCTGCCTGACTTGCGATATGCCATTTTATTTTAGATGAAAGCTAAATAGCCTGCTTCAAAGGCTAAAAAAATGGATTTTGTTTAAATAACTTTTAACTATTTCATATTTTTCTCCATTCATAAGTATTTTGGTTTAGTATTTTCATCGTTATATTCAGTACAGTTTCAAGAAAAAGAATCTTTTTAAACTTTCAGTGCTCCATAACCTTTTTGTTTCTGTTGCACATATTCTAGGGATATAAAGCACTTACAAATACTCCATGAAAGATCCCACATTAAAAACAATTTCTCAGTTGCTTTGTACTGCAGATTCAATCAATCAATCAATCAATCAATCAATCAATCAATCAATCAATCAATCAATCAATCAATCTGCTCTTAAAAAGAAGTGTATCTTAAAAAATAAAAGAGATGTTTTGACTGTTTCATTCATTTTTATGATGTAAAAAATAATTTTCTTCATTTTTCGATCACTAATTTTTTTTTTGTGTTAGTTAAGTAAAATGTGCTGAAAAATTTTCCGATTTTTGTGTATTTTTATATTTATGTCATAATTGCCCAATTGACCTTCATGACCTTTAAGATCTGTAAGCTTAAGCTGTACAGATCGAAGAAATATGAAGCACTTGAGGATGCTCCAAGAGATAACACCACTATGAACAAAAATAACAGTGTAGGCACAGGCAGATTATTTCTATTGCAGTTTTTAAAGGGTCAACTGGAGGTATTGTGAATTTCACCCACATAATTTTAAATAGTGGGAAAAAGTTTGGCTATGCATTATCCGTTCAGAGTCAGACCTAGATGTTCTGCCTGTTTCATCCCCTTGTTTTAAAGTGATGAGTGTGGATTACAAAGCATTGAATGTCCTGATGAGAAAGCAAAAGATCCTCAAAAAATATGATCTAATTCTCGGCATGCTTGAGTGCAGTGTTTGGTTCTGTTGTGCATGTTAAGCGTGCAACGTACTTCTACATGGCTTTATCCCTTTTTAAACCCAACCCTTGCCCAATCCTTTTATTATACTGCTGCCTCCGCTGAATGTGGCTTAAAGACAGCATATGGCCCTCTTAGCATCCCCATATTTGGCAAACTGACCATTACAAGCAGCCCCAGGATGGCCAATGTGACCTCCAGAGCTAAGAGAGCTCCAGACAAAAGAAACAACCTTAGGCAAAGTAGAAGCCTGAACAGCACTGCAAAAGAGTCAGAACACATGAGCACACAGAGATAATTGTGTGGGAGTAAAATGTTGAGGAAAATATGTGCTAATGCTTTACTATAAAATCTAATATGACTGGGTTATTGTGACTTCTTTGTTTAGGAAGGAAATCTCTGCGAGACACAGACAGTGACCGTGGTGACGCTGAGCACTAATACACGTTGCCTGAGAGAATCAAATCAAATAAGATACGCTCTAATAATTGCTCTGGCTAAGCAGCTATTTTTATTAAAAGAAAAAAAAAACAGTTACATTTGCAAGTCTGTTGTTCTAAACCACCAAGGGGAACATGGTAATTGACAAATGCACTTAGTCATTTGGTAAAAAAAATTCAGCAATAAACACAACAAAAAGATATGCACCAGTGGTCACAAAGTTCAGCCTAGTTACCTATATGGCCCTAACATGCAAACTAAGTGAGGAATAAGAGTTCCCCTCAGTTTTTGATGAGTCAGGGAAGATCATCTGTGCTGCTCATGATCTGATGCTCTGGTTGTAAGCTCTTTCCCCTCCCTCGCCCCTTTGTGAGCTGCAGTCTCTGATGATGTCCATACTGCTATTTATACACTTAGGCTTGCTCAGCACATTTACCAGCACCACATAAATAATCAGTGAGTATGAGAGACAGTGTGCAAGAGGGATGAGTTCGCTTTAACAAAGCAACTTCTGGCTTACACAAAGCAATGCAGTTCTGGGTGCATCTGTTTGATTCCAACCAAGTTCCCTACCCTGACAAAAAAAAAAAAAGATAAAAAATACTAGACATTATGAAAATATGGGTAATGTAGTCTCTGTAGTGGGATGCAATTGTATCTGGCATACTCATTATGCAAACATAATAATCTCTCTCTGTAAATGTAGCCACAGAGCCAAGGTATAGTTCAAAAGCTATTATTTGCATTGGTATGGGGGCCTGTAATTGTACTTGAAATGTGCAACATATGTGATTTTTGCAGGTTTTCAATCTACGTCCAACAGGACATTAGGAAAAGTAATACAATGCCAAACCACATTGTGTATAGTGTGTGCCATTGCATTGCAACAGTTCAAGAGCTAAAGTGGCCAGTCTGCAGTCTGGACCTGTCACCCATTAGGACTAGGATAAGGATGCCCAAACTGATGAGCAAATTCTGCAAACCTGTATTAATCATTTTCAGTTTTATACCAAATCCCCTGCTTCTGGCTTCACTAGAGCTGACATTTACAGTTGACTGGCAAAAGTAAGATATACAGTATTTATGGCTGAATCACAAGGATAGAAAATGTTTGCACTTTGTTATCTTGTGGTTTTGTTCTTAACAATGTATTTGTTATTCAAGCACGCATGCACACAGTCACACCAGTGGTTGCAGAGCTCCCCTGCAAGGTGCTTGCCTACCACCTGTAACCACCTAAAGTTCAATGTCTTTCTACACTTTGACAAACAGTGGGGCTCAGAATTGAACCTGGGACCTTTGGACAAATAGACAAATATCACTCTACCACTGTTTACTGCTTCCTTTGAGACCATGAAATTTGGCCTTTGTCGTAGTTTACACAAGGCAATGGAGATAATAACTGATTGCCTAAAGCATTAAATGTGTGATCAGGTGGGGGCTAGTGGGGCAGGTTACTCAATATGTGTATTACAATCCATGCTTTTGAATCCAGAACAAAGTTTTTATTGTGTGAATAATACAATAAAAATACAACTTGTTTGTTTGAATA
Organism: Rhadinocentrus ornatus; assembly: GCA_037177495.1. NCBI lineage: Eukaryota > Metazoa > Chordata > Actinopteri > Atheriniformes > Melanotaeniidae > Rhadinocentrus > Rhadinocentrus ornatus. The sequence continues at coordinate 14,177,419 of JBAMHW010000009.1, read as the reverse complement.
GAGCCTGATGATGTTAGCACTGTTATGCAAAAAACAAACAAACAAAAAAAAAAACATTGCATTGCTACAAATAGAAATAGAACTTTTTCCCTTTTTTTGTCAGATAGGACATTTTGATTGTAATTGTAAACAAACAAGATTATTTACAATAGTGTTTTTTAAAAGCATGTTGACTTGGCATATGCTTATTTTATTGCTGATCACGTCTGTGTTCATCCGATTTAAAAGCAGCAGACTGTCTCCTAATGGACTGCTTGGAGAATCCATTCTGGCTGCTCATGTTACTGAACTGCTCCTTAGCAGGAGGAGCCAAGACACAAAAGCACAGACATACTGTACATATACACATATACACTGTAAATGTAACAATAGAGCACTCCATTCCTTCTGCCCGTGCCCCTGCTTGAATTAATTTGATATACTGAGCTTTAGCATTCAGGCAAAATATAGTCATTAACTTACAGCAATGCCTTAAAGTTACTAAAACAGAAAGGAACATATATGCATGTTTGAGTAAGGTTTATTTTAAAATAGTTTTTTTTTGTTAATTTTTGTATACTGTTGTGATTTGCAGAAATTTGTGTTTGCAGTGTTTTGATTTGATTTATAAAGCGGCACATACACCTGACTCTGCACCGGACAGTGCTATTGAGCTAGCAGGACGCCACACTCACCGGGCAGACAGAACCGCAGATGGCTCCGGTAAAACCAGAGGCGGAGGACTGTGCATTTATATAAACAAAGCTTGGTGCACTAACTCTGCCAT
>JBAMHW010000009.1:14163447-14176553 GCA_037177495.1 Rhadinocentrus ornatus | reverse complement strand
TGCAACCTGTATTTCGCTGCCTTGTACCTGTGACATGCGCAATGACAATAAAGTTGAATCTGAATCTGAATCTAAATCTAGTCCCTCGACACATGCACATGAGTAGCCATCATTACATGTAGCTGTGGATATTTATAGTACACAACCACTAATTTATTCCACACTGTGGAAAAGAAAAGAAAGAAAAAGAAAAACAGTTAAAAACATTTAGTGAACTTCAAAAAGTAAGACAACCAGCTGCAAATGCTTGTTTTGTTACACAACTACGGGGTTCTGTTGTTGTGTGAGGCTAAATTTAGAGGGCAAGTCAAAGTACAATCCTAAATTGAACAAAGTTCGAATATATATTTAGGTCTTCCTTGGCTACACAGTGCTGTGGTGTTTAACACCGTTGTCACACAGCAAGAAGGCTTCCTGGTTCCAGCCTCAGCTTTGAATGGTTGTTGGTCTTTCACCTGACCATGGTGTACCCTGCCTCTTGCATAGCACCTGCTGGGATAGGCTCCAGCAATGGGATAGAGCCTGCTTTGGAATAAGCAGGTATAGAAAATGGATGGATGGAATACAGACTTCCCAAACAAAGAACGAGTCGTTAGAAAACTTGAAAAAGTAAAGCAACTAGTTGTAAAGCATTTTTTTGTAAACTAAACTTAAATTAAGAGTGCACATCAAAAAAAATATATTAATTTGGAAAAACTTGAGACCACTAACTCAAATTTACTCACACAATTAAGTTGAAACAACTTGTGTACACAAGTTTAATAAACTTTTCTGAGATAATTTCAACTTGACAACAGTTGATTTCTTTCAGCTCGAAGGTATGGGTAGACCTGAGTATATATTTTCAGTTACCCTTTTAATTTAAGTTCACACAACATCAGAACACGCAAGATGAGCTTACTCAAAAAAAGCTTTGCAGCTGGTTGTTTGGTATGTTCGTGTAAAGCATCAACACTGTGATACATAACTAACAATTGTAACTAAATGTTAGAAGGATAGTATGTAAATACAGTTTATACAAAAACAAACTTCCAAAGCTTAACCACTCAGGATTAAATTAGAAGATCATTAACACAAAGAACTTATTTGGATGGTCAAACACAAATAAAAGAATCATTACATTTTGTGACTCGCAAATAAAAAGTAATTTAATTAGCTAAAGGAATCTATAAGCGCAACAAATAACAATGGTAATAACTAGCAAATAGGCAACGTAAACCAGAATGTACTATCCACTCTCACCTTAGATTTAATCACATCACTCACATCCAGCTCTTGTAAAAGGAAAGTATGCCATTATGCTCTTTGACTGCATACTTTTTCTCATTTCAACACCAACATGTCACTTGCCCAGATTTTAAGCTATCACAAGTTCAAAATGAGCACAGCAGGTTTTATATTAACTGGTACAGCCTGCTGTCATGTAGGTTATTTATTTAATTCATCAAGACAGCTACTTATTTTGAGCTTTTGTGCAATTTCACTTTGATGACATGCAGCACATCCTTTAAATTAGCGACTGCAGTTTAAACACGTACAATACGATAGTTGTGCATATTTCAATCAGCTAAAAGAGGAGACACACATACATCCTACTTGGTTAGCGTGCAGTGACATTAGAGAAAAGATTGTCCATTATTTGACATAATTAGACTGACTTTCATGCATAGATGAACATCTTTAGATGTTTATTTATATTTAGAGAAGGTATACTGGATTTCAAACGACTACATTTTAATTTTTTTATTTTGATTGGTTTGAAGGATTGTTTATGTTAAACTGGATAGTAAAATCGTTGCAAATCCTGGTCTGCATAAACATGCATGGAGTATGAATATTTCTCACAGCATTTTCTTTGCACCAAGATCTAAAATCGGCTGTTTTGGGGACTCATTGTCTTTTCACCTGCCTTTCTGCAATCAAGCTTGATTAAAGCCACAGAGGACACACGCAGGAAACATGAATAGACATCACCTGCACTTGCTCCTGCATGGAAAACCAATACACATGCTCTTTATCACTGACAAGGTCTCTGACTTCACAAGCAGAGTCTTTTGCTTTATTCTTGCAAGAAGATGTTAGGAATAAAATACACACACACAAAAAAAAATACTTTGCTCTAAAGGATAATACACGCAGGCATTTATTTTACTAATCAAACTTACCATTACTGTTAAATGTACTCATTCAGTGAAAAAGAAAAGTCATCACAAGTTGGAAAGTCTGATGAGACATTGCCTAAAGTGCTGTCAGAGCTGAAAATTGAAAGCCAAAACATTTCCTTTTATGTCTGCTGCAGCAGAAAAGATAAAGGCATTTCAAATTCAAATCTGTCATTTATTGGCCCACAGCCCATTATAACCTAACAAATGATGCAAAAGATGTAGTGCTCAGATTTTTTATCATATCCAAATAGTTTAGTTCAGCATTAAATAAGCAGAATATAACAGATCCATTAATAAAGAGAAAGAGTTTTCCAGCAACAAAGCTTAATTTTAAATGTCCTTTTCATTTTCATCTATTTGCACCAAGAAGACATTATGCTTCTTTCCTATAAAAGCTAAACACATTTTAATTGTAGTTTGTATAATGTGTTGAGATTCAAATTGTAATTACAGCAACTTTTCAGTTTGCTAATTCAGTTTAAAATCATTTAAAATGTGTTCCCGTACTCCAGTGATATGGGTGTTTCCTGGTTTTTACCACATGAGCGCCTTTAATGATTGGACCTCAGGAATGAGAGAGTACACAACACAAATGGATGAATGGATTTTATGTACTTAAATTCTAATTATAAACGTCACACATTCAAACATTTAAAACCATTACTGTATTTGTGAAACCTTCAAGTGCGAGTATCCATAAGCTGAAGAATCTAAAGTCTATGATAAAGGAATGTAAGATGAGATGAGATACAATGAAACTTTAATGAGCTCCATGAAGAACTGGGCTGCTGCAGCAGCAAATGTTGATAAGATATAATAAGGACATCCAGATATATCTGTTATGTTCATCATTTAGCATTATTCCCAGTATAGAAAATGCAGGGGTTTCAAATGCTTAATGGTACAAATACAGCAAAAGCTTTTTCAATATTTAGCAACATCTTAATGTGCAATGTCAACAGTTTGGCTGAGTCCCCAATTGTTTTGAAATGAGTTTTCATAACTCCCTCAGACGGTCATGGTCAGCTGGACTTAGTCATGTTGACAAAAGTGTGTTTTCACAAAACAGCAGAAAAAGCCTGGTTATAATCCAGAGTCACAGTTTCATTTGAAGTCGGGCACCAAATGTACAGAGAGCGCCACTGTTTGTTTAGCCCCTGAGATGTGCTTGAAGTGCTGGTGTTGTATGTTGAGCTATTTACTTCAATATCTGCAGGGTCCATAAATGCCACAACTGTGAGGTGAAAACAATGAAACACAGCTTGACAAAACACTGCATCAACTGTTTAAATATTTTTGTTATTACAGGGTCAATGGAGCTGCAGTAGCTCATAAAGCACACTGACAGCTATCACTGCAAACCCAGCGATGCTGCGTGAGAAACAGCAGTTAGCCCCACAAAATTGTTACATCCCATCCATTTGCGTCAGAGTATTGACATCCTTGCTGATATTGAAGGGGATTATGTGATTTAAGTCTGCATGTTTCGCATGCCTGAAGAAGTGTTCCACTTGGATGGAACCTGATCTTACTGTGCCAGTCCGCTCCATCTGACTACTGACTTCTTCCTCTGTAGATAATTCCATGAAAAAGACAACTCTTTAATGCCTAACATCCCAAACACAGTTCTCTCAATTCTGCCAATCAGAAGTAGCCACCATGGATGTTCAATCCATGTTGTGCCTCACCGCAGACCTTTTCCACATGTCCCTGAAGATTTGCCATGAACATGAATCAGACTCATTGCGATTGGGAATAAAAGGCATCACTGATAAGGAATGTGGATTCCTGATGGGCATACAATGATGCTGTTCCAAGATAATTCATCTTAGATTCAGTGTTGATGGGTTATAAAATCTAATTTCTTCACCATTCATGTTGTATTGGGATAATAGAGATGTAGCCCAGGACTTTTTTAGGTTAACAAAATGAGCTGTGGATTTCCATTAAGATAAATTGTACAATGCAGGTAAAAAGGCCACAAAAATTGTACTTTTTATAGCAATGCTGTAAAGCTGCTATGTAATGCTGTAGAAGTTTACATATAAGCATTGCTCCCAGTTCTATGTTTATAGTGCATATATTTGTAGATTTTCTTAGAAAAAAATTGAAAACAATCTTAGATTTTAGGCTTATCGTATTTTTTATGTAACATTATGATAGAGTAAAGGGAGAACTCAGAGCCTCTTTCATATGTTAAGTCCTCCATAAAAAGTGAAGCTGGATCCAGTTAGGACATCTGTGACTGACAAAAATGAAAGAGGGAGAGGGAAAAAATATGGGCATCTGTCTGCATGAGTAAATGACATTACTGGCCAAATGCTCTCAATAGTTCCACGAGATTCTGAGGAGGGGCAGTGAAAGGCAGCAAAATGGGTCTGCAGTCAAACAGATTGTTTGCAAAGAAATGTCAGTCATATTGTTATGCTCTCAAGTGCAGGTGCAGGCAGCTCGCCTGCACAGTGAGCTTACCTTGAAAATGCAAAGACACTCCAAGATGCATGCAGAATACTGGAACCACTTCTCAATTATTCATTTTGTTACTTGCAGCAACAAAAGGTTTAAAAAGCAATTATTAACCAGTTACTACTAACTTAAAGAACAGTTAACAGGGGATTTTTCTTACCTTAAATAATATATACCATGAATTGCCAGTTATAAAAGTGTTGATGTAAACAGCATATTCAAACTGTTGTCAAATTTATAGAAATGATTTTAAGCATCCATAAAAAAGCATCCTTAAAAAAAAAAAAGATAATGCAGCAAACATATCATTCACATGACTGAACATCTACATGACAAACAAAAAAAAAAAAAAAAGAACTCTCTCCACTTTCCTCTTTTATAAAGTCAAGACAATCTTCAGAATCCATGAATTCTGCATGAAGATTCACTGTTATATTGTTAACGGTATAAAAAAGCAGTTTGTATTCTGTCCGGGGCTTTATATATTAGGAGACTTTAAGGTTTTATCTACTTTCAGAATCCAGACTGCTGATGTGATTGGGGAACAATTCATTCTTAGGAACCTAAGATTATTTTTTTTTTTTTTTTGTTACAATAAAATATCTCCTGAAGTGGAACATAAATATTTCTTTTCTTAAATCATCTGTGTAAAAAGAAGATGGTAGAATCTTCTTGGGTCAGATATTTTTTTCTTTAATGTTATCTATTAAATGCAATTTGTTAATTTCTTATGTATTTCATTGGTTTCTGTTGGAATAGCAATAGTTTTGTGTGTTGCCAACTTTATGAAGGCTGAACCTGCTGTTGTGTGGGTTTGAAAGGATGTTAGGCTTGTTCTAAATATATATGTCACATGTCGAGTTATGATATTAAATAAGAAGTAAAAATATGTAGAAAGTTTAATGAAAAATCTGGTTTAAAAGAATAAGAGATGTTAAAATATGCTACCATTTCAGAATATCCAAAAGTACACACACACACACATTTATATAGTAGGGATGTAATGATTACCGATGTTACGGTAAATCTCAGTGAATTTTTACAGGATAAGAATTACCGTTTTTCTTTAAATTAATCCTGTTATCACGGTGGATTATTGGACTATGGACAAACAGCCTCATCCGCGTCTTGCAATGCAGGCGCAGCGGGACTGCGTAGCTTGTAACGACAATTTAACTCAGAATGAGTGTGGCGGAAAGTGGTAGCACACTGGACGTTTCCCACCCAAGTAAAAATACTAATTCTGAGGTCTAGCCTACATTGGATATTTAAAAAATTTCGAGGAATAGCTGCTCTAAGACAACTATCCGGTCTGCAGAGCATGCAAAAATAAAGTTGCTGCGACGGGCAGCAACACTACAAATCTCCTGAGCCATCTGCGGGAACATCATCCAGCTTTACAGCCAATGCAGTGTAAGCAAACATCAGGTTCTTAAGTTTTACAAAGATTGTCATAATACATTTAACCTTTTAATGACATATACTGAACATTTAAGCTGTATATGTCCTGCTAAATAGCAACTAGGTTTCGTTTTGAGTCTGAGAAGCAACCAGCTAATAATGTTAGCAATGTTAGCAGCTATATTGTTAAGTGTTTCAAAACAAAACTTAACTAAGCGGAGCCGACACAACATAGACCGACGCAACGTAATGTAAACCTACAAGGACACTGTGATTATGTTTATTTATAATGATATATAGATAGAGTCGATACAGAGGGCCAGTTGTGTTTTCTGTAACATACACTCAAGTAAACAGCAAAAATTGTGCCGTATTTAGCTGCAACCTTACGTTCAATATGTTGACATATTTAGCTGACTGTTAAAATGCACAAATAAGCTTTACAACTGTAATTTTTTTACATATTTGGTTAACTGAAAATAAATATATCTGTTGCTGTGCCAATCCCGTTTTTTAATGTGAAAGTTTAATTTTAATATAAGATTTTGGCTGTTAACATTTGAATATGATAAGGAAGTTACAAGATTTAGTGAAATTATTTCAATGTATCTATTTTTTTGACATTTTACAACACTTATAAAAAATATCAAGATATCGTTAACCATGATAATTTCATCACTATAATCGAGATATCAAATTTTCCATATCATTACATCCCTAACATATATAACATCAATTGAGTAGTCTATAAGGCCTTACCAGATACTGAACTTTAAACATCCTTTTCCCTTTCCTTTTTGCACTAGCATGTGACATTATAAAGAAAGAATAATCTAAACTCTATAGGGGTGATCTCTTACTTTAGCAATGCAATTGGCATCTTTAGCGCTGCTTCTTTTTTCATCTGTTTATTTTATGTAAATTATAGGTTTGAATCAACAAATGGCGATTAAAATCCAGCATAAACATATTTCCAGCCAAGTCTAGTCCATTCAAACATTAGACTTAACTGTAATCGACATTTGGCAAATTATGGTAAAGGATATTTAAAAACACAGAAGCAGTAAAGCATATTTTTAGCCAATGTGCATATGGAATACAGTGCGTGAATTAATTTAAGTTCAAATTTAAAATTTAAATGAACTGCACATTTAGCTGAAACAGACACGCCGCTCTTCCACTGGCCTCTGAGAAAAAACCTTGCCCTTTCCAAGACAAAAACCTGAAGTTTACTATATTTTTGTGATGTTTTGAGGGGATGAGATTGCATGTCATAGTTAGATTTTGCACTGTATTCCTTCAAGGAATTTCCCCAAAATAGACGCTTTATTTTCGAAGGAAAGAAAGTGCAAGACAAGATGTCCGTGTATTATGTCACATTGCACTCCAAAGAACATGAGATGAGATCAGTGAGAAAAAAAAGTGAATTTTCATTGTTAATAGCTCTGGGAGCAGGAAGGGACTGAGCGATGAAACTGCTTACTAATGTCTTGTTGTACCATGAATGAGAGAGAGCAGAAAGAAAACTTTTGTTTCACCAAGGTCAATTGTTCTGTGTAGATTTCATTACAAAGGGGAATAGAGCTTGATATAAAGCTTACTTAATAGCTGTGTTTAAAAACTTTTTGGTGGGTACAACAATAAGAGCTGGGAACATGTGCTACATTAACTTCACAGACCAAACATTTCTTTCCTCTTTACTGCCATGATAAGTAATAGTTGGACAAAGAATAGTTTACAGCACAGACTCAAAGTCATTGAGCCACTGCTGGGTTGCGCAGAAATTTGAGTTGTTCTTCACAGCATCCATTATTTATGACAGCGTTCTTTACTTATTCTAACCGACATATTAATTAACATGATTTGTCAGTTGTGTTTTATATCACTGGAGGCATCTTGACCAGCCTGGCACAAAACAACAAGCGCACGCACCAAGCTATTTATCACTAATTTGTCATCATTTAAATTTAGGCTGGAGAGAGTAATCTAATTATGTAACAAAAGCAATATTTTATCCCTTATGTGAGTAACCAGTGGAGAATACTTCCTCTGCAGAGCTTAAAGCTTGATCTCAAATCGGTGCCACTGGAGTTAATCCCATTAAAGGGCCAAACAGCAGCCAGGGTGAAAGAAAGCATATGTATACAGAGAAAATGGGATCAGAGCTGCGAGTCAGTAGACCAAGCTATACAGGGTTAAACTCAGTATAATAGATTAAACCCAATCAAGTTATGATGATAAACCTGACCCCCTAGTTGCAGAGATGCTCGCTTATACCTCAGAGCTTGAGAGATACTTGTCCGTGGTATGTGCTTTCCTACTGAATCATGTGAGTATCAAATCCAAACTGTCCTGCAATCATGGCCACCAGACAAGGCCATTGGACACCCCAAAGATCCATCTGTGAAAGGCAGATGATGGGGGAGTTTGACTCGTACAACACACTACACCATGACTCACAGATGGGAGCCAGCTCAGGCAGGATTTGTCACCATAATGGGAACGTGTCTGTATATGGATGTGCGTGAGCTCTTGTGTGTGCAAGCCTTGTGAGGATGTCATAAGTACATGTGTGGTGAGACTGTGGTGTTGACTCTTAGCGGAAAGGGGGTGGGTGGAGGATAGGCACTTTGACAAGTGTGTGATGCATGCTACTGTGACGGCAGCAGCCAGCAGAGAGAGCTTGAGTTGTCAGAGACTGATAACCCAGACAGAAGAAGTTTACCACAGTGATCCCTGTCACTGGGCCTTAAACACAGATCAGTAAGGGCTTCAGCACAGAGAGAGTCAAATGTGGAGTAAAATACTTTGTTTGTTTTTATGTATATTAAGATTTTAAATGCAGCATAGACGTCTTTTTGTCTGTAGAAGGTGAAATAAATACTGTTCATAAATCAACTGAACCCTTTCTGAGGTCCTAAAGCCTGTTTCTATATTAAATGCACTACACAGAACAAATTGTTCAGCAAGTGATTTCCACAGATGCTACTCCAAAATATCTGCATGAAAAATTATTCTTTTAAGTGATTAGTTTTTTATATTGGCTTCCAGTTTTGTTTTTATGAGGTAAAATAGGAATAAAAGTCCACAGATGACTGTGGTCCACAGATGAGTTATTTTCTTGCCCTATCATCCTACCATGACAAGTGATTCTAATTAGTGAGCAAAAACAGGGTTTATCTAGTCTGCCAATCTTATGCATCATAACACACATCTGCACAGGTGTTAAAAGAATACTATACATATTCATACAGGTTAATGCCTCCATTTTCTCGTCTGAAAACACCTGTTTAATGAATGTTTTGAAGCACAGGAATAAACATTCATTTACTAAGTCAGTGACTAAATGTTCTATGCATCTATGGGTAACTAAATTATTGTCTTTCTCTGTTTTTGTGGCATTTTTGCAAATGATTTTGTTTGGGTCAGTGTTCACAGCTGTTTCACTCCAAATGAAGGAGAAGGAACCACATTCATCTTCTCCCTGAATTATTTCTCCAGACCCACCATGCGCTTGTAATCAAATGAGACATTCTTTACTGCTTTCAGGTAAAGCACTGGGCAGTGCATACGCCTCACAGGAACACTCAAGTAAAGTCTGAGAGCTAAGGGCTTCTGTGCAACAGAACGTTTATAAAGTGGGAAGAATTTAGCATTGTTTTATATTTAATTGTGCTGCGATGCAGGTTTCCTAATTTCAAGGATATCTAGAAATTTTAGCTCTTCACTTACTATATTTTTGTTAGAAAAGCTGAAGATTAATAATAACATGCAATGAATGTTTACAAGGCAGATAAGGCAAGAAGGTTTCCCTGACATACACATCAACAAACTGCAACCAGACAATTGAGGAAAAATAATAATAAAGCAACTGAGAATAATTAAATTATTAATACGACTTGTTCTAAGCAAAATTAAAGTCTCTGTAAGTTAGTTCAACATGCAGCCGGCTGAATCTTTAAATTAGGCAGTCCCTGCTGTTGTGTGTGAAAGCCAATATAAAATTTCTTTATCTGCCTGACATGCATATCAGACTTAAAATAAGGACAAATCTCAGGTCTCGGGTGATCTCTGAAGCTTAACCTGAACATTTGGAGCCCAAAAATGGCTTAAAGAATCTTAGACTCTTGTACTTAGACTCTTGTGGCAAAGCATAAAGAAGCTTATTACAGAAACCTACAGAGAGTAGCAGTAGGGAGTTTCTGAAAGCTAACCCACTAAAAACACTATCAAACGAGGAAAAACAATGGTTTACAGCATCATAAATTTTTAATGTTCTGTATAGTCGTGTAAGATTACACTGAAGAGACATGTTTTTAACAGCTGGTTCGAATTATAATCTACATCATGTATGGTAAATTTTGAAAGAGTTGTTCTCAAAGGGCCCCACAATAATATCAATGGGTCATCTATTACCACACTATTTATGTATAATACAACGCAAAAGCGGAAGTAATTGCTGCAGCCCTCACAACAAAACAAATCAAATATAGTTCTCCATAATCATTGCTACAAAATAATTCTACAAAAAAGTGATAAAATGGGTATTTTCTATTAAATGTGATTTAAAATAAATGATAAATGTTATGATGTATAGGAAAAACATTCAAGGACAAATATTATCACAACATCCTGCAAACTGCACAGCAAAAATCACTCAGTAGTTTCATTGTATGAAGGCAGCAATGCCACCGCTGCAAAAAAAATCTACAATTCAATGAGTCATATTTAAGCATTTTTTTTACATCTGACACTTCTTTCACTTGATACAGAAGTGATACAAAGCAATCCACTGCATGCTTTTATTTGTAATACTGCATACAATTTCTAGAAACTTAGAACCTTGCTCTGTCACGCACCAGACCTCCCCCTGACAAACCACAACTACCCTTCTTTGGTATTATTCCATCATTTTTAGGGACTATAGCTGTTAAGATTCATACATGCAAATGTCTTCAAATGGCAGCAAAAAGAAGGAATTGCTGGTGCTAATGTTTGTGTAGCCCATCCAGCCTTGTTGTTGAAAGTATTTGTGCAGATGTACATGGAACCTTATAACGGCTTCATGCCAATACAGAATCATATAAAACCACAAAATGGTCTATTTTTTTCTTTTTAATTGGCTTTTAGTTGGGCAAAAGTTCAATTATTCCATGTGGTGACTTCCAAACATGACAGGGTTAATGTGAGAGCTGAGGCAGTAAGTGTATTTTTAACCACATTCTAGTGAAAATGTCAGACTATAGATAAAACTGCAGGAGTGGATCAAAGTAGAAAATGTCTCAGGACACTTCTTCTCTTTCTTTCTTCTGTGAAACTTTTGTCATCTATTGTAACACCTGTCAGGCAACCTTTGCTGTCAATGGAGAGGCAAAGTTTTTGTAGACCTTTCAAGTCTACAGAAGTTGTATAATACTCTAAACCATTTTATGGCTAATAACTTCAAACTTTAATATGGTAGAAGTGGAATTAATTTGCAGCTAACAAGAAGGGTGTCTTATCTAAAAACATTAAAAATAGCCAAAGATTCTGAAATGTTATTCTGACTGAGCATTGCTAATCTATTATTAATGCAGTAAAACTTAAACCAATAAATGTCACACGCCAAAGGATCTTGGCGACGTCCTACTACAGATTCATGAATATATTTTTTATTAGAATGATCCACCCTTAAGTAAAGTAGAGCTTAGGAAAATTTTAAATAAGCCTAGACACACTGCAGAAACATCTACAGAAACATGTTTGGCTTGCATTAAGTCAATAAAAAGCTTGCGTCAGATCATTAAAAACCATGTCATATCACAACCATATCATGCCGTTTACCCACAAGCACACAACAAGTGTGTATTTGAATATGATATAAATTCTAACATTGTCACTCTGGAGGCATAGTAATATTTTCATTTTTAAATAATGGCATACATTATTCTGCATTTAACATCAAAGAATCAGCACATATTCCAGTGGCATGCAAAGGTTTGAAGTGAGGTGAAGTGAAGTTTGAGGTCAAGTTATATTTCTTTGAATCATTATGAATAAGACGAGCTGATCTCTGAAGGCAAAAAACTTTTGAGCTCAATAGCATATGTCACTTATGTTTTGTATGTATAGTGTATGTCATTTCTGCAGTTTACAGCCAAGACCAAACTGTGGCAACATATTGAGGTGAGGATTCTGAAGGACAGGCTAAGACCGGCTATCATACGAGGGGGATTCCCTTGGAGTGGGCCACGGTTGTTAGCTGGATAGCAATGCCTTAGCTAAACTACAGGGAGCCAGTCTTGCAATGGTATCCAGCATGACTATGTACCAAAATCCCTTAACTCTACCTTGAACTGGAGATGGACTGGGCGAGAGAGGTCCTGGATCCAGCAAGCAAGTGCTTTCATTCAGCATTTATCAAATGTGCAATATCTCCATACTGACTTGTGGAAAAAAACAAAAAAACAAAAATAACAAACTTAAATGTGCAGTGTTGGCAGTCCGATAGCATCTCTTGCACCATAGTGTGGTGTTTCAAATTTGCAGTTATTGAAACTGCCATTGGCCCTTGCCATTGGCTCCTCAAAGTAACTATCTTGCATTAAAAAAATTTAAGTAAAGTATGTGCCCAAAGCTGGTCTCATCACAAGAAAACTTACACCACAAAAGTCAGTGTCCGATTTGATCATCTAAGCATGCTTGAAGCATTTTAGCAACTAGTCCTGTAAACTGATGATGTTAAAATAACTGATAATAGCTGATAATGTTGCCTGCAATGGAGCAGAGATATGTTGGGAGGAAAAACGGGTTGCAGGAATTCTGGAAAGCTGTTGAGAAAGGATTAATCATATTTTGGGTTATGCTGCAGCCACTGACACAGGAAGCATTTCACTTGTAGAGAGAAGAATGGATTCAATTAAATGCTAGCAAATTATGGAAGAAAACGTTACACAAACATTTGTCCATGATAATCATGAAAGTCTAAATTAACCTGTGTTGGTCAGGATAATTACACTAAACACAACATCCACAATAGATCACATCAAGACAGACAAGCTGAGGGATTGCCAGAGTAGTCAACTCATATGTGTA
>JBAMHW010000009.1:14132781-14146781 GCA_037177495.1 Rhadinocentrus ornatus | reverse complement strand
TGAAACACTGCTGGGATAGGCTCCAGCTCACCCCGCGACCCCTAATAGGAACAAGCGGTACAGATAATGACTGACTTGACAATATATATATATATATATATATATGAAAGCTGGAAAGTTAATATTTTTATTAAAACAATGTTAATGATTGCAATGAACCAGACTTTGTTGTATTCAAAATATATGCATCTTTACCACACACCAAGATATATCACTCTTGTTTAGTGACACTAAAAAGAAAATGCCATTACAATTTATACATATTTTGCTGTTTATCTGTAACTGTTGCAGCATCTCTGGACACGCAATGTCTACAGAGGCTATACATCCATTCTGAAAGTAAAAACAAATTTTTACAGAATAAAAACAAGTGGAATAAATAAAGAAACTACATCGCGCTGGACGACTGGATTTGGGCTGCAGGCACTTTAAACATGCAAATGCTCCCACGTCTATCATGGCCAAAAGTCATAAATGATTTGTAAAGTCCTTACACTTCCAAAGAATTACTGCTTCTACAATCCAATTTTGTGCTTATGGTTGAGTTTTATTTTTTGCATACAGAAAAAGGAAGTGGGGGCTTACTACATAAATGGAACTTTTGCAGTCAGCAGATAAAATAAAAACAAAATTCCAATAAGGCAAACCAAGAAGATAAATGGGGTACTGCAGTTTATTTTACATGATAAATCTAAAAAAAAAAAAACACAAACTTTTGTTACTAAGAAATATTGCTGCATTTTGAATTAAAGCAAGTTGATAAAGCCTGTGTTTTATATGCATACTGTAATGACTGTTTGATACTAGAGGCTTGTTTGTCTTTGAGCATCTATTTCAGGGCTGCTTGCAGGACAGGTTCTTAGTTAGTTTAAATAGTTAAAGAAGAGGAAAACATTTGTTGTTCACATGACAGATTCCATAACAAAAACCATTATAGTTTCAGACAGTATATTAAAATAATCAAGTTTGAGGTAGCAGGTTGTTGTTCATTAAGCTGCTTATTGGGAGTATAATATAATATAATGCAATGGCAGAAGTACTGCTATCTTTAATTTGTGTAATGACCCATGCAGAGCTGAAGCTAGGTTATGTTCATTACTTTTGCTTGAATGAGTTACAAGATTAATTATTATTAAATTAATTACCAGATAATATTATACATTGATCGTCTAACAAGACATTTAATTTAATTTCTTTGGAGATTCTATTCTATTTTCTCTTGCCATATTTAGCAAGGCCCTTTATTTAGCACAAAAGTCCTTTTTAAACTGATACATATTCAGCGGTCTCTTTTTGCTTCTCTTGCTTAACCATTGCTCCTATGGGAGTTGAGAGGGCTTTTCTTTTACTCACATGTTCACAGATATTGCAAGGACTTGAACCCCCAGTGCTCTAACCTTTAGCTTCCCACCATCATTTTGTCATTTATTTGAAAAAAAAAAACAAAACAAGGAAATGATGAGCAAATACCCATAAATGCATTCCTCACCAGCTAGTGAACTTTTAAATTATCAACTTTTTTGCTACATTGATAGCCAAGCAGATATTTGTCTGCTTTAAAGAGGAGACTGAACAAGCCTGTAATTCAACAAATGTGTTGGCAAATTAGACTAATTTATTTTTCAGTATTTTTTTGTATTGAACAGCAGGACTCCGCAATTTGGTACACTTTGATTTTTGTCTTCAATGGTAAATTGAAAGGCACTGGCATGCATGTGCAAGCCAAACCAACCGGATGGTGTTGAGCCAGTCTTCTGCATTTAGGACCTGATGGGCAGCATCATATTACACTGCAGGATTCTTTTGCTAAATGTGAGTACTATAGCACAAGACCACTGCTGTATCATCATTGTTAAAAGGAAACTCTTGAAGGTGTCATAGCAAAGTATCGACAATGTGGGAAGGGCATAGACAAACAGACAGACATAGAAGTGTACTTACACCATAGGTGAATTTTCTGTTTGTTTGGCTGTTTTTATTTATTCATTTTTTTTCTTTGTTTGTTTTTCCTTTTAAGATCTGTGTAGAAGAGTGTGAGCTGTAGCTGAGTTTTCTCACTGCAAAATGAATAAATACAAAAGACAAATCTAACAGACATGTAAAAACATTATATGTATTATATGTGTATTATATACCATAAAGTAGGACAGCATCTGTATTGAATTTGAACCTGATTACATATTAATGTCTTGCCAATCATATTTCAAATCCAGATCAGTCAAAATCCTTTCTGTTTACAGAATTAGGGAGCACACAATAAAATTAAATTATGGTTGATATAATCTCTGTAAGAGATTAGTAATTCTAATTATCTGATCTGATTAGATATTTTAAAGAAATTTAAGAAAGACAAATAGAAAAAAGTCAAAGCAGAGTTGTTTTTAGAGTAAATATGCTGAGGATTTTTTTTTTTAAGATTACAGACATCAAGTAGAATGTGAAGAATCCCTCCGGGACTTAAGGCTAACCTTTCGAAGGCTACCACTTATTCTACTGGTGGGCACTTTCCAACAGGCCCACCAGGAAAGTGCACTTAGAAGGATAAAATCAGTGATAATAGAAAATGGTAGCCAACTAATTTTAACTACAATGTCTGATGCAATAGCCAAAACACCAACACTTGGACTGATGTGACTGGTTAAATTAGGATTTGCACACATATAAGTTTTTTAAAATTACTATTATGGGTGAAATTTGTTTTATATGAAGGGAAATTATCATGAATTAGAATCCTTAACATAAACGTTCATCAAATAAATAATATTAACAACTAAAAAAAAGAAAACTATTCTGATATTAGCTAGTGAGGTTTAAAAACATCATATCTAATATTTACTTTTTACAAAGTAATTTAAAAAAACAAGCAAGATACTGTTTCAGTATTCTGTTTAAATAGCAGAGAATAAATTAGCCACTAACATTGCTAACAAGCAACAGAAATTGAATGAATAAAACATACTTTATTCATCCCAGAGGGACATTGTAAAAGCATTAACAGGACTAATTAAATTAGGTAACAGGATTCTGATTTTAAGCTTTCAACAACAATAAAACTTCAGAGATGAACAGTGTTAGGAATATTCTCTCTAGATGTAGTTTTCAAATAACGCTATAGATGCTGAATTAGTCACAAATGATTACAAACTTTCTGGTTCCATCCAACGTTTTGAAACTTGGCTTCAAAAATTACACAAATAATTTGCATTTCTTTAGCCTTCATGACTGTGATGGTATTTTCATCGTGGCTGAAAGATAGCATGAGTTAACCATTTTGAGATGTCAAGGATTGTTTGATCAAGATAATTGTTCTGATATTTTAAAACATAATAAAACCGTAGTTTTGGAAGCGACGGAAGAGACAAACAGAAGAACACATGTATGCTGTAACTTACTGCTAAAGAGTCTGACTAATTGTGACAATTACATCTCATTTTTTTGCTTACCTTGATAATTTTGTGATCAATTACAGTAGGTGGTTATTTCAAGAAAGGGCTGATTTCTAAACTTAATGAAAAAAAATAAATTTCATGCTAAGACATCAATTTATCTTGATCTCAAGCTGACGATAGAATATCTGATTTAACAGCAAACATGCAATGATTTTTCAGGCCATGTTAATTTGTGGTTTATCTGAAAGCTGTTCACTTTTGGCTGCATATGTACAGCATAAGGAATCACAGCAGATATAATTAGCATGGGTGATTAACTGGCCAGGTTAAGTGTCTTGCACTAGCGGCCCTCATAAAACTATCTGCCTCTTGGGATGAGATTGCCTGTACGGCAGATAATACTGTATCTCCAAAATCCGTGGTGCTGGAGACGCATTACGTGTATTTCATGAGAGTGGTTATGTGTCTGAACGTGACAACAATGAGGACAACATCATCAGAGAGTACAATGGGAGAAACGTGTCACAACAGAACCATTGGGGAAAGCTGTGATGATTTATCTTGGAATTAAACACACACAACTGGGATTCAAATTTAATGAGCACAAGTCACTGAGAGTTTGGGGTGGTGTTAATCAGATGGCAGCTCCAACCCATTAAAACAACTTAAAGAAAATCAATTTGAAATTTCAAGTTCAAAGACATCACAGCCAGGGGTTAACTGTGAGCCCGAGTGAGCTGGCACTGGGGATTTCTCTTTTCATTATGAATCTTTAAACGCACAGAAACACACACATCAGATGACAGATGGTGGTTTCCTCAAGATCCCACACTGTTTTAAATCATATTTAGGTTAATTAGATGTAATTAGCAAATGCATCCTTCTGACTGCTTTTTCAAAACTGCATAAATGTCAAAATAGCCCAGTGTGGCCCTAAAGGTCTTTATATTACAGTCAACTGAGTGCACTGCATTTAGAGGTGAGAGGTCTCAGAACTACTAGAGTCCTATTTCAGCCACAGCAGCAGTTCACCAGAGTAATTATGTGCAGAGAAAAGGATGTTTTCACCATAATGTGATGTTGTTCTTGTGCAGCTCTACTGCTGCCTTTAAAAGTCACTATAGGTTTTAAGGAAAGTGGAGATCCACAGCAAAGTGAACCTCAGACCACTCTGACTTCCTTGAACTTGCCAAATCCCTCTCAGCCTGGTGGACAATTGGCACCTCGTTTTCCTTGAGAAAGGCCACAATGTCACTCTGCTGTCAATGGATGTAATTTTAAGGCTCGTGCCTCAAAGCAGCTACATGAGCAGTTCCCATTTTCCCGTGTTGTTTACCCACCGCTACACTAAAAATGTTTATACAGCAGTAATGAATCCCCCTGTAACCAAATCCAACCTGTTCTCAGAAACAGCAGGGTGATGAATGTATACCAGCATGACGATTCATTAGTTGAATGTCAACCAGTGACTGTGTAGTGGAAGGGCCATGCCTTTCAACCACAGTTCACTAAATGAAAGTGGACCTTCAGTCATTCACAGGATAATTTAGTTACTGTGTATTTTCTTTGGGAACTTCTATTGAAACTTAATTTATGAAGATCTAATATAGGAATGTCTCTTTTAATTTTTCCACTGCAATACAAACTTGCATTGTCTAATGTAAATACGAGTGAGGATGGGTTTATTAGTAGCCCTTTTGATTTATCTGTTCCAGGAATCCACAGATTCCATTGATCCACAGTAATCACTGGCAGTTTACTATGGACTGCTTGCAGGGAAAATTATTTCGTGCAAAACAACAAAAACAAGATACATAAAGAAAAAAGAGAAAACTACTGTACATGACATCATCCCCATTGTTAACAATAATCACATTTACATTACACTAGAAGATGAATTGTTGTGCTACTCTGACCAAAACTGGACTTTTTAAATGCACATAACGTGTTAGATAGACCAAAAATAACTAAATCTAAGCTCCCAAAACCAGGCTAACACACTCAGATAATGCAGTTGAAGCTGAAATAGCGCCTGTATTTACACATCAACTAGACTATAACAAAGATCTAAAGTGACATATTTTGGCATCTTTTACATCTTGTATTAAAATGTAAGCGTAAAATAATACAACCAAATTCCAGTGGAAAGCAGCTCTTATTCACATTATTTTACTAGATGGTAAAAAGCATCAGGAATGTAGACTAAAAAGCAGCCTGTTATTAACAATAGGCACTAATAAAATCCTAATATATATAAAAGCAGCATCAAATGACAAAATAATTATACATATATTTTAAAATGTGCCGCAAATTTGTCTGTACATACATGTGCAAGAGTCCGGATGTCTTTTGCCAAATAAACAGCGAATCTGACCATAACTCTAACACTGTCCAGGGAAAAATACACTTGGGTGGTCCTCTACACAAAAATAGAAGCCAGTCAGCTCTGATTGGTCAGCTCCAGAGGCCTGATCAGACACAGCTCACCATTCAACATCTGCTGGACTTTGAACAAAGCATTTATATTTATATTTACATATTTATAGTGTAGATGATCAACATGACAGATCATAAACAAACATCCACACATTTGAAAATGTCTTGAATACTTCTGTCTCTGGGCTAACTTGTCCATTTGTAGATTAATCATTAAATTTATGTTTAAAAGAATCCCACAAACCCTCATGTTAATTTCTATTTGAAAACATTAATTTGAAGCTATTTAATTATTAAATCATGTGACACCATTAAATCTTAATGAAATGTGAGTCATCCTAGCCAGTCGAAGCAATTGGCTCTGTAAACAGGAGCACTACAAATGAGAAAGTAGATGTTTAATTTACTAATAGACATACTATTTTGCTTTCTTTATATCTGCATACATCAAGGATTTGGATGCTTGCTCTGAGTTGGTGGTTAGCAAAAATGTACTGAATAAAAAATGTAAATATTTAACAAAGAAAAATTGACATGGACACTGACATTTACTGAAACATTTACACATTTCAATAAAATTTAATAAAAATGTTCTTAAACTGAAACTTAAATACAGACAACTCATGTAGGGAGTTATTGATACAAAAGAAATATAAGAAATTGGGGACAGTGGAGTAAAACAGCAAAGGATCATGGGATCATTGTCCTCCTTAATACTGGTGCCCTTTGCTCAAAAGCAATATGTCAGACTACACCAAATTTCTGAATTTACCTTTATTCACCTGCAGCATTATTCTGATCTTAATTACACATCTGTAGATGTCCATGACAGCAGCATGCATTTTCACAGGAGCTGTTACATTTTTCTTACTTAACCTTTTTGTTAAAGCAAGTTATTCTAAACTTGGAGACAGCAGTGTGACAGTTTTCTGATTATGATCTGCAGATAGTTTCCCCAGTTATCAGGCAGCTGAATAAATTGTTATTTCAGATTATTCCAGACAGTTTTCTTCAAAAGAGCTATCTCTTTCCAGCCTGTGGGTCTCTGTGCCAAGACTAGGCTGTATTTGTTGCTCTAATCATCTTCAAAGGTTGTATAACATGGTAGATACAGCACAGTCTTGTGCTACTACTATATAAAAAAAAATCAATGAAGCATTTGTTATGAATTTGAATACATGTTCAGCCTTTAGTTTACTTTGTAATTTACATATTTCGTTAAACAAATTAAACCATTTCTGCTGAAAAAGTTTGCAAATATTACACTGGCCTGGTGATAGAGATAAGTGTGCTTTCCATGTGTCAAGATCCCCCCAAGTGTCTCTTATCCGTAGAGCCCAAGGCTCTTCATTTCAACATTACAGTGTTGGAGATGTCAATGTCTGAATTTGGGGATGTTTTGCTTCAGGGGGAAATAAAATAGAGAAAAAAAGCCTGCGGTTAGAGGGTTAATAAAGTCATGAAAGAAAATCTGAACATCTACATAGCCATGATAACTACACAAACTCCAGCTGATGTGGGTTGTGGGATGTAATCAAAAGCTCAACAAGAGCTATGGGTAAGTTTTTGAGATGAGATTATATTGTCAGGTACGGCTCAAGCATTCCTTATATTTCATATACTCTTAATAACAGAACGGAACAAAACCTTGCTTCTATATTGTTAGTAAAGCACAACAAGCTCTTTCAGTGTATCTCCTTTCTTTATGGCTGATCCTTATTTAAAAAAGAAAAAAATGAAAATACAAATATTTAAGTAACAGCAGAATCTTTCTATCTTGCACTGGCATTTTCCTTACGGACACAGAAAAGCCTAAAGACTTCAACAAAACCCTGTGGCCATTCTCTGCAGTAGGAAGATGGGACCTTAAAATGCATTAAGAAAGGCACAAATTCTGTTTTTAATACTTGAAGTCTATGCTGGTAAGTAACTTTTGCACTCTCTGCATACTAATTTGCACAAATGTCGTCCTTGAGAAGCGTTTGATTAATAATGGATACAGTGTGACTTTATGCCCGTGGCTGGGGCAAGCTGTGGTGCAGTGAGCTGCAGTGCCGGGTTTGAGAATGTGTTTTCTTCCATTTTATCTCAATGGTGGGTTTGAATTAACCAAGACAATCAAAGAGTTAAATTTTCCCAAAATTCAATTGATCCTTTCTTGTGGTTGTGCTGCAGAAGGATTACAGGAAATCTGTGAAACCTGATAGTGCAGTCAAAATCTAGCTAGCTCTAAAGCTGCATTTCTGCATCACTCATTCCAAAAGCTTCTTTCTGCTTAAGTAATAGATATGACGTCGATACAAAATTTATATGAAAATAAGGGCAAATACATCCTTAATAAACTGATGTCCCAATTGTTTGGGGTATTACACTTGCAAATCATCTGCAGTGTGGGATCTGTCACATTACTGCCTATTTTAATGCATCTGTGAAAGGCGACTATTAACATTTAAGCTGTAAAATTCTGTTTCAACCCCCTCCCCACCTCCTCCTCCTCCCCCACCACACACACCCCACCCACCCCTGTGAGTTAATGTAGGGCATTTTTTCTGAAATGATATATATATGTGGATCTGCTCTCAATTAAGATACATGCAGAATAAAATGTCTGCATCAAACCTTATCTTTGTGCATTTTCAATTCTGGATTACATAGTATTTTAACCTGAGCTAACTCTGAGAAGTCTAGCCAAAAGACAATATCAGTAAATATAGTATACAGCGTGCAGCACACGTAAAAGAAATGCATTAACCAGCTGTAGATTCATTTGCTGGAGGCCATTTGTACGCCTCAGCAAAGTTTTAACAGAAAGCAACCAAGCTATTCAACAAAATGCAAACACTTTTTGAAAGCCTAACAAGGAACATAATGCATCTAGGCTAAAGATGACACAAAAATACTCGTGTTGTGGTGCTGATAACGTCTGTCACATGTTAAAAATAGAATCAATACGAGTGCCTGAGCTCCTTCTATGAGCTAAGTCCTCATGAAATGACCCAGAGAGTGAGAGATTATTTTGTCTTATGTTCACTGCTTTATACTTCCTTCATATGTCTTTCAGTCATGTTGTTAAAGCAAGATTTACAAGTTTGTTTTTTTTTTGTTTTTTTGCTGTTCTTGCACTGTACTTTAAAAATGGACAGATGGAGCTTTAGTGTAATTCTCAAAATAAAGTTTGCAAAGTCTAATTTATAAAAAGGTACATTTATTGGAACTTTGCCAGTTGCTGTAGTGGTACACTGTAGTTATGTGCACCATTAGCTCCGATACTGGTAAAATCATAATTCTCCATCTCCTTGCAAGAAAAGAAAATGTGGAAAAAAAATTGTGTTGCCAGCACACGAGAAACATAGGATCGGAAATACTTTGTTGCAGGTGTTTCTCTTGTGTGGCAAACTAAGCTTCGGCTGAAACATTTACATGACAGTCTTGGTAACCATTGGAAACCAACCTCAATGCAGCGGACAAAGTCAAGCCTGAAGTATTGGACCTGTCAATGACTTCCCTTGTGTGTCGCAAGACTCAGGCCATTTTGATTTACTGACAAAAACAAGGTCCCCTTCTGAGTGAGTCAATGCTGGTGTGGAACACACCACTTAAGAGGATATTACACTCCTTCTCGTCGTCTCTCAAAGGTAATGGTTAAAAAAATCTTGAAGTCCTTAAAAGGTAACAGCAGCTACAAGGCCATTATACGTACATTTCTAACTCCACTCATACTGTCATCACAGTTTGGACAAACTGACATCAAGGGTCACAAGTGTATTACTTTCTCAAAAACATTAAATTTCAAATAAAAGGAAACACCCTCAAAAAGACTTTATTTACTGTAGTTTCAAGTGTAATCTGCACATGGCAGGTTAAGACAATGACAGTCCCAAACATTGTTCCTATGTCAAACAATAACAAAAACAAAGTTAACAAAGTAACAAAGGGATTGGGTGACAGCTCAGTCTTTTATGTGTGGTAGCATTTTCACGGGTACCTTTTCTCTCTTTCTGATCTTTCTGATTTCAGGTTCAGAAAACCCTTAATCCGATGACCAGGCTCCAGCACACCACCAAAAGATTCTGAAAGCTCACTGTATCTGTGCTACACAAGAACGTGTGGTCAATAGTTGGTGTACAAGACTTACCTCGCTAAGCCGGCTTATACTTTAGCTCATAGCACTTGTAAGCCTCTTAAACAGTAAGCTCAAACTGAGCTAATTATTCATAGACAACCTCCAACTTGGGGAATAAAACCAAAGATGAGTACCTAAAATCATGTTGTTTTTTTTGTTCACTGTGGTGAATAGAAACTGTTTAATTACCTACTTTAAAATCCATGCAGGGAGATAAAGCATGTTGGTACTTCCTCCATCAGCCCTTCGCTAGCCACAGTTCTTTGCCTCTACCTTGGCTTCAAAAGCTCTAATTGTTGCAGCAGTGATATCTTGATATTGTAGTCAGCTGGGGTTGGGACATCTTTTATGTTTTCTAATTCAAGGCAAGCTTTTGTCCCCAAAGTTTTAATGGCTGACTCACACTGTTACTTGTTATTTATCGTAATGTGGCTTTTCCATGTGCCTTTGCCATTTTCACAGCTTAAAGTCAACAGTTTTATTCACTGTACTTTTTGGTTCTGTTGCATACTATCAGGGAAATGGGAAGATTGCAGAGAATGCAAAAGAAAGATCTTAAGTATGTCAACATTTGACTTTCTTAGCATATTAAATTAGTAATCAGTGGCAAATATTACTCATGCTATCAGAAGTGTGCTATGAAGAGCAAACATTTTACTAATATTTTTTTCTTTGATTCTTTTTAAAGCTGTGTACAGCTGCTGAAAAACTTTGCAGTTGAGCGAAAATAGCACACAATTAGCAGAAATAGCATCACATTTCACATCAAAATCTTGCTTCAGCTTTTTTTTCGTTTCCTTTTTTTCCCAGGTACATCTACATTGATTTCTCCTCCTAAGTAATATGCTTGCTGAGGCCCTTCATCACCTGCCACACTGATAACTTTTACAACTTCATCTTGCTTATTAGCAAATTACCAAAAAACCCATTTATGTGTGACAAGTGCAGCCTCTTTAAGGATCACTGTTGCAGAAAGTGAACATGATTGTCTAAGTAAGATTCTAAAGCAGTTTGATGCAACATGTTTAATGGAGAGCTGCTAACAATGACAAGAGAAACATAATTACATCTTTGAACAGGTATTTTTTGCAGTGTGATGAAGACTTTTGTAGACACCAACTATCTCAAGCAGAAAAAAAAAGCACTAGTTTGATGAAACACATGTAATTCTAAAATAAGATGTGACAGTACAAGGTAAATGAAATGTAAATGGTATGCAAAATACTACTTTTCTGGCGTGGCATGACTGCATATCAGAGCAAAGCACACCTCATTTGAAAGATTCTGTTTACTCGTGAAAGCTATTGAAGGTAATAATCTATGAACTGACATAAATTATGTACAACTCATAACAAAATATATTTCCAACACAAAATTGAAACTTATACATTTTCCAGTAAATTTCCATCTTTAAATGAGACGTAAATTAGATGAGACCAGCATTGCTAAGGGGTCAAACATTATTTACTGGTTCTGAACACAGTTGTCCACAATTTAAATACAATCAATATCAAGAGCAGCATTGAGCTTTACTCAAATGTAAAATGGTTTAGGAGTAACATTACACTCAAGATGTTTAGATTTGTGCGCATAACACTATTCTATTTTAACCAGCCAAAATATACAGCACATGTACTGCCAGAGTCATCAGGAACTAATTTCCGCTATAAGGAGAAAGGGTCCTGCAGCAGATGGTATGGGCCTCACGGAGCACTATATTCGACATCTGGGAGCCAGTCTGGGATTACACAAAGAGATGGAAGTAAGTGAGACAGCCTAAATCCAGAACTATGACAAGCTCTCCAAGATACTTCGAAAAACCTGTCAGAAACTTTAAACAACTGTGAGCCAGCCGAGCAACTTAGAATTGGCATTGTAAAGTATTCTCACTTTACTTTTAGTGCTGAAAACAATTTTCACAGAAGAATGGGTGTCTATCTATCTGCTGGATCTATTTAAGCTACCATTTTAATTTCATAATAGATATGACCGAAGATAACACAAAGCTATTCTCCAGTGTTGCTCAGCCTTAAATGAATATCAGAAAAAATCTGTTCAGTCTTTCAACTCCAAATTCATCCTCAAAAGATTTTTCTTGAGAGTTAACTAATCTTTGGATCTGGAGTCTTGTCATTTGCTGATTATTCACCGAGCTTGGACCGTAGAGAGCTCTAGGATCATTAGCCATATGTTAGGCCACCGCTTAGACTAACTGAGTGAAACCCTATCTCTCAAAATTACAACCGAGGGCGCATCTGTTTTGCATAAAGCATGTTGTACACCTTCAAGTCTCTTCATTGCAAATCTAATTAAAAAATTAGATAGGTTGGCAACATGATTTCTGAAATTATTCTCTTCCCATATACACTTTAACAAGCAGATATTCACAATTTTCTATCAACGTTAAGGTTAGGATAACACCATTAACCAGAACTAAACTTTATACTGTAATAAATACTTTGTTGGTTTTTTTTTGTTTTTTTTTAAACAGTAAAAAAGAAGGACTAGAGAGAAAAACACCATATATAAGAGAGCATCCCTGCTGGATTCAAACAGCATTTCAAAATTACATGGCACACACATGGCTCCAGCTAAATCACCAGGATGTCGCAAACAGGTTTGTAGGATGTTTGCAACCATGGCAACGCTCTAAATAACACCTATGTGTATTTTGAAGTAGTCCACAAAAGGAAGCAAACTAACAAGCTTTAGCCATAATGCCACACTAGTAAAATTAAGTTAAAGTTACTGTCAACAGACTCAAAAGTGGTCTGAAGGGAGGTTTAGGGAGGAAGTCTACTTAAAGCTCTGTCATTCCATGGTATTGCAATAAAAGAGCTTATTGCAGACTGAAATAAAATATGAGAAAAAAAATACCCCCCCCCCCAAAAAAAAGAAGGTCCAGCTAAATTGAAAATTGCTAGGTTTTTAACTCAATAAAACACACAATTTAACATTAAATTTTATTTTGGTGAAAGGTGTAATAATCACAGGAGAAAGTCACTAAAGACTAAAATGCACAAGAGATTTTACCGTCTAATTGGAGCCTCAGCCTCAAAGCAACTCAAGTGATAGCCAGCTGTTAACCCTTACTCAGCTGTCTAATCTCAGAATTACTGGCATGTCAAAATACAATCATTTTTGTAGCTGCAAGGAAAGTTAGGAAGGAATTCTTTAATTTTTATGTTTGACAGTGACACTGAAAGACTAATATACTCCCTATCCGAGATGGATAATTGCCTCTTGTAGCTTACCAATTACAGTGCATGTGATTTAATATCAACTAAAAGCACTAGATTAAAATAAAACATCCAAAGTATATGTTTCGATCTGATTAAAGAGATAATGGAACATTTTTTTATCCACAATAGTGAATCGAAAGATTTCTTAAATATTAGACACATAAGGTGATTATCAAATTGCATTAGATTGTATGATACAGAGTGGATCAGATTCACATATTCACAACTAAAAGGGATGTACTTACTCTATCAATGGTATAAAAGCAGATCGTTTAATCTGGGAGAAACTGGCTTGAAAAAAAGGATTCAGTATAAGAATAAAATCTGAGAGAACCACATCTGGAAAAAAATAAATAAAAGATGTATAGAAACAAAAATAGACACAGATAGATTCTGTCAGAATCCAATTGAGAACATAAAGGGTTAGTTAAGCACTATTAAAAATAATGATAAATTGTCAATCTTGAGTGTAATTTTCTTGATAACATTAGCTGCTTGTCAAAGGCTGGATTTCATATAACTCTAACAGTCACCTTTCACACTAAAAGGAATCCTTTTAAATGTATAACAGCTTCTGCATCAGGAAGAAAAATATTCAGTAAAGTGGAGATGCTGCTCCCCTGTAGTGACCCCACTGGCTGCAGGGCTTTTTCATTTCAAACTGGCTGTAATAGAAAATCTAAATTCAGAATCCAAACTGATTTGTTCAACAACGTGTCCAGAACAAAGATATATCATTTAAAAAAAACTTGGGTGGGAACACGTTTTTGCGTTTACACAGAATGGCACATCAGTAATTTGTATTATATA
>JBAMHW010000009.1:14101516-14130721 GCA_037177495.1 Rhadinocentrus ornatus | reverse complement strand
GAGAGAGAGAGAGAGAGAGAGAGAGCGAGAGAGAGAGAGCTGGGGCATTGGGATGAAGCAAACCTACTTCCACATCAGTTTCCAAAATTTTCCAAAAACACCAGAAAGTCTCTAGATTTGTCGCTAGTCTATTTTTCGAAATTGTCACCAGATGGGTCTGAAACAACAACTGAAGCAACATTGATTTAGCCAAGCGCTGATGTGTCCATCAATTTAATCGGTGTACCGGAAATCGTGCAAACATTTTGTGTTGTTTGGAATGCAAACGTCAACTAAATGTGGGCACATTAACGCATTAATTGTGCGTTAACGTAATAATTAATTAACGCTGTTAATTTCTTTGAGCATTAAGGTTTTGTTTTTTTGCTAGTTAGAGAATTTCAAGGCCAGAAATTTGGTGCATGGATGGAAGTTATTGTGCATATTGTGAATATTTCTCTCTCCTCACCATCTAAAAGCTGTGAGATTGTAATCCTGCTTTCCGTCTGTTCACCTGATGGCTGATATTCATCAGATATTGTTCCTTCTGTGTTTAGAAGGAGGCAGCTTCACAGCTTTAAATTCATCCTGCTGACTTTTTACCTTTTAGTTAGTAAATCATGAACATTTCATCCTTTGTCATAAATATTTGATTTTATATATATTAAGAAATATTTTAACTGTTGTTGTGTAAAAAAAGATCTGCAGCTAAATCTGTTGATGTGTTTATTGCAGGGGTCTGCAACCTTTACAATCCAAAAAAACATTTTCCCTCAGCCAGCTAAATAAAACTACTTTAGAGACGCAGATGTTACGAGATCTTTTCATAAAGGCAACTTAGTAAATATTTTTTAATGAAGAGCCACCATAGGATATTTGTTATTTTTGAAGAACCACGTTTTTATTTCCATTTTTAGGTTTAAAAATAAAGAAAAACATAAAACATTTATAAAAAGAGGATTGACAGACTTTCTTCTAAGGGATGTAGATATTTGTGCAAAATGATGTAAAGTAAAAAAAAAAAAAAAAAAGCCAATAGTTTCCAACCTAACGACAAGAAAAATAGATTAAAAAAATATATATTAGCCACATATATAGAGGCATTGTGGAAGGTCCAGAGAGACACTTGCTGCTCCAGAGTTGCAGGTTGTGAACCCTGATTTAGTGTTTGTAAACCAAAACTTACTGCATTTTCTTTAAATATATATATATATATATATATATATATTTATATAACAAGAGAGAGCGAGAGAGAGAGAGATAATCGATATAAACCTAAAATTGGTGTCTGCTTCCGATGATATATACATTAAGCATTACTATATTGCAAAATCAGATATGTTAATATCATTTTTATGTTAGTTATGTTATGTTACTAATCTGGTATGCTGCTTTTGTGAAACATGTTATGCAAGTTTGGTAAACAGCTCTACATATAAGTATTATTATGATTTGAAATAAATTACTGTGTAGTTTAAATACACCTCAGAGAGGACGCAATACAAACGTTTAAATGCTGAATGTCTTATCACAGTCACTCAATCGACTCCTCTTCCTCAACCATGGATCAAAGAGGTATCCATCTGCTATTACTGAGCTCGTGCAATGTGCTCTGTCAGTTAAAGGATTTCTCAGACATAATCTCCTTTTCATCCTGAACTGGAGCTTTATTTCCTCTGAGACATGAACAATGCAGCACCCAGTCATCTAGCAAAACAAAGTATGCAATAGAGGATAAAGACATTTTATATTTCCCAGTTTGACACATCATACATGCAACATTTCACTAATTAAATAAATAAATGTTGGATATGGATGTCTTATCTGAGAAAGCAAGGTGACAGAGGCCAAGTGAAGTTAATAATTGTTGTTGCTGAAGATCATCCTGCACTAAAATTCTTGACAGATCTAAGTTTCTCTGGAAACACAAAAATTATTGAAGACACAAACAACAAAATATTGCCAAATTATGAAGACCTCATCTGTGCATAGTTTTTTCAATGTTTGCACACATGAATGAGAATTTTCTTAAGCTATCAAGACCGTTTTTTCCATCTGTGCAGAGTGAGTCTTTGAAGTTATGCTCGTTATAACCAGAATTATTTCGATATTATTTAAGATTAGTCAATATTGACTCTAAAGATTTAGATATAGAATTGAAACATGAATATATTATTGAGGTAGAAACACACCATTTACAATTATTTGGCAAGAAATTCTCTGTCTTAAAAAAATGTACTTTTCACAGCATGAGTAAAAAGTTAACTGTAGACTAAAAAAAACTAAATTGAATTGGACATTTTCTTGAAAACTGCACTAACCTTTCTTTTCTCATTCAAATAAATCTCAAAATAAACATTACCAGACAAAATAAAGAAGAAAAATACATGGATCATTGTGAAGTTGCACCAGGATTAAATAGGATTTGTATTTATTTTTATTTATTTATATATTTATTTATTTTGGCATGCAGACATGATGCCAAAACAGAACGTTATCCAAGCTGAAAGATGACAAAGACAATGAATTGTTTTTGTAAGCTTGCGCGTTGTCAGAACGGTGATACGGTTTTTATTGTCTACATTTCTTGTGTCATGTTTCTTGCTATGGAGGGTGAAACCTACTTGGTTACGGGACATTTTAAGGGCTGCAATTTTATGGTGGAAGGTGCCTATACATTAACATCAAGAGCAACAGCTTAATAATTAATTTCAATAATGACAGTAGCTTCTATGTGGTTTTGTGGAGGTAGGGATGTGTTTTCGATAAAACAATCAGCAATAACTGCATTCTATTCCTTTGATTGACTTTATCATAAGGAAATCTGAAGATGCTATTATGTTTAAGTAAAGAAAATGGCAAATTAAGTTGAATTTCTTAATCTGTAATTCAGGTAAGGTTTCCAAAAATATAGCCTTAGCAGAAAACAACAAAAGATTCATTTAGCTTTTTTTCAAATTTCATGAGATATCCTAGTTCCAAATAGCGTGAAATGCAGCATTACTGGCAGCAAAACAAGAAATCAGAAATGGCCGGTTTATATATTTATTTTATTTTTATTTTTTTGCTATTTATCTTTTAATATCAATGCTTAGTTAACAAAACAAAGGACAGTACCATTATTGCGCTGTTAGATGTTTGCTGTCCAATGTTAACCGTACATTTTAAATCAAAATGAAAGCATTAATCACATTCATGAAAGAAATAAATGAAGCTGAAACTTAATATCAGCAATCTTTTACAA
Organism: Rhadinocentrus ornatus; assembly: GCA_037177495.1. Taxonomy (NCBI): domain Eukaryota; kingdom Metazoa; phylum Chordata; class Actinopteri; order Atheriniformes; family Melanotaeniidae; genus Rhadinocentrus; species Rhadinocentrus ornatus. The sequence continues at coordinate 14,127,498 of JBAMHW010000009.1, read as the reverse complement.
ATTGTTCCCAAACCTCATAAACCTTATCCGTATTTCTAACTCTGGCTAACATTTGCTCATATCACCCTATTTCTAACAAAGAATCCAATATTTTTTTGATCTGGAAAGCTTCCATTTTCCATAATTTGAGGATACCTCTGGCAGTCTGCAACATTTATATAGGGTCATACTTTTCTTGGTAAAAGCCTAAGTTTATAGGCAGACCTAGTCAAACACGTTGTTAAAGACCAAACAATTAACACATACAGGAAAATAGTATTCGTTGAGCGCTATGTCATCAGATTAGGTAAATATTTGTTTGATTACTGGTTTTGGAAAGAATATATGCTGTTACAAATACTTTGCTTTAAAAGTGGAAAGTAGTACTTTTAAAGCATTGAGGGCAAAAAAAGTTCCATATAGAAGAAAAGATGCATCGAGATTCTTTTGTTATTCAATTTAGTATTTCAATGCTGCCTTCTGAATTATAATCTAATCTAATCATGAGGTGCCCAGAGATTCCCACTCCCATTAATTATTCACCTCTGTATGCTTTGTGCTGAACAACTTTTGGCTTTCAGCCTGACAGGCAACAACTTAGTGATAAGTTGCAATTTCACAATTTACAACTATGGACTGTGAAAATATTTTGTTTTGGACATGATGACAACAACCCTGTTATAAATTTAAGTAAATTTGATAGGGGGGCACCACAGTGGACCTAAAGACAAGTCCAAATCAGTATTTGGAGAAAGAAAAACCTGCAGAATTAGCCTTCCATCCACCCAGACTTCAAGGAGGAGGCTAAAAAGCTTTTTGGATGTCCTACATCACTTATCACTTGTCCACCATAAATGAGGCTCATTTAGTCAACACACACCCAACCCTGAACGACTACATCCAGTCCTTATCTGTCAAGTGTGACAAAGAAAAGTAGTTTGTCAGTCTAATCCAATGAACTTTTATCCCTGAAGCATGTAAAAGGGCATCATCAGTAACTGTAAGCAGTGCTGGATCTGAAAGGCTATTAAAAAATAAACACTCTTTAACAAGATCATCTTTACATTACTGGGTTGAATGCTATAGTTTACTACATAGCTGACTGACATAAGTATCAAACTATAAATCTTTCATGTTGTTTCATGTCTGAGTGCACATGACCATAAAGTACAGCTGACCATCTGCTGTTTCCTCTTGGTTGACATGTCTCAATGCATCCTGACAGACAGGTATGCAGAGGATTGAGACTGTTTTGTCACTGCTGATTGAATTGGTCAAGCTATTTGCCAGTTCACAGCATATTTAGGTTTTTGTCATCTATCTGCTCTGAATGTAGTCCTGAACTGGAGAATCATCACAAAAAAACAAGAAACGGCATACAAACTATTTCTGTGTCCCTCTGCTGATTTGTTTTATGTAAGTATGCCAGGAGAAAAAATCAATACTATAAAATCAAATGGCAGTGCTGAGGGTTAGCAGGACCCCTGCGAGGATTTTTAATACAGCATTGTATTAAGTACAATATTATCATTGATATCAAGTGCCCCTGTGCAAATTTAGTAAGAAAATATCTTCTTTGGATTTATGGCATTTGGCAGACAGAAAGATTCAAGTTACTTCTCAGTATTCATAATTAAAAGGAGAGCATCAGATCAGATGAGACATTTGTGCCCCCCTTGACCACTGCTCCTGCTTGGCCCACATTAAAAACTTTTCTTGACCGCCCCTACACAGCTGATGTATGAATTCTTTCTACCACCTGTCAGCTACTGTGTTTGAGAAGGATCCTGACAAAAGCGTTACTTTGGGGTAAATATGTGCTGGTATGAACCAAGAACTGCTTGTTTTCTCCTTCTCAGGCATAGTTTTGTATTGTGATTAATTTGACAGCCCTAATATATACCGTATATTATCACTGTATATTAGAGCGTTAAGAACACATTAACACAAATTCTTTTTAAATACACTTTCTTTTAACGCTCAATTAATGCATGTTAGGTTTTAGGAAGTGATACAGAAAACGTGGTTCTGAAGCAGAAACAGACACAGAATGGGTCTTTTATACAGACACTTTAGCTTTAAAGGTCTGCAAGATGGTCCTCTGGACATGAGTAAGGTAATTTTTTTATCTAGTGTCGATATATATTTGCCGTCTATACCACCAGCTGCACAAGCAAACAGCTGATTCAGAGAGCCCTCCTCCTTCTCTAAAAACAGGCTATGATGGATATCTTCCATCAGAGATGTCCTGATAATTCTACATGCTTGTATGCGTGCGTGTGGGTCTGTGTGTGTGTGTAAAATCCTTCAACCTTAGTTAAGTATATATAACAAGTAACTAAAGTACCTTATTCTGTAACTGCACTGCTGACAGGAGTATTAAAAACATGATAAAAATCCTGTTGTGGTACATTTAATAACAGGGAAATGATGTGCCAACAAAACTGCAAAAAGTGATTTTGAAGAGAGCTAGATACTGCAACGCCACAAAGACTACGGTTTGGAAAAGAAAAATTTGGGGACAATAGTATAAAAAGCAGATGTGTTTTATGAAAAGACAGATTCATCTGTTGTCTTAAATGCTGCAATTCTTCTTTTTTGTGTGTTTTCTGTTTCCACCACTTTTCTGAAATGTTGTGTGTTTTCTTATTTTTTGTTTTTCACCTATGGGCAAGAGTAAGAAATATTACCTTCTCTTGCAATGCATCCCTACCTAAGCTAGCCTTCAAAAGGCTTTACACACAAGTAAGAACTGTGTTTGTACCATTCCAGTCTCTTACAGGCTATATTTGGCTGGAGGTGCACTGTGCACAAAACAAAGCTTGCACTTGATCCACTTCACACACGGCTCTGTTCCCAGTATAATAAAGATATATATATATTTTATATTGGCAGTGCTCCGCTGAAGAAAAGATGCACCCTGAAAAAAATTTTGACAGAAATTGTCTTTGATGAATTGTTATCTTTTTTCCTGAAAGCATCTCCTGTTTTCAGCAATGTCTCTGTCAACTGTCTGAGAAATGATGCAACAAATGAGTGTAAATCATTCTGGTAGTCTGGTGTTCAGGACAATTTAACTCAGGTGTCAGGTTTTTTCTGACTTATCTCATCACTGGTTAACAAAGATTCAAAAATTCAGGTCTACAATGATAAAACAATAAGAAACGAAAGATGCAAATCATTGAAGTACACATTCTGGATACCCTATTAAAAAGGTAAATTACACAACAATCAAAAACTAAAATGAAATTTTTGTTACATCATGCTAGCAAACTGACTAAATTTGATATGCTAAAAGAAAACTATATAATAAAAAAATGTTTGGTTTTGGAGTATATTGAGTGTGTGTGTGTAAGCAAACTAAAAAAATAAATCATGCATAATACATACTACTGTATATACAATCAATATAGCATAAAATTTAGAAACATTATTATTTCATTTTGTGAGGATAAATGTTTCAATCCCACTGTTGGATCTCTTTTGTTGGACTGACTGGTGGACTAGCTGGTTTTGTTTGATCACTGACAACAGAACAGAAATTAACAGCAGTTTTATCTAATGATAAACACTTAAGACAAATTATGTAAATAATACTAATTATGCTACTTATAGCCTACTGAAATATAAAACATAAAGATTTATTTCTCTTACTATAAGAGAAAGCTTACTAAACAGCCAGTCAGCCTGTGGACACACTGGGAGCAACGGTGCAACATCCAAAATAAATAAATCAAACCCATAAGTATGACTAAAATTAATCATAATGTTAAAATTAACTTATTGCTGGAAATTATGAAAACAACATCTCTCAGCACAGCAAGATAAGCATTTTGAAACCAATGTGGTACCAAGGATTGAAAAACTAAAGACATAAGATGAGGTGAAAATGAAGGATAGATTTCCTGAGCCACAGTTCAAGCTCTGCATCAGCAAGAAATCCCCCCTGGTTAAGTGTCCCTCTGATCATGTGAGTACAACAATGTGCTGATAAAGATGTTATACTGCTTACTTAAAAAAAATACAGTCACATAAAGAGACTGCACTGCGCAAGCTTTGCATTAAATAGGTTTTAGGAACTATTACAGCTCCTCTCTAACAATGATTATTTATTTACCTACAAAGAGTATAATGAACATAATCTAAATCTATCACTATCAGAAAACACTAATAAATAAATATTTGCACTGATTTGTTCTATTGTTTGGAAAATGTGTTATTTGAACTGATTTAATAGAAATTGTCTGCAGTTTTATAGAAATATAAGTAGCTGTATCTTTAAAAAAAAAGCTTATATCAGTCAATCATCAATTTGTATTTCTTTTGTTTGTATTAAATTAATTTGTAACATCATGTCCACTGAATAAAATAATTTGATTGCAAAAATGTGAGGATATTATGCAGCACAGGGATTTTCTTTTATTTTTTCATCTCATTTAATATTTAGGATTTGTTAGATTATTTACTTAATAAAATTTCAGTGAAATCCTGTTCAGACATTAACTCTTTAGAAGATTTAGTCATGCTGGGCTTACCATTTTATTTACAAGCAAAACAAAAATCAAGACATGTTTTGTAAATCTCTCAAAACTCAACATCTTTTTTGCTTAAGAGTTAAAATAGAACAAAAAAGAATAAAAATGTATTCACAGAATAACAGTCGCAGGCATCTTGTTTTGCACCGATGTACAGGATTTTGGTGTTTTATTATAGCTAGACGATAAACCAAACATAAAAAGAGAAAGTGAAGGTTGAAGCTCTCAACCAGAATAGTTAATGCCTCTGTTGTCTTTCAGCCTTTAATGGGTAGCAGACAAAGACATCTACAGTCCTGGTCTGCAGTCTGATGAAGAGCCCACCATACGATTTTCTGACGAAAAAAAATCAATAAGGACAGAATGATCTCTTATCACAGTGGCATATTTGGTTGGAGTAGTTCACAAAGGCATTATCTTCGCGCTAATGATTCACTCAAGATAGAAGAGTGCATTAAATGCACTACATTTTGTCCAATGCTTCTTAGTTCAGAGGAGAGTCTTAATAGAACTAGTGAGAATAGAGGTAGTAAGCGCTGTACTATAATATTGTTCTTATGCATGAATTATGAGAGCATGCAGCTCTCTTAATTGGCTTGCTCGGGGGAACTAAAGGGAAATGCTGTTCTAGTAAAAGATACTGATCAATATGACCAGATGCAGCTGCTGAAAGCACATACCTAAATCAATGTCACCGACAAGTAAATGGGAAAAGACCAAAAGCTGCCATTTCAGAGATGTAGATGTTTATTATTATACTCAACTATTGTTTTATCATTTTCATAATATCATATAACTCCATGCAACAGTCTAAGCCTGCCAAAGATGCAGGGTGACAGCACAACAGCTCTTCCTGAGCATGACAGATGCAACCAATCATTTCCATACCCAGGTTATCCGAGGTAATGGGCGATCAGGCTGGACTATGCAATGGATCTCATGACTATAAAAAAAGATGCTCCCCTGCAGTTTAAATGCCATGTGCTCTGCAGCAGGTTCCAGACAAGTCAGGTCTCAAGCTTCTCCAGACTAAATATGGTTGTGCATGTGGATTAATACTGCCAGTTGAATAGAAATAGCTAGATGAGACTGTCAGAAGTGTTAGATTTACATCACCATCTTGAATTAGTTTTGACTGACACCTCTTTAAACATGTCACCATGTTGTGTCTCCTTTTACTGCTATAGTTTACTGGCACCTGAGTGGACAATTAGCACCACCAACTGTTTACTTTGAGGCACTTGACTTCTATCATATGACTGCCTGAATTTTGATGAGCATCTACTTTAAGGTCATGGTTTTAGTTGCACAGCCAAACACCTCTTGGCACAGTTTGGTTATAAGCCAAATGGTAAAGGAAAGCCCAATAACTTAGATAAGGTGATTTGTTTGATTTATAGCAAAAGGGTGGCAGTTATTTATTACTAATCGAAAAAATGTCCAATGATCCACCAAGTAACCCAATTTGCGAAGCAAGGAAAGACAGCTGTAACCACAGTGGTTGAAATTCTGCTTGAAAAAAGAAGAAAACTAAAAAAATTTAGTTTTCATTAACAATTTTTCAACTTCACCAATAAATGTCCATTTATTCAATATATTATGTTTTCTTTTAATAAGTATGTGTAAAACTAAATTGTTGATATGTTGATAAATGGTCTTTTTTTTTACCTTTAATCATAAAAAGATAGATAAAATGTTAATATCAACTAACTCTATGACAATTAGCTGCCAACTAAAATTTAAAAACTGTAACAACATCACTTATGACTGGGCAAACCAGAGCATAATTTCTATCCTGCACAGCCCTCCTCACAGAATTAGCTCTCCAATCACCTCATGAATATACATCAGTCTGTACCCATTAGTCCGATAGCAATCCTCTCTAAATATTGTCATCTACATTTTTGTAGATTGAGCTTAAAATGCTGCACTAAAAAGACCATACTGAAAGTGCAAAATTCTGTTTGTGATTTTTGCCATTTTCTTAAAAGTTTAGATGAATCCTGACAGCAAATATTTAATTCACATGCATAACTTTTCACATGAACAAAAATCTGTCTCTGCTTCTGGCAAATAAACATTTTTACTACTCGCTGGCATGAGAGAATAATTGCAAGGTGCCTGTTTGATAAAAAATCCTTAGGATGTCTTTTCATTTCTCTTGTAAACTTTACCTATTTATTTGTCTTTTTATATGCGATTGTCATCACAAAACACCCAGCAGGCAAGTTTTTAACTTTTTCATCTATTCATCTGTCACTGTCAGAAATAAACAGCATCAACTTAGCCATGTCATTAAAATGTATACCCCAGGCTCACATTCATGATCTTTGACAATGAAAGACAGTTTTCCTTATTCAGATATACTGATAGACTGAAAGCATCCACGATGAAAGGAAACATGCAGCAATCATTATATCCAAAGATAACAGAGTCAGAATACATATATCTGGGAGACATACAAAAGCATGGCCTAGTACAAAAGGTACTGTGTCCATGTAATTTAATTTATGCAGGTTAAAATAGTTGATTTGGGGTGTGTTAGCTAGTCTTCTGCTGCCTTACTTTTACTGCTATTTGTTTCATCCCATTTATACAAATTTGTTAGACTATCGACTAGTGACATCAGCAACAGAGCAAGCAAACTATAAATAATAATGTGATTCACAGATCCATTTTCACTACTCGGGCCCTTTACTGTCACAGGGCAGAGCAATCTATCCCAGCATGCAATTGGGTGAGAGACAGGGTACCCTGTGCACAGGTCAGAAGTCTTTGCTAATAAAATCACTCACCTTCACACAGGCAGAATAATTTCTAATCCAGCTAAAGTGCATGCCCTCTGTTTATGCATGAGCTTATTTTGCAGTGGCTGTTGCAAACATGTTCACACATATCCAGTCGTATCTTCTTCATGGGGCGCACAAACACAAAAAGTAATATTTTCTGTCCATAACATATTACTAAGGAATTCACTGTTTACGGATAAGGAAAAAAAACGCAATCCATCCGAACCGCATTACACATCTCACAGAAAAAATAAATAGCTTTATTTATGACTTTAACAATATCACTGTTGTAACCATTTAGTGTAATATTTATTGCTCTTATGTTTCCCTCTTATTGAAATGCATGATGCAGCAGAGTTGACAAGTAGAAAGTGTTTTATGCCTCTTGAGGTCTGTGTGTTATTTACCTGTTTCCTCCAGTTTTCAATGCTTTGAGTGTACCAGTCCTTCTTTTTGTCACTTCGTTCCTCAACAGTCCAAGCAACTTCAAAGAGTACCACTCTTTTAATTGCTTCAGTCCTTTGGAGGCAACTCCTTTGATCGTTTTTGAACTTTTTTCATGCATCTTGAGCACTAAATAACTTTACTTGCCTTGAGAGACACATCTATCTCACTGTTGCTGTTAACAACTTAATTTGCGCTTATTTTCTCTATTTCTTTTACTGGTACTTATCTGAATGTAAGGTCAAATATTCAAAGAATTAACTAGTTTTTTTAAGATACTGACACAATTTAATCAAAGTCTGTCATGGGCCATATTAGTTTTTTCTCAAATACCTTGTTTTTCTCAAAGAAAAATACGACTGCCAAAACAGTGCAAGTCTTACAGCGACTGCTCATGCTTAAGCCATTTCCACACATAAACACAGAGGATTTTCATAAAGAATGTGCAGACAATTTGGTCGTGTTCCCATAGTTTCACACATGTACATCACATCAGGAAATTTTCTGTTGAGCTGCCCTCTCAGCTGAAAATACTATAGGAGGTTTGTGGGACTGTTTGTCTTGAGCACACCCAAGATAGGATGTGAAATCGTTGTTTTGTTTACAACATTTTAAGAATGGGGGACATGGCATTAAGATATTTGTCAAAATCTATCCAACAGTGAAGAAAGTGAAAAGAAACATGCATAACAACAAAAAAGAACAAAGGAATAACTTTTAACAGCATGCAGTCGCTAACGCAGTAAATGCTCCGGAGGATTAGCTGCTGCCTTTGTAGGTTCTTTACTGAGATTTTTTTTCAAGACTAGGTGGAAGCATCTCTGAAGACCTCTAAAGCGATTGCTGCAGACGTTTGACTGACAGATTAGCAGATATTTTAATATTAGTGTATATTAATGAAATGACGACTTTGTTTTCTATATGAAAAAAAGCAATCCTAAAAAACATGCATTAAGTAAAAATAAACATGTTTTGTCCAACACTGCAGTTATTGACACAAATATAACAAACACAGTCTGCTCTACCAAAACAGCAGAGCTCCTCAGTAAGTTGAGAAACAGATTTTCCCTTTTCCATAGAACTTATATGGTGTGTTCCAAGTATAAATGATGCCATTTTAAAGTTTGGACACCCCCACCAATTCAAACTGAATGGGTAGATAAGTAAAAATGATAATAGGAATTTCCAACACTTATGTTCATAGTCATTAATTCAATAACTATTATAAATGTTATCAAATGTCATGAGGCTGCTGAAAGTCCTTTTCATCCTTTACCTTCATATTGTGAATATGTAAGATTGGTGCATATGTTTATTTAGAGTTTACGTGGCACTGAGAATAATGAATGCATTAAGCAAGTCCAAATTTTATCCAGGATATCTTGGCAGTGGTCCTAATTCAACTAGTTGGCTAGTCATCAAGATAGTTATAGGCTCATGCTACTAATGCTTTCAGAATGACACACAGCTTTATTGTGCAACTGAAATTGGATACCAATGTAGAAACATCTCTGATATACCAAGATATGTACATATTATGGCTCATTAGGGGAATCAGAGAGAAACAGAATGAAAACACTCTCCCTACAGCATTTGGTCCACCTGCAGATTCAGGTAATGAGAAGGCAATATCTAATGCTATATAAAATGGATGTGAGCTTATGTTTCCACACATTGCTTGAGCAATGCTACAGCATATCATCATGTCTTCATCTTGGTCAGTCTGTTGTGGCTACTTGACAGCATTCAGAAAATCTGAACACTGCAATGACAGTAGTGTTTATGCATAATCTGTATTACATTAAGAGCTGTAACAATAACTGCTATTTCCATTCAGCACATTAACCTAACCAAAACAGCTAATGACAACGAGGGAGTAAAAAACAGTTGTTTTATGTTGGTCCCTAACTGGCGTCCTCCTGAATACTAAGTGTATTGGTGCCCTCTATTGCCCCCCTTTCCAACTTATGTAGACTAAGTGGCTTTTTCAAATGAATACTTTAGCTTAATTTTACAAAATGAAGAGGTGATAACCACCCCTAAAAGGCAGCGTAGGACTACTACCTTATATGTATGGGGGAAATGTGCAGTGATAATACCTGTACAATGATATCACAGAACCCGGTTGGGTCCCTAGAACAGGCTTCAGGGCTGTGAAGGACCAACTGAGATTTGGCTAATCTGCCTTATGACGCTCCACCGCTCACTAATTTTTTATCCTACATTAAACAAGAAATTTCTGTAAACTTGTTAGTGTTTAGTTTGTTGTGTGAAAATATGGCAAACTTTGACACCAATAAGGAAAATTCTGAACGGTGATTTCTGTATACCATATTCAAATGATATAGTGTGTATCAAGACAACAGTAATCTTTTCCCCTGAAAAATGTCAAGCTGCTATGACTCGCTGCAAATGGCTATTTTGATATTTTACATATAGAACAACAAGGAGTCAATTTATTGCCTTATGTTGCCCTTTATGCTCCAGAATAGAGATCAATAGCTTGTGTTTCTGTTTTTCTTCCATTCCAGCACTGGCTGATAACCTTCTCCTGGTCCAGATTTCATAATGCAAACGCATGACATCGGCTGCTGAGCAGCTGCTGTAACACAATACAACAGAATGACAGAGCAGAGAGACCCCATTAATCTCACCTCATGGCCTGTATACAGCAACTTAGAAAAATAAATCTCGGCATGCATGCTTTTGTCACTATTTTTATGCATTACCTGCTGAGAAATTAATTTGTTTTGCAGTTGTTTCCTGCATGCATTAGCATTGCTGGAGATGGAAGTGTTGGCAATAATGCACAATAATGATAATGACCATCCTGTCTGATTTCATTAGGCAAACACATGACAGCAAGTGCTCTGAGCTTCTGCTGTAACATCCTGCAACATACTGACAAGCAAAAGAGGTGATTATCACCATTTACTGCATCACACAGCTTGATTTAAAAAACACATACATTTATAGGAATCCTACTAAATACACTGCTAATTCAAATTATAAATCTAATAAGGCCCAGGGGTATCAACCCTCCTATGAGGAAAACTAATTAACCTTTGTTTTTAGTACTCATTTCAACTCTTTTTTTAAAGAAAAAAACTAGTATAATGCTGTGTAAACTTCAATATGATTCCCTCAATCAATTAAAAAAAAAGAGATAAAAACTTTACTTGAACAGTAACAATAAGAAAGATTCCGGAAATAACTATTGGGTTTTGTTTTTAGTCATACTATAAAAGCTTTAGTTGACAAATACAATGTGATTTTGTTGCTTTCAGTCATCTGTCAGATTGTGTAGCACTGCCAAGACCTTGTGACAACTGTCATGTTTCATTTTGCTGTAAAGTTCAGCAGTCAGCCATGGAGATGTGGAGTACTATGCCATGCATCACTTATGATAAAGAAGGCACATACAGTAGATGCAGCGGGTATTATTTTTTAACAGCGTTCCAGGCGGCAGTAACACTCACTGTCTACCCTGATGTAACCACACAGCTGGCCAATACCTACATCATCCCCAAGGGGAGGTCTTAGAAGGTATTGTGTGAATAAAGCAGTGTTAGATAAGAGATGTTTACTTTACTTTACTAATTACAATTCAATATAACAGATTCACAGTCTCTAATACTCCATACAGGCATCCCCTGAACCCTCATTTCTCTCAATGTGTACTTTTCATCCTCTGAACAGATCTTTCCAGAGATTTGACATTAACCTCTTCTGTCTTGCATCCCAAAATCAGGATACCTAGTACTAAACTACAAACTTCTCACAGATGCTGAGTTGAAACAAGAAAACCCATAAGAGGGACTAAGAATTCCAACTGCAGACATAAACCATCAAGGTCCACCAGACTGGCTCAAGGTGAGATCATTATCAGGATCTGTATCGGTTGATCATCTCTAAGCTCTAAGCTTAGCTGATTGTACAAATCCAATGTAATTTGCCTCTAACTCACAAAAATACAGAGCAAACATAAAAAGCTGGGGCCTATAATCATCTGGCTGTATGTCTGACTAGTTAACACTAACAAGTTTCCCTCATCATCTAGGCTATGTGGCTGCACAGTAAAACTGTGCACTCTCCGTGCAATCAGTGCTTTTTGCCCAGATAGGACGATTTCAGCAGCTGCTGCTAATTTATCAGTAGTCTTGGACTCTGCGTCATGGTTATGCAGACACGCCCGGGCCATTTCCACGTGCGCCTCTGTCTGTCAGAATTTAACTCGTGTCACTGTTTAATTGTCTTCATTACATAGTTGGGAGCCACAGCACACAGTATGACGAGGCTGTTAGGGCCCATCAGGGCCAGACTGTTAAACAGAACTAATAGCAACAATAAGTGCTCCACCATTGTGAGCGCAGAAAACAAAGGGGAAAAAAAACTATTATCCAGACAAATCGATAAATAAAGATATTACAAACCTATTTATAATATGGTCTTATTTTTGTTTATCCCATACCTCATGGTTAAGACGGGCATTTCACCCACACGTATATGCCAAACTCCATTTCACATTCCTCACCAAGTAAAAGAGACTTACCAAAAGTGTAACTAATAGAGCAAACGCCAAAGGGTTGATTCCACTGCACATGATTTAGCTGGTCACACACTTGTCCCACTTGATATATTCGCCCCAGAATGCAGATGTTGAGAGTTTGTTTATTCCAAATTGACGTGTAAGAACCTTTCTAAGCACCGTTGAGCAGCAAAATCCAGAGGACGTGATGAGCGGTAATCTGCAGCTGAAGTGTCATAAACAAGAGGCGGTGGGGTATCTTCAGTTACCTGCCTCGGGATAAAAACCCCACCTTAAATCCCACAACAATCCGAGTGAGGCTCAATGCCAGAAAATATAAACCCAAAATCCCAAAGCTCGGGAGAGTCCGAGGGTCGCGTCCGAGTCTTCTTCAAATGGGTTTCAAGCGTGTGTGCGTGGTCCTATCAAGTCTCCCGCGTGCGGGTTTATAACGCATGAATACGGTGGGTTCAATTTCCCACTGATCCCACGCCTCTTGTGAATTGCAGTGATGGTGTCGGGATAGAGAGCTGCAGTCCGGGGCTTTCAATAAGCGGTAGTTTGCGCTCCTAGAAAAAGAAAAAAAATGCCTCTGGCGGTTAGAGCTTGGCGTCAGATTCAGTCTTTAAGGAAAGTCTCCATCAACAGCGGGTTTCTTATTCTAATTACAGCTCCATAACGCAGTTATCACGCCTCTTCAACTAACGTTTGCTTCCCATCACTGTATTGTTGGTTTAACTTCCACTGTCTGAGGCGCAATGAAGGAATCCCACCCATACACTAACACGGTGTTTTTCCCCCCATTTTATTCTAATACTATACGCACCTATGCGAACAATTAGTTTTTCATACACGAGTTGGTTTGTCCGGCCCTACAAAACAACAACGCGATCGATTTTTCCAAGTGGGATGTGGCAGGCAGATCTTGCTGTATCCCAGAGAAAAAGCAACCTCTGTTCCTCATGCAGGCGTACACCTGCGTAATACGAGTACGGTATTAAAAGAGTATACGCTGTCACGCCATGATGTCTGGAACATAGCAGAGCCAAGTGGCCAGTGGACTAATTTTTGGTTATCACGGGAAACGACTGACACCTTTCATGGACAGTGCAGCATTGCAGCAATGTGATGTAATTTGGGCTGCATTTACAGCAAATGTACGGCAAAGTGAAGGATTCCTTCCTTTCTTTCTTTCTTTCTTCTTCTTTTTTTTTTTTTTTTTTTTTTTTTTTTTTTGTCCCCCTTTGGGGAGAGGGTCAGAGTTTAACATGAAGGTGGAGTGATACAGAAAGAGGAGGTGCCATGAGGGTGTTTGTGATACTCCGGGATGGGGTGGTAGCTCATGGTCCAGCACAATATGATACCGCAACAGTGGACAGGAAGGGAGGGACTGAGGGAGGAGATGGAGGGGGTGCCGCACTTCAAAGATCACATTTATCACTTTACAGGCAAAGTATGTGTTCTCTGCTTTCTGTTCAGGCTCTAGCTAGTGTTCTTATTCATATTGAATGGGCACAATATTATGGAGAAATACCTTGACCACCCACGTCTCAAACATCCCACTTTACTTTCCTTTGGACTAAGCCTTCCTCTTCCCCAACAGACATAGCATATCCAGCCAAATAATAAATAAATGAATTAAAAATAATAAAGAAAAATACCCTCAGAGGAAAAAAACAATGACTAATCCTCTCAGAGTTATGAAAGAAAGCCAGGGATCACCCATTCTTCATGATAATACCAACAACCACAACATGTTGTGAATGTCCTCTTTTGTATCTGTTTATCCCCAACAGTGTCGTCGGCTTGCAAAGAGGCCCGGTGACATGTGACAAGAAAAGGAATTCTGGTGGACTTGACAAATCCCTTTAAAATCGGATTGATTTGGCTGCAGAAGCATTACACATACAGTACTAGCTTGCAAATCCCCTATATGAAATGGTAAGCTACAGAGATAGGAGGTTTGAAGAAATTCTGAAAGGGAAGTGGAAAAAGAACTTAATTGTTGAAAAAAATTTAAAGATGCAATAAAAAGAATCACACATACCAGGTCCTAAATGTAAGACTATTATAAAAATGGTAAATGTTCAGAAATTAAAGCTCAATCAATGAAAGAATTCATTCTAACCAAAAACCACAGATGGACTTAAAATGAACTTTAAAAAAATCATTCTCCTTATTACTGTTTTGTCATAGCTGTCTGAGCTGTAAGTTTAATACCATACCACAACATGATGGGGTCAAACCTATCTGACATGCTGTTGTTGTACAGGAGGAAAAGCTTGTTGCAATTAAAAGGCACTTACCAAATAGGTAAGCTAGTCCATCTTTCATTTTGTGCACTTACAAAATCAGGTCCTCCTTTTTAATTACAACCTACCAACTCAGCTGTGACACAACACATATTCAGAGCATAGTTATTGAAATTGGTTAAAACCACATCAGTTTTAAGTCAAATGCACCCTTAAACTAATTGTTTGCCTTTTGAACAGATTTTTCAAGCTGAATGTGCCATAAAATGTAAGTTTCATTATGAGATTACTCTGAATGAGCATGTGTGTTCATGAGGTGGGTGCGCGCAAAAGACACATGCAGTGAATACTGATGGAAATTGAAAAAGAACCATGAAGAAGCCAATTTACTATTTATATCAGGCTGCCTTCCACGGGGCTAAGCTCCCTCTCACAGTAATGCACTCTAAAAGTGATTGATTAGTCTGTTATTGAGATATTGTCCATCTTAACAGTCCTCACTCTCTGAAGTGATGAAATTACCACACAGTACTTTTTGAAAGCATAATAGCAGATTAGGTCAGTGTGATCCATCTGCTATAATAAGGAAACTTGCAATTCCCTAAAATGCAAAACATAAATGGGGGGTCTGCACTCAGATCCAGTGCACCGTCCAACCACTCTCAGAGATTGTGCTTAATGACCTAGAACATATTACAAGCTGACGTTCAGCTCAGAATCAGGTGAATGCAGTCTTTGTATGTTTCCGCCTGAGAATTGTCTCACATGTATGCATAGCTTGAATTGGGATTAAATCAGTGCAGTGACAGGAACAACTCTATGATGGGGTGTCTTCTGCCATGGTGTTGCAACATAGACCATTTTAAAAGCAAATGTGGACTACATTGCCACTCTAATGCAGATGTGTCACCAAAGATTTAAAGTCTAGCTCTTTTTCAAACTCCTGTGCAAGTTTTTTGAGGATAAAGGCATCTTAAATAGCATAAATGTGTGGCCCTTATCTATGTAGCTCACTGTTCAGGATGTAGTTTCTGACTGTGTACTCTAACTACTATCTACTATAGGTACTTATAAGTACTTTGGACTACCCCACTTTTAAAAATCTGATATATTACTTTAACTATAACCAAGTAGTTTGTGGTGTGTAAAACACTGATGCAGATGGAAAACACAACAAACAATGAAATCATAGTAAAATTATTAGTACTTTGGTGTTGTAATTTTTATTTTTTTTGTATATATAGACTTTAAGAAAGCTTTTGATGCAATAAATTATTCAATACTCATTAAGAAACTGTGGACTCAGGGGAACTTAGGGGAGTGGCACTGGACTGGGTCAACAGTTGTCTATCTGAGAGACAACAGTTTGTAAACAATGGGTGAAAACTGTACATGTCTGAGTGTACGGAGATTGTGGGGTTCCTCAGGGGTCGGTATTGGATCCTAAATTATTTAAAATAATAACTAATAATAAATAATTAATTTAAACCATATGGATGGATGAATTATCACTGAATATAGAGAAAGCTAAAGTAATAATGTTTGGGAATTATAAAAAGGAAGATAATAAACATATAAAAATTGATAATGTAATTAGTGAAAATGTAAAGAAAATTTAAGTCATGTGTGTGATACTATATGGTAAAGTAGCAAAAAATAGCAACAATAAACAAAGCAGATTTTAGATTACAATTTACTCCATATTCAGTATTGCTTGTTAGTTCTTCCATATTTCACCTACTGTATAGAGATCTAGGTTAACAATGATAAAAATGCACTTTATTCACTGTCAGGGTGGCGTGGCTTGGCAAGGTAGAGCAGTCGTCTTGTAACCCGAGGGTTGCCGGTTAGATTCTCGGCCAAGTTAAGTTCTTGTCGAGGTGTCCTTAGGCAAGACATCGAACCTTTAATTGCTCCTGATGGGTTGCTCCATTCACTTGGTCCAAGTAGGCAGCTCAGGCCTTTTCTCAGTTAAAGAAACTGCTCCTGTTCTCTTTCACCCGATCGCAACCGCCAGTTTATTGTAGAGGTAGATGCCTCTGATGTGGGAGTTGGGGCTGTGCTGTCCCAGCAATCTCAAAGCAAACAGAAGCTCTATCCATGTGCTTTCTTTTCCGGGACCTGACTCCTGCTGAAAGCAACTGCTATGTAGGCGACCAAGAGCTCCTTGCGATTAAACTGGCCTTGGAGCAATGGCAACATTGGCTAGAGGGATCCATGGTACCATTCATCATCTGGACGGACCATAAAAATCTGGAGGATTTATAGTCTGCCAAACAGAAGAATCCACGTCAAGCCCGTTGGCCTCTTTTCTTCCCTTTAACTTAACATTATCATACAGACCTGGATCCAAGAATCAGAAACCAGACTCCCTCTCTCCCCAATTCACACCTGAGACCTCAGCACCTCCTGACACCATCCTGCCTTCATCTTGTATCATAGCAGCTGTTTCCTGGGAAGTGGAGGACAGGGTTAAAGTGGCCCAGTGACAACAGCCCGACCCCGGTAAAGGACCCCCTTAATCGTCTTTTTGTGCCCGATGCTGTCTGCTCCCTGGTCCTTCAATGGAGACATTCCTCCCGTCTTGCCTGTCATCCTGGGTCAGTGCGTACCCTTTCTCTGCTTAAACATAGATTCTGGTGGCCCACCAGAAAGATGTATGACAGTTTGTGGCTGCCTGCACTACCTGCGCTCGCAGTAAAGCGCTGCATCAGCCATCCGCCGGGTTACTTTGTCTTCTGCCTGTTCCTAGCCGACCTTGGTCACACATCGATCTAGACTTTGTAACTGGACTTCCTGCCTCACGAGGTAACACCACCATTCTCACCATTATAGAACGGTTTTCTAAACCTGTGCATTTTGTAGCTCTATCTAAGCTCCCCTCTGTCAGAGAGACAGCTGACCTACTGGTACATCACATCTTCCTACTCCATGGACTGCCAGTGGACATAGTTTTAGACAGAGGCCCTCAGGTCCCATCCCATGTATGGAAGTCCTTCTGTCAATATTTTGGAACTACGGTTAGTCTGTCATCGGGTTTCCATCCCCAGACCAATGACCAGGCTGGGAGGACCAATCAAGATCTAGAAACTGCTCTGCAATGTGTTACTGGATCCAACCCGTCCTCCTGGAGTGACCATCTGGACTGGATTAAGTATGCTCAAAATTCCCTTACTTCATTTGCTTCAGGCTTGCCTCCCTTTGAATGCTCCCTAGGATACCAGCCTCCGCTGTTTCCGGCCCTGGAAGAGGAGGTTTCTGTACCTTTGGTTCAGCTGCACATCCGCCGTTGCCGTCAGGTTTGGAGAAAGGCACGGGCTGCGCTTCTTCACACTGGAGAACACAATCGGCGTCTGGTGGTCAACCAGACACCTTGACCCCACTACGCACCAGGTCAGAAAGTCTGGCTGTCCTCTGAAAATATTCCACTATGGACTGACGCCAAGATCTGGCATTCAGATGGTTACTAATAAACCTTTGCTTTTTCCCAGCTCTGTGTCCGCACTTGGATCTTGTTTTTACCCTGACATACAACACAAGTGAACAATTTTTACTGCGACAAAAAATCTGCTATTTTAAGAATCACAACCAGTCCAAAAATCTGGCCATGAAATAACAAGGTGCTGTCAACCTCACCCTCCATCTCTAGAGGGAAGAAAATCACTAAATCTATGGCATCTTGCAGAGTAGAGGATCTACAGACTTCAGATGAAGACAACCCTGGATTTGGGAGTTGTTGAAGGCCTTGGAGCATCAGCATGAGCTCACATCACAAACTTTATTTCACAGAAACAGCTATGCCTGAACTCTGCAGACACACTAAAATCCCAGTAAATAACTCAGTAAAATATTTTGTTGAGTAACCATTAGACATTATTTTTTAATGTAAGGGAATTTTAAAAAGGGCATGCTTGTATTTTTATACAGGACGCAAAGAGAAGGGCTGCTCCAACATTGAAAAGATTCAGCTTTTTATATCAGACAGTTACACCACACATTTAGCCCTCCACGTGTTTTGTGACTGTCTTGTTTTGCTGTAAAAGTGGGTTACATAAACAGTGCAAAAGAGAAATTGCTGTTAACATACCATAAATGTGTTTTTCACAAGAATTCTCTTTAATTGGCTCATCAGCAGTTCTTTTTACTCACAGTGGAAAACTGGCAACAGAGATCAGCCTACTTAGTGTATACATGCACTGTATGTGGATCTTGCTTCTCTGATCTTTTTTTTTTCAGATTTCTTTCAGTATGACAAATAAAAGATAAAGCAGCTGGACTACAAATATTCTTTCTTTAGGTAACAATAAAATATCATTTGCGATGAGTACATAAATCATCAGAGATCTGCTGCCATTGCTGGCTTAGTGTAAATAATTGTTTACACTTACAGTATCTGTGTCACAAATGCTATAAGTCATCCCAGTCCTACCTGTTACATATGTTGAAGGCAATCATGCTTTCATGTTTTAAATGTGCAGAATGTCAGGCTGTTCCACTCTAAATAAAACAAGAGCCACTTTGCAGCTTCAAGGACTTTTCAAATATGTCCTTATATTGGAAATCTTAAAGATAGACATGGGCCATCTGGGAAAGTGTGAGGTACAGCTCGCTCACAAGCATGCTAGTCTTGACTGCAGAAAACTTACAATTCCTTATAAAAAACTCCTTTTTACAAACACAGGACTAATTTTGATAATAAAGATCAATGTGTTGTATAACACATAGGGGTAATGTTCAGTCAAACAGCTAGTAAGATGATTGTTTTTAGAAACATTAAAAAAATTAGATTAGAAACATTAGAAAAACATTAGAAACATTAGAAATGATATTACTAGGTGTAATTAAGGATCTGACATTGTACCATATTAAAAGAGCTACAGGATATGTTTAAAATCAGGTCCCCCATTTATTCGTCTTGGGTTAAGACTTTTAATAAAGAAGGATTCAAAAGGTCATTCTCCTTCTTTTCTAATGAAATTTAAATCACCTCCTTGTGGACCCAGAGACACCTTCTCAGTGGCAATAAAAGAAAAAAATGTCCATTGATGGCATGTCTGGCCTCTTTTAAATGTTTTTTTTAACACTGTAGATTGCGTAACTGGATTTTTCAACACCCTCTTTATTATTGGAGGTACTGCACTTAGTTATTCAGTATTTCAAAGAGCACTCTGTTTCACTTTCCACAAAGGCATGAAATCATCCATCACATCTGTTGTTCTAGAGTTAATGAAGCTATGCATTCCTGAAGTCTTACAAATGTTCTATGTATTTCTTGTATATGGTCAATTGAGGCTATAGGCATTTTGGATGTTGCTGAATACGTTTATGTTTGACTGGAAATTAACATGTCACACTGACAAAGGCTGACTGTGATGGTTTCTGACAATAATGCTCTATCTGTTGTTCTTTAACAGGGGCTGGAAGGTTTTATTTCTTTGCTTCTTTAGATCTTTATTGTAAGAAGGAATGGAAGGCTGAGAGGGTTGTTTTTTACATGAAACATAAAGATACACATCAGTCCTTACTGCCTGTTGAGACCAACAGAAATATCTGGTGGCCCCAAAGGGGAAATCACTACAACATTGGAAAATACATAACAACAGAGGTCGTTCTTATTCCTAACTTATCACATACTTGGGTCACTAACACTTCATTTATGAGAGTTGTCTAACTAGGCTGGAGGAAAGAAGAGGAATAAACATGTGACTCAAGCATAGCTTTAGCTATACTTCTTAAAGTAAGGAAAACAGCATGGGTAGGCATTAAACATGTTTCATAACTTATGTTTAATTGTAGAAATCATCGCAGATATTTTTAGTGCTAACTAAGAAAAGCATGGAAAACCTTGCATGTCCTGAGAGGATGCTTATGAGGTAGCATGTGTATAGAGGAATCCTGAACAGATAATGGTCTGAACAAAAAGATAATTATTTCAGAAATCCTCATTAACTAAAGTACAATGCAACAGAAAAACATACAAAAGAGAAAAAGTATGACTGTTACTGTGTATCTACGCAAACATGTAAATGTCTGGCATATTTATTTTAAATTAATAATGTCCAGACAAGGAGGCAGTTTAACTTAGCCCTATATTTACTACAGAACAGTTAACATCACAGGAGTTTTCTGTCATCACACAGGACAAGATATCCACTACTTAAATTCATCAACTTAATGAAACCTTGAAGGAAAATGTCCCCATTAAAAGATATAATTGCAAACATAGTAATAAACCATTGTTACACAGAACATCATTATGCTTATAATTGTAATAACTTTTTAAAAAAATAAATAAAAATATGATCATTTTGACTCATTGCAACTGCATAGAATTTGTTTACATCATTATTATTGTCATTTTAATTAAATTCTATACATCCATTTTCTATAACCACTTATTCTAATAAGTGGGTATATTAACTGCTGGAATTTATCCTTGCAGCTACTAAGCAAGATGCGGGGTACACCCTGGACAGGATGTCACAGGCCATCTCAGATAAACAAACAGCAGCACACTCACACTTTAAGGGGAATTTAGAGTGACCATTGAACCTAAGATGGATGTTTCTGGACTGTGGGTGGAAGCTGGAGTACCTGCAGAAAACCTGTACATACAAGGGGAGAACATACAAACTACACACAGCTTGCACCAACTCCCCTTCCTTTTTGCTGTGAGGCCATGGTGCTAACCCACCACATCTTTGTGAAGCCTAATTGAAAACATGCCACAATTATTTTGATCCATTTTTTACAGGGCTCTGAACTACAAATGACCATTATAAGCTATTTTTTATGTGGACTAATCATGCAAATTAAAATCTATTAGTCATAACGTCATATTTATTACTACATGCTTTCCACCCACAAGAGCATTGTTCTTTTTTTCATTTTTTTTATGGGCTCTAGCTTTTGTTCAGGGGGTACACAGAAAAGGGTGTAAGACAGAAAGAGACAGGGTGATATGCAGCAGAATTTAAACTTGAGCTAGCTGCATCAAGGAGCTGTGACATCTTTCTATGGGTTGGTTGCCTGACCAGGTGAGTTAAACATGTGTTTAGTAGCTGCAAAACCAGTCTTTCTAGTCTTTTTTTATCCTGAAGCACAACATTTCTGTAATATTTTAGTAAGTGAGTCCTCATCATGTTAAAAATGTTGTGAGCTAGCTTCATGATAAAAAATGTACATTTGACTTGTTCTCTAGTTGAGTGAAATACTACCATGCTGCTTGAGCCTATTTCTTCTTTTACAGATACAAACTCCATCAGAAACAGCTGTTAACCTCTTCTGCTTCTGCCCTTAGATCATGGTTGGGAGACACAGGGGAGATAATTCTTCCTGGGCTGGAGCTGCAGTTCATTTCAGAGTTAACCCACTTCAGGCATGGGAACAGACATGGGACTTAGCTTCAAGCCAAAGGAGCTGTGACATTTATTGTCTTTGCTTGTAGCAAAAAATGTGCATCCACCACTAAACATGCAGTTTCTTACAGTGAACTTTTCCTGCTCTGATCACGTGCTCAAGTGTCACTCCAACATGGACGTAAACTCATCTACTGTTTTGTCCCTCTCTCTCTCCATGGAGTTCCTGCATGACTTTAATTGAGGGTTTTAAGAAAGTTAGGCAGACACAATATGTTCCTGACCTAACTTCTAAGTTACGATATAGGAAACATTATGAGGAAAATATTTCCAATTTTAACTAAAACTTTCGATGTGAAAAACCATATTAGTTGTTCGGGAAGCAGATACTCTATCCTGAGACCTGTGCATGCAGTAGGAGAGGTAAAAGGTAAGATATTTTAACTGCTGCCTTTGTAGGTGTATCTACAGTCCTGTTGAGAGCATTTTCAAACTCCAGATTTAAGTGTGTTTGTGCTTTCAGACAGATTTAATTTGACTAGAATGCAGCAAAAGTTACACAGCAGAAAATTACTCGCTATTTACTCAGTGTAGTTTTTTTTTTTTTTTCCCCAAACAATCTATTTTCACGTTAAGCACTAATTTTATCTTAAATTGATCCAAAAAGATTCTATCTGAGAGGTAAGAGGACAGAAAATGTGAACTACTATCTTAGGAAAAAAATAAATCTCAGCAGCAGATTTTTCAAGGTGCCATGGCAACAGGACATTCTGAGAATTTTGATGAGAACAGCAGGCAAAGACAGACTGATTACAAGGGAGACAATTTGTTACTCCAATTGCAAAAGAGTCTGATTGCATACACAAGTATTGAGTTGTCTTCTTCATGTAGACCACACTGTAAAAACACTTTTTGTATTCCATCAAGGCCCTTCAGTCAGAGGATGAGTGAGAGCACCTTGGCATGGTGATGAAGGGCTCAGTCCAGAGCTTGGCTGACAGATACTTTCTTTTTTTTTTAACCTGAAAAAAACCCAACTAAATTTCAAATCACACAAGAGGAAGTGGCAATCAACACAGCAATGTAGCTGTCTATCTTGGATGGCCATTTTCACCTCCCAATCTCACTCTCCAGTGCTCAGCAAACAGAGCACCATCCTGACAAACATAATCAGTCACTGCAGAGATTTAGAAAGCATCTGTCAATGGGAAATCTGAAAGAAAAAACTCTGCTGAACACTTTTTTTGTGCTGAATAGACAACTCAAAGCTACACATTATTAGGTGGTAACTGCTCTGTAAAATCCCCTACGCTCAGAAGTACAACACTTCAATTCCAGTGCAGAAAAATCTAAGCAAATCCTTGATACCATATGGGTTGAATAGATACTCTACTGGATGCTTTACATGGAAAATATTAACCAAGATGTCTTGTAAGCAAGATTTTTCCTTCAAATATCACTAATATAGTAAAGATCAATCAGCCGTAGCTTTAAAACAGCTTCACTAGTTCATTTAAGGTGCCTTTCATTTCTCTTAACTGGAAATCCAAGCTGACATGTATTATCACTTTTAAAATATGCATACAGTCTAAGAATTTTGATGATGTGCACCATCTTAATTAGGTTTTGTAAGATATTATCTCAAACCTAACTGTGGCACTGTAATTGCTGCTAACAAGCTGGAGAGAACATCAGGGACTGTCATACATAATAGTTATTACTGTGCTAAACTACAGAAAGGACTTAAAAGAAATTAGTCATGCAGCTGATTATTGTGCCATTGTTGATAAGAGTTATATCTGAGGTGAATATAAAGTCTAGCATATGTCTGCAGTACAGCATTTCTCAACCACATCAAGAAGTAGATGCATCTGGAGGCTGCCAAGTTCACGTAAGTGACTTTCAAGGTTTCGTTGTACTTTAGAACAGATGAGTGGTAGGCTTCAGTGGGTGTATGAAAAAGAGGCTACTGGGGCTAAGATAAAAGGAGGTTGCCAGCGGAAACACAGAAGACGGGTGGCAGTGACTAAAGGCCCTACCTGAGCACAGCAGCATCACAGAGCAGCCCTCATCTCCTCCTTTCAGGGTGACTCTGATGGAGTGTGTTATCAGCACAGACAGGCAGGCTAAATCACTGGTTGCGTAAAGGTTAGAGTTACTGGTCTGTTTCTCTGCCCACGACGGCAGGAAGGTGAATGTCACAGCTGTCTGAATCACAGGGGAACACTCTGGGGCACAGGGTGAATCAACCCCCAGGAAAAGCACAGATTTATGCATTACTTGTGTTCAATGGTGCAACACTATATTAAACTGAGCAGGTCATTGATGAGCAATATGTCATCCATAGAGATCATCAGCATTCTTTTATAGGAAGAAATGTGAATGTGTTCAAGTGGCCCAGTTTTTCAAGCCTGATGTTTTAGTCAGTTAAGTTTAATTAAATATTAGATTGTGTTACATTGCATTGGATCGGATTTGATTCAAGCAAGATGAAAGTTCTAACTCTCAACTAAGAGTGCATTTTGGAAAGAAGGTGCTGTACAGCTAAAGCAAGGGTTTGCAACCTTAACAATTCAAAGAGCCAGTTTTACCCCAGCCCAGCTAAATAAAGCTAATTTGGAGCTGCAAATGTTAAGAGACCTTTTGAAAATAGAAAACTTATAATTTTTTATTAATTTCTACTATAGGAAATTTGTTTTAATTTTTATAATATATAAAAAAAATATAATATTTAGATTTTTAGATTTTAAAACAAAGAAAAACATAAAACATTTGCAAAAAGAGGATAGACAGACTTTCTTTTATTGTTAAAAATTATGTAGAAACAAAAGCCCATATTTTCCAACCTAATCACACAAAAAAAAAAAAAACAAAAAAAAACTGGTAAACTTTTAGTCACATTATGTTGTGGAAATTCAATGCAATTATTCCAATTAAAATTGTGGAAGGTCGAGAGAGCCACTTGTGGCTCTAGGACTGGTGGCCACCCCCGCGCTAAAGGGTAAGGAAGCACCAAAAGAGCAAGAGCAACTTTTTTGTATGCTGCTCTTAAGTGATGAGATATGTTACACTAATGCTAAGAAAAAGGAAAATATACCAATGCAGTGGTTCCCAACTTGGGGCCCCCCCATGAGGATGCCAAATTTTGCAGGTGGCGCATAAAACTTTCCCTGCACAGGGGTTGTCAAATTTAGATTTATACATATACAAAATGATTAAACATTTGCTGGTTTTTCAGAAGTCTGAATCAGGATGAAGTACATCAAACACTGTTGGTACACAGAGAGGTTAATTTGACATGGGCTTGTGTGTTTTATGAAACTGCAGAAAAGAATCTACAACTCTTTACAAACAGCTGACTGATGGGTTTTTGATAAAGACAGAATACCTCATGGATATATCTACTCTACAATGAGATCATTGAACAGAAGCAGGATATTAAATCAATCATCATGCAGTGCACAGAAGCTCTCACAAACTGAAGTACAGAGTTGAAAAATGTCAAATGGAAAGAACAATTTCCACTGTAGATAAAATAGTGCAGAACCACTGTGTATGCCTTCTTACTCACACATATTCTTTGCATGTGGACATGCTTTAGTGTGAAAATAAGTCCCGTTTCATCAATGCTGAGATGTTCTTATCCCAGTAATCCTAAACATTGGATCTATACTTTACAGCCTTGAGGACGTGGAATACCTTGGCAGTAATGATGATCTCACTCACAAACAAGATTATTTGTATAAAAATTGTATTTCCAGAATTTGCAGACTGTGAAAGAACATGATGTTGTACACAGACTGGTGAAATACATGGTTTCTTCCACTTCAGCCTTCAGCACTTTTAACAACGAAAACAAACAGGCTGACACAAATTTTTTTTTCTCACCTAATATCTTGACTGACATCCTTTTCCAAATGTAGCTATTTCAAGATATCCATTTCTTATCTTTGAAAATGTGTAACTGATTTTTATTAAAAGGAGAAGCAAAAACTTATAGATTATTCTTTTGGTATGTATACATGCAAGGAGTGGGGGTGAAACCTTTTTTGTTGATGCAAGTGTGTGTGTGTGTGTGTGTGTGTGGGGGGGGGGGG
>JBAMHW010000009.1:14079535-14093306 GCA_037177495.1 Rhadinocentrus ornatus | reverse complement strand
GTCTCTCACAGTGGACATGCACCTACGATGAAAATTTCAGACCCCACCATGTTTCTAAGTGGGAGAACTTGCAAAATGGCAGGGTGTTCAAATACTTTCTTTCCTCACTGTACATATTAACATTTTTTAAAACAATATATAAGCAAACCATATTTTGAGACATAAATTTTTTTCTTAAAAACGTTTTCAAATTATATTGCTAAATATAGAATTTGGGAATCAAACCACAGACCATGATACCTCATTTTTTGTTTTATATTTTTTCTATATTTGTATTATGTTGTTGTTGTTTTAAACTAATTTTTTTCTTAATAGCACAAGAATAATAAGTAAGTCTGATCACAAATGACCCACTTTTAGTATGTAAAGCTCCACTCCATGAATTGTCTGAGTCAAGCAACTTTTTTCTGTGATTCTACAAAATATAAAGAATTAATTAAATAAATAAATAAAATCACAAACTCATCCAATTGCCAAGTGATTCGTTCAGACAGTCTGGGAAAGGTCAAAGTCTCTTGGCAGTAGCTGCTGTACTTGAAATGTTCCAACAAGTCATTGTTTCTCTGACGAACAAGTCAGAGTTTCAGAGTAAGTGAGTGATTAGGACCAGACGCTGGAGAGTAGCCAAGATCAGAGTAATTGGATGGCAGGTGGGACATAAATTCCCTTTGTTCAATTTGCAATACTCATCATTCTCAACACCTCCAGTTAAAAGATTTTTCAATTTGTTCTGAGGTTGTGAGGAGTAATATTGTCAGATCCAATACAATATTTGAACTGCAATTTTATTTAGCCATTGACCAATTTGTACTCACAGCGGTTAACTCAACAACAGAAAAAAAAAAAAGCGAGATATTATTCCGGCAGTCTTTTAACCCTTTTGTTCACGTGCCTGGACTTGGCTTTTATAGTGTATAGTGAAGGCTAACTTTTATGATTGTGTTTTAGTATAATTTAAGGTCCTCTGAAACACAATGTTTCCATGCAAAACCCCAAACTGATGAAACTGATGTCAGCTCGGGTTGTGACCTCCGAAATTAGCACTGGCTACCAGTGGAGGAACTGACTTAACAACCATGGCAATGCAAAAAACGTATAGAAGTATGAGGAGAGCAACGTATGACAATATTTGAAACGGACATCGCTATTTATGTATGTAAGGGAGCATAAATGGGCCTATAGACGCTGAACAGTTAGCTTTTACACAAACAGGAATCGCCTTGCATTTTAAGAAAATTTCTCTTTGCAGCCCATTCTCACACGTTTGCATAACTCTGTTACCATGTAAACAAGAGGCCAAAACTCTGTAAAACTTTTGGGATTTACTGTCTCAGTGTCATCGTGTAAATGAGGCCTTATAAGGAATTCCGGGTTTCCGTTCACTTCCCTTAGACAGGGAAAAGGAATAGCAAATATGACAGTAGAAGGCCCAGTTATCTAATTTCTTTTATTCATTTTAGTTTGTTTTAATTCTCCTATTTGAATGTTTCTTTGCACCTTCCTGGATGCTTTTAATTTTTTATGTAAATTCCTTTGAGTTGTCTTCTACTTAAAATGTGCTATACAAATAAATTTGCCCTGCCTTTTTGACACCCCCCCCCCCCCAAAAAAAAGGGGGGTGGTTGCAAATACATCATGTCTGATTTTTAATCAAATGTACAGTAATTGATACCACTGGAAAAGCTTCAAATATGCCTTATTCCTTCAATACTTAGATGAAAATTATAATATCTTTCTTTTTAACCAAATATGAAGCTACAAAAGAACAAATTGATCCATAATGCAAAATGCAAAATGTTTATTAAAAAAAAGACGTTTCTTGACTTTATTATAAATATTTACTGACATTTTGTGTTCTTTCTTTCTTATATATCAAGAACTCTAACCTAACACCTAAGTTAAGCAGCAGACTCACAGATAAATAAGCAACTTAGTTATAACTGGAAACAGGTGCATTGACAGCTTTTCTGTTGAATATCAGATGTCAAGGACATGACAATGACAAATGTTTAATTTCATTAAAAGATTCAGGAAAAATTAGATAAATAAAATACTGCTTATTATTATAAATGTGATGTGCAAAGAGGATATTTACAGCATTGTACACCCTTAGATGACTAACTTTGATCAGGAAAAAGAAAATCATTTTTAATCAGTTATTCTGGTCTTTGGCTGCTAGAGTTTAGAAACGATATTTGGTTGTTGTACAAATGATTTAATGCACTGGAAAATCAAAGTGGCCAAATGAACAAAACTGGACCTTCTCAGGACAAGATTTGCACAAACATAAGTTTCAGCCAAGGAATGTGGAATGAATGCCAATGTGTGGGTAAAACATTCATGTGAATCTAAATCAAAATGATTAATCTTTTTTATTCCATTTTATTTTTAATTCTATTTGCACATAAACTGAGAGGTCAAAAGTATTCAGATGTACTTTTGTGTTATTGTTTTAAACGACTCATATTTTGGTATCAAACTGAAGGAACTATTAGTACTGTCACTGGCTAAATTATTTTTGTTCTATGTTTTTGTGTCTAATGGAAACAATTTAAAAAGGAACCTTTTCTGTATCAGCATCATTGCACCATGCACACAAAGCAGGGATCATGATCATCTCTCAAGTTTGTTGTGGGGGAACTTGACCATGACCTCAACCTTCTCCAACCCCTTTGGGATTAACTATGACATGAGAAATCTTTCTTCAACTGAAAACCTGCAAGCCAGACCTTATCATAAAACATCAGCCAGAGATCTCACAAAAGCTTTTGAGTCTGGATGGGAGTAAATCCCTGCAGCAAGGTTCAAAAACGGAAGAGGGAGTAAAAGATATAGAGGCATATCATTGAACTTGGATTTGGAAATAGATTTTCAACTGTGGGGTATGCACATGCTTTTGACAGTTACTCATCCATGCAGTCCAGACATGACGAGGCTCCGGCAAATGGATCAGCTGAAGGGTCAGATTAATTTTTTAGGTCTGTGACCAACCTTTTGATGGATTTTTTTTCCCACTTTCAGACACTGCTCATCTGCTGTAAATAGTTTTTTTTTTAGGCGTGACACTTCTTTTTTCCTCCACTTGTCCAGTTTCCTTAAAGAAAACACTGTAGCCCATGCTGAAATAAACCATGTTTTAAGTTAATAGCAAAATAAATATATATTATATATATATATATATAGTCAGGTAAAGACATTTGCATATTATTGTAAATTTGATGCAAATCTAAAAAAAGCAAATGTACACTCACCATTATTAATATTATCTTAATCAGTAAGTTGGCAGTATCTTCTGCAACACAAAGATTTTTCTGTTTTAGCTTTGCCAAGACTAAGAAAAATGGATCTGCATCATTCTGTCAATGAATTACATGTACGCATGCCAAAAATCTCAAGAGTTTGTTTCTTTCCAATGCAGTTTTCAAGTATTACCTAAATTAATGGTTTCATGCTATTCAGGCACTGCAGAAAAGAGAAGGGTATGTTCCAAAATATTCACTGAATACATCCATCATTTTTGCCATTTTAACAACCACAAATAAACACAAAAGTGGAGCAGTTTTTATGACATTTTTAGCTTGTAAGATTCATTCAGGGATGTGATTCTTTGGTAAGTGGATCATAATTACTTTCAATTTACATCTTACAGTTTTATTAACTGAACATGATTCAGATGAATACGTAGTGAGATCTCAGACATCTCTACTTCCATCACATCTCAGACCTCAGCGTAAAGACAGTCAAAAAAGGTAAAATGAAGTGGAGGGAATTCTTGTTCAGATAATTATATTCCTAAGTAATAATGATAAATCAAATTTAAATAAAAATCTTTGCCTCTAGCATTCTACACGTCTAGATACTGGTCCTTTATTTTCCTTTTCCTCAAAAGTTGGTCTGTGAAGCAGAATACATCTTAGAGTCATTTGCCATAAAATCTCTTTAGCTTGTTATTTTTAACAAATTGTTTTATTGTGCCAGAGCTCTTTGCAAATCTATAGAATCACCAAAGGATGTCCATTCATCTGTATTTTTTTATTTTGAAAATAAGACAAACCAATAGCCATTACATAAAATTTTATTTAATAGTTTTTTTTTATTATTAAAATGAAGTTGAAGACAAAATGATGTAATAATGAACAGTTATGCACAGCTCCTGGCTTTAATAGCAGCTTGAATTACTTTTAAGAACTTCATTCAACAATGTTCTTTATTTATCTGGTTTCAACTTTATTTGTACAACAGGTGGAAGATCAAATTTGAAGCCTTGTCATTTTTTCATTTCCACTATAAATATTTAATAAGATTTAGATACTCATGCATCTTCTCCCTGACAAATGACTGCAGTATCAGCAAATGTCCTTTCAGTTGAAGGAAAGTTTCCACCTGGATGTTCACTGTTGAGGTAATAACCAGCCAGCAAAGGTTCCAGCAACTTCTCCTTGTCCATCCCAGATTCATTCACTTTCCTTCAATCATCCACCGTACAGTACATTTACATTACATTACAGTCATTTGACTGATGCTTTTATCCAAAGCGACGTACAATGGTTAGGCAGTAGCGTTAAGGGTCTTGCCTAAGGACCCAACTGGAAGGTGTTAATGTTCCCCTGGGGGATTCGAACGCTGGTCTCCCACATGTAGGACCAATTGAGCTAACCAGCCGCCAGTCCGTACAGGACTGAAAAAATCTTCAGCCCACCGTAACATTGTTTTCTGCTGTTCAGCAGTTCAGTTTAGTTGGTTTCCCACAGTTCAGTCACAAGTATCAACTCCTGTTTCTGCCTATTTGTGTTTAATATTTTTTATTGTGCATTTTCCATTTTCAATGTATATTTCTTATGTTTCTCTTTTACTCTATCCCTTTTTTTGCATTTATTCCACATGTTAGACTCAGCTGACTAGAAACAACTCACATCTTTTTGTCACCCTCCAAGTTGAATCACCGTCTTTAAGGAATTTCATAATCCTTTCCATTCTTTCCACATACAACTCAACTTTGGGCCATGTTTCCTGCCAATCAACTAGGTGAAGCTGCTCATTTAGGATTCACTACTAAACTTTTGCCATTGTCTCAATGACGCGCCGCTATAGACGGCTAATTCGGCATCCATCTATCATTCTACTGTGAGCTCTCTCCAGACAGTAAAAATCAATCTTTCGATGACACTTGTCTTATCTCTTGCTCTGTCTCGGTCTGTTATTTGTTACCTCTCTTTCTCCGATAATGTCTTCAAACGTTTCTTGGCTGAATCAGCCAAGTAATCAGCTGTAGTAAATGGCAGCACATACTGGATCTCATTTACATCTCGAAGTGATCTTATATATTATTGAAATCTTGATAATCACCACTAATAAAAATTAAAAAAAAAAAAAGATAAAAAGAAACTTTAATATTTTATGCATCTTACAACTGAGGACGAAAATAGGAAAATTTAAAAAGTTCCATTGATATTTTGAAAGAAATAAATCAATTTACAATGAGGTTACATTTTCTGTCAACATTACATTCCTTATATATAGTATTAATGGTTTGTCCAGTCGTACCCCACCTCTTGCCCAGTGGCAGCTGGGATAGGCTTCAGTTTCCCCAACCCCCACCCTTAACAAAATAAAGCAGTTATAGCAAAATGGATGGCTGGATTTTATCTTCACCTTTTATTGATTTGCACCAGAGACTATCCAACCTGCTCTCATTTCCAGGACCATTTAGTCAAAGTTGGCAATATATCTGTGATATGCATTGACTATTTTGCATTGGGGCTGTGACCCAACAGTCATAGCAACATCTAACAGAGATGGTTAAAACTGCCTTATGATCAATCAGCAAAGTCTTGATGTAGTAGCAGTAGTCGATCACAAAAAGTACTTTTGTCACAAAGACTCTAATAATGACATTGTTCCAGTTTTATTCTTACTTTCTGTTTGGTAAGGTTAACAACAAAACTTGGCTTGGGCAACAAAGCTACTGAGGCATAGGGACCTGTGTGTGTAAAAGATGGCTGTGCCACCATGACATTATTATTTTTTATTTATTTATTTATTGAATTTGACTGTTATGAATGTAGGTTAGATCTGACTGAAATCACACTCAAAACAACTTGCCGTAAGTGTAATTACAACGTAAAGCCTTGCCTTTTATCATCATCAGTCAACATCAGTTTAAATTAGCAAGAAATTAACAAATGATACAATTGACTAATTCTGAAAATGTTTACTGAAGTAATGAGTGAAAATAATAAATTACCTCTTTATATAACCTGATTGTCACTAGAAATAAGGAAGGTTTAAAAATTTCCACATTGGCTTGACTTTGCAGACCTGGAAGCAAAAACCATTTTCTTCACACATTCTATGCTTAACATGTAATTATTTAAAATGTTCACCCTCCATAAAATACATCTAAAGATAAACTAGTGCATTTCTGTGTAGCCAGTACGCCATGAAAAAATTATGGTAAGTGACATGGTAAGGCCTCAGAAAGGAATATGAATGGCAAACCTATAGATGTGCAATTTTTTGCTGCTTATTTTGCTTTTATTTTCTTGCTGAAATAGTGGCACACAGTAGTACAGTGGCTTCTTGAGCTCCCAAGACTAAGACATCCACTTCAGAGACAGTTCGACAACAACTTTTTCACCCACACCCAAACCTACTATCGGCATGCTGAAGCTGCTGAGGACAATGTGGCGCTGCAGAACATGTGGCTGCTCAAGAGGGAAAACCAGAGACTTTACTTTCTCAGAAAGCTGTGGTGTGCTGGACTAAGGGGCTTCCTGAGGAGCTTCTACCAATGTGTGGTGGAAAGCATCTTCGGCACCAATATCATGGTGTGGCAAAGCAGCTGCTTGACTGCAGAGAGGAAAGTGCTGGGGAGGGTGGTGAAGGCTGCTCGAAGGATTGTAGAGGGCAGCCTTACCACCACCACAGACATTTACATCAGCAAATGCAGGAAGAGGGCTCTCTCTACATCATGAAGGACTCACTCTGCACACCCTCTTTTTGACCCTCTACCCTCAGGTAGATGGTTGAGGAGCATCCAGAGTATGACTACCAGGCTGAGGAACAGCTAATTTCTTGAAAATGTTTTTATCTGTGCTGAATTGAGCGAGCCCTTGTCGGTTGTTGTTCTGATGTAGTTATTGTAGTCAGATTTTCTATTTTAATGTAAGTAATTTTTAACTTTATACATAGGCCTGTCTTAATGTGTATATTTTGTTTTTGTCTGTACTTGAACTAAAACTGGGACCTTGGGTACCACACTTCATGCCATCTCCTGTAAATTTTGTGCTGGTATAACTACAGATATGTAGAAATACATGTTTTCCTCCCAAATACAAACTGCAATTTACCAAAGAAGTAAAAATATATCTGTTTCATGAACTCAGCTCTTGACACATAATATTTCTCAATCTGTTCACATTCACTTGGGCGGGAATGAGAGTTTCCACTTGGAACAAGCAGTACTAAAGTTTGTTACATAAAGACAAGAGGCTCATGTGTGGATATTTGACGGTCTTACAGTACAAGTAACAGCACAATGTACAATGAAAAAAAAATGTCTAGTTACAGATCTCTGGTTTAACTGTCATTCAAGTTGAAGTCTTCTGAGAACAGCACGTTGGCATTTGCTGGCTGCCTCCCTCTGTAAAACTGACTCTGCCTTACAGGTGACCTTCCAAGGTCTATTTTTGTCTGGTAATGACTGTCATTATGAATGCCTTTTGCTTTACATTTCTTCTACTGCAGCAGTCTTGCTCCAATAGAGACATTTAGATCACAACAGTGTTACAGTACCAATCACAATGAATCTGACTAGCATCCATGGGATAGCTGATGGATTGTCAGGTTTCCCACACACTTGTTCAGAAAAAAAAACAAAAAACAAAAAAAACGGAGGTGCTGCTGCCCTATCAGAGTGTGCTTCAGCGCCTCCAGCTCTCTCTTGAGTGCCTGACATTCTTTATGAACAGTCAAGTAAATCTGTTCCCTTGGCAACAGTTTCCTGCTGATTCAAAGAATCAGGTATCACCTTGAAAGTTTAAGAGTGTGGTAAGCAGCTGCAGTGATTTCATTTGCGTGCAGCTGCACCCTTATTTTCAGGAAATAAACTAGCTATTAGGCTCAAGTGTTTGTTTTGTCCCCACTAGGTGTTGACCTACATTCAGGTCATGAAAACCTTTTTATTCATGTTTGCCACCTATGATCAATCACTGGAGTGTTACAGGGCTTCCCCATGGGGCTCTTCAGTCTTTTATTTTTTTTTAGTATGTCTCCACTTATGTGGCAAATCTTAAAATGTAGCTCTAATTTGATCTATATTTTATGTTATAACCAACATGACTTCTAGATTAGTCTCCAAGCAACCTGGTTGCAGCATTCAGTGGCCCTAAACTTTGGGCTATTGCTATGATGAATTGGGAAAATCCATCCATCCCTTTTTTTTCGCTTATCTGAGGTTGGGTCGCAAGGACAGCAGCCAAAGCAGGGAAGCCCAGACTTCCTTCTCCCCAGCCGTTTTTTCCAGTTCATCTTGGGGGATTTCATGGCATTCCAGCATGTTCTGGGTCTTCCATGTGGCCTCCTCCTGGTAGGACATGCCTACCCTCACCATGGAGGTATCCAAGGGGCATCCTATCTAGATGCTGAAGTCACCTAATCTGGCTCCTTGATTCGGAGAGGCAGCGGCTCTACTCTAAGCCCGGAGAGAGTTGGAGATCATGGCTTAATGAGATCAACAGAACCAGATTCCCATAACACATCAGCTGTGCCTAGAATAATTTCATAGGGGTGGGTGTGTTACTGTCACAGGATGCAAAGTGTGGCCCAGTTTGGTAGTATGGTCAGGTAACCCCATGTTTTATTTTTGTATTGCTGTGTTTTATTGTGTGGACTTGGAAAGTTGCCTGATTAGGAACTCTGAACAATGGCTCACATTGCTGATGGGAGACACCTGAGCCTAATTGCATGTGATTGCAAACACTGGTTGTAGCTCACATAAAAATGACACCATATTCCAGACTGGTGGGCAGCACTGACGAGGACGAACATGGGGAGGACACAGAGACAAATAGACAGATGCCCGGATGGCGTGGGAGAGTTATAGCCGTCCCGCCCGCTATGGCTGCTGTCTCTCGGGCCATGGTGGGGTTCGTTCCCTCGCTCCCGATCATCCCTTAGGTGCAGTGACGTTAGACATCTGGAGTTCCGTTGGATCAATACTCACTAATTTGTACAGGAAGGGAAGTGGACTGTGGCTGCCTGGCATTCATTCTATTCCCTCTCCCCTGACAGCAGCAACGACTGCGGCAGCGTGGAAGACCAGGCACTGGGATTGTGGCTCGGACAGCAGTGTTAAGGGTGCGGAAGGTCCAGCACTGAGAGTAGGGATGGGACTGCAGTGGGAATAGGCCTGCAGGAGCGTCTCTCAGGTGAAAACCGGCGGCCCAAGGTAAGCCACAAGTTCGGGTTGGACTGGATTGGACCTTTTACATTTTAACCTTGGCTTTTATTTCCCTTTAGGTTTTTATGCACTTTCATTTTAATGTCATTCCTTCTTTTATTAATGTTGTGCTTTTTATTCATTCTCGGCCGCTCACCTCATTGTGCTGGTGTGGCTCAGGAATGGCATTCAAACCGGAGGTGGTGGTATTCTGCAGTATTCCTTCTGCATCTTTTTCATCCAACCACGGGACATCACCTTTTCGGTCTGAGCTTGATTGGGCCTCATGGGCATAGGCCTGGCCACCAGGAGCTCGTCTCCATGGCCCAAGGCCTGGCTCCAGATGGGGGGGCCTCGGTGATCTGTGTTCGGGCAAGGAAAACTTTAAACCAAAGTTGTGTTACATCATATGAGTCTACTGAGTCTAACTTTGTCTGCTTCCTCAACTACAGACCTGTTTTGTCATTAAGATTTTTATACACATTACTAATTTCCTCGTCTTCACTCATAGTCAGGAAAAACAAATCTAACTAGCAATCAAATGTGATTTTTTTTTTTTTTTTCTTTTTCATGAAAATGTTTATAGCTTCTTTGAATTTTTTATTTTTAATGAATAACATCTGTTTAGCTAGAAAACATTAACCAATGTCATGTTAAGTGATTTATTTTTTAATGTGTCTTGCACAGTGATGAAGCAGAAAAAAGTTGTGAATGTAGTGTTTATCATGTATAATGGTTGGGGAACTGAGGACACAAATTTGAGTGGGGTGAGAAAAAACACTTAAGCTTAACAGCAGGTAAAACACACACACACACACACACTGTCTATGAAACCAAGTTGTTATAAGTCCAGTAAAAAAAAAAAACTGACTCAATGGTATCATGTTTCCCCAAATTCCTCTGCATCACTGGTCATGCCATGAACACAATCATACCACCGCAGACACTGATTTCTTTTTACTTTTTCAGATAATAGCCTGGATGGGATTGAATCATGTTTGGCACATGGTGTATTAATGAAATGCATCTTCCACCGTGTGTCTCATGTCACATCTCTGGATAGAGCAATAGACTGTATAAGTAAAAATGTTTTTCTGTGGTACTCCAAAACCACTCTGACTAACAATAATTTTAATCACATTAATGGAAAGACCGTTTGTGATGATGCCAGCTGTAGGCTCAAAGGGAACATCCATCTAACAGAGGTTTCTTCCCTTTACTTACTTAAAAATGCCATGCTTTTGGTGACATCTTAATACTGACACCATCACCTGTTGAAAACTAATTTGTCAATTGGAAAATATTCACAAAACCTTTGTTTCTCATAAAATCTTGTGTGTGATACTGGTATTTAACAGATTTGTGTGTTTGTTTATTTATATATATATATATATATATATATACAGTGGAACTGGTTACTGCGGATGCATGAGATTTGTTTTATAGTTTTCATGATACACAAAACAGATGCACAAACATTAATGCTAATATTATAAAAAGCTTTTGTTAAATGAAAATGAAAAGCAGAAAAAAAAGAGTACAATTTTTAAAAAGAAATATTAAAGGAAGGCATGGATTGTTCTCTTTTATCCATAATCTGATATTAACATAGTTGCATGACAGTGCGCACATCGGGTCACTCAGTCAATTTCAAAAACTACATACTATATAAAATGCCAATGTACTTTTCTAACAGGGGACAGATTTTGCTATTGTTACTCTAAAATCTCTTCATGTTCAATATGATCTGGTGATTTTGTTCCTCTTGTGTCTAAAGTTAGCATGTGTAACAGATTTTATCATCAAAACTGGTTCACAAGGTCGTTGATCGTTATGGGTCAAAGCGTTTGTAATATTCACTTATGAGTTAGCACTTCAGATGCATTCATGTGCAATGACAGAGGAGTGAAAAGTCTGCTGCAGCTGTCAAAATACAATAAATGAGAAGAGACACACTGCCAAATTTTGGGATCCGCAGGCTTTTGAGACAAATCAGTCTAGAACATGACATTTATATTTATTTGAAAAAATATTCAACCCAAATAGAAAATGAAAATATTAATTCTTTGACTAATTATTAAAAATAAGTAATTATTTAATTAAAATGGACTCCAGTTATAAATATAGACAGAGAGTACAACGTATACTGTATGTTGGATATATGGCATCCTTAAACGAGTCAGTGAATACAGAGTGGACGATGTGTCCAATGTGAAATGGCTATAACTGAGGCAGAGCTGGGTCACTATGAGGGCCAGTCTGAGCAAATGCCCTTCAGACACTTGAAAATATGATTCATACTCCAGGGGAGATTTGTCAAGGCAGCATTGATTGGAATTGTGGTGGGAAGGGTGACATGCACAACATGCTGAAACACGCATCTTCTCAGCCCAGAGCAGCAATACCAATTTTTCATTCTGATCTTTTTCCAATAGTAGCTGCAACCACAAGCATGGACACACCTGATTCACTGCTGCTTAAAAATCTAATTATATGTCTTGACAAATAAAACCTTGCATCCTGTCATTTGGTTATTGAGTGTGTTATGTGTAAGAATCCTTCATAGATAGTGAGAATTTCCATTTTTCATTTACTCTTCTTTTGCTTTGGAGAATGTCACATTGATTACTGGGAATGTTATCAACAATCCTGGCTGTGTGATTAGTAAAGACAGATCTCAAATGCTTTGCTCTAGTGCAGTCTTCATTGTTTTGCTCCACAGAGGAGATCCCATAAACTAAACTAGTGTCTGTGCAGAGTTGTTATAATGATACAGTTCAGTTTATCAAATGATGTCACTGTGATTTTATCAGAGTTATAGACCCTGTGGATCCTAGAAATAAGCCAGTGCTGCTTGCCAAATGCTTCCTAATGAACCATGCTGAGTTTCTTGTGCAGTCAGGAGGATTGCCAGACATTCTGCACTCTGCAAATGAAGGATAGAATCACAAAAAAAAAAAAAAAAAAAAAAATACAAATTAGTTTTCTTTAGGTCACAGGGATATTTTTATGTTAAAGAAGACGCAATTTTATCTGCTTCTCATAAAATATTTTAATCCACAAGAGTGGAAAAATCTGAATAATTCCTACATTGAGTTGCTGTAGTGAATGCAAATATAAGAGTAATCTATAGTTGGTTGCTTTGAGGCCAACAGTTTTTTGCAATGTTTATATGCAGATAATCCATTATATTATAGATTTCACATGCATGATAATTAATGGGAAAAAAAACATTAATTTTAAAGTTGGATAATTATTCTTTATTATAAAAACATGCACTGTAATCCTTCCACTGTCAATAAAATAAGACTAAACTGGCATTTGCTGCTTGTGAAATATTCTTTTTCTCAGACGAAATGGACTGATACGCATGAGAGAAGCAATTAAACAGGAAAATGTGGACAATTAAATTAAATGGCGCTAATTGCTTCAATCATCATTCCACACAGCACCAGAGCCATGAATGTATTCATCTTCTGTTAAGGGTCCAAAAGCAGCATAAAATTTTCCCTTAGTGGTGACTCCAAGCAACTAAATCTGTATTTTTAATGCTGTTTTTTATTTATTAATTTTTTTCTGTCTAATTTTTTAGCTTCATTTGTCATTATTTGCAATTCATTAAAAAATATAATAGAAAAAAATTGGAAGTAGACAGATTTTTAATAAACCTTTTGAATTGTGGATATTTTTTGATAGGTGTTCTTTTTTCTTTTTTTTTTCCTTTTTCATCCCTGAGGGTTGATGTTTTATTTTACAACAAAACTGCAAAATGAGGCTCTTGATTTATTTAAAGGTAGCATGGGTGTATAAAACATGACTCTCCACAATTTGATTTTTAATTGAAGAACATTTTTACTCTGCAATCCCAGGATAGATTAGAATGTGATCCCTTTTGTGTATTCTGAGCCTTCTCTGAGATGGATATTTCAAAAGGAACGTGCTCAAGAGGTATCTTAATCAGATGCCCAAGCACGTTGACTAGATCTTTTAGACTTGAATGAGCAGCAATTCTTCTCAGTGTCCCTTAAT
This sequence comes from Rhadinocentrus ornatus, assembly GCA_037177495.1. NCBI lineage: Eukaryota > Metazoa > Chordata > Actinopteri > Atheriniformes > Melanotaeniidae > Rhadinocentrus > Rhadinocentrus ornatus. The sequence goes on along the minus strand of JBAMHW010000009.1, from coordinate 14,079,838 downwards.
TTATCTCTAACTGAGTCCAGCCAAGCCTACAAAAGAAAATGATTTTGTTGAGTTTCTGATCATACACCGTCGTGAACAGGCCAGCGGATGTATTTCGGGGAGCCACTACAGGTTTCTCCCCAGCTCTAACAAAAATGATGGTGTTCCTAACTGGGCAAAGGCTCTTGCTGTGGCTAATTCCACTGCAGAGAGCATCCGCTGCGGCCTTCAGGATTGGTCATGTCTTCAGCGGTAGCGCCCTTCACCCAGGGCTCTCGGGCAGCAGCTGAGGATGTGGTCCAGGGTTCCTCTTTTCTGGCAGAG
>JBAMHW010000009.1:14040713-14054296 GCA_037177495.1 Rhadinocentrus ornatus | reverse complement strand
TATCTATCTATCTATCTATCTATCTATCTATCTATCTATCTATCTATCTATCTATCTATCTATCTATCTATCTACATACATAAAGATATAGTTTCTTGACCGAAACATGTGTTTATGCACAAAGTAAGAAATGTCCATCCATGCCAGATTTATGAAGCCGTGCACATTTATGTAAAATAAATCTGTGTTTATCTCTTTTATAAACCTCAGTCATTGTAAAACTATATGTTATTAGCCTGGTTAACATTCTGGTGAGTTTGTGTGAAGCCCCATTATTAAAGCCAAAGTGAAAACTGATAGTAACATTTATTCGCATATGTATTTTGTACTTTCTATATCACTTCTAAAGCTATTCCAGCAATGCCACGCTGCCATTTATTCATTAATTTTTGCTAATTTTTAATAAGAAAACAGTGTCCAGTATGCTCAAAGTACAGAATAAAGAAGGGTGAGGAGAAACACATGTAAATAGATATTTTTTTAAATGTCTTTGAAAAGCTAAAGTTTTTAAATACAAGCTCTTCCAACAATATCTTAAACAAAATAAAAAGAAACAATCCCATCATGGTGTTCTTTTAAAAAAGGTTTGGTAACTTCTGTTATCCCTCCCATTCCCTATTAAAACTTCATCATAGGCTCAAACTGCTCTAAAAGCATTTGAAGCAAGGTCTGAAGAAAAGTGTGCAAATTCTCACCTTGCATTCCACCTTAATAAATACACGTTTCTGTGTGGGAATAGTAGTTTGCATGTATGAGGCATTCATATGTGTTTTATCTTTAACCATCATTTATGCATCTGGCCCCCAGGTGAGTACCACAACATGAGACTGTGTTTAAAAAATAAAAAAATAAAAACAACAAACAAATAAAACTGGCAGGAATACAGACGGGATGGAAAGCACAGGAACCAACAGAAACAGAAAAAAACAGCCACAGACATCCTGACAAATGGGGAGAAGATCATACAGATTTTATAAACAAAAGCCCAATTCAAATTTCCATATTCATGTACTCACAAACTTTGAGGTGTGTTCTCACTAAGTGTTTGAGGCCTCAGGGCCCATACGATCAAATGCATGCTGAAGGTCTGGTTTTCTTTAGGTTTTTTTTCTTTCTCTCTCTCCCTTAGTTCTTTTTTGTAATTTTTTTAAAACTCCTAACCTCTACAACAGTAATATCAGCTGAATGTGTGTGAATTTAGTGAGAGAAGCTTAAGGGTGGAGATGATGGTAACAAAGAGCACGGAGGTGTTAAATGTGGAGAAACTAATGAGTTAATTCGGTATATTGGGCATAAAGTCATAGTCTTCAGTGTCATAAAAATGGCAGATCTTTCAGCAGGTTTATGTTAGCTACAAACCTCCTTCAGAGGAGATTCAACATTTGGGATTAAATTAGCTGTATAAGATACCTCTCTTTCTTCAATACTTTTCCTAATGAAAATACCAGATACCAGATACGAGAATCACAAAGAAACAATCTTTATTTGTCATCAGACAAACGTTTTAAATTAATAATGCCTGACAATAGATTCAAATAGAAAGCACTTGTTATGATTGATGTTTACGACAACATGAGATTGTCCAGCATATCTGAGAGTATTGAGCACAGTGTACAGAATACTATAATATTTCAGTCTTTAAATTAAACTGTTATGATGAGGAATTTCAATAATCACTCAGACCATTTCAGCATGAGGTCAAATTAGATTCTCTATTGACGCAGACTTTTCAGTCATAAGTTAGTAACAGTCAATGTCTGACAGAGTCATATTGCTCTAGCCATGAGTTACTTCAAGCAAATTAAGTGCTGCATTTTGACAGAAACATGTGTGCGTTCTCATAGTAATTAATGCATTACAGCATAGTGATACTGACCTTTCTGTTTCACAATGCTGATAATTGATAAAATGAACAAATGAGAAATTGATTAGTATTGACATTTATCACAGATTATACAAGTAGTAACATTTTATTCATTGATTTTGCTGATGTATTCTTTATTTTAGGTCAGTATCAGACATAAATGCACTTCATGACTGTCATGTTTGAGTATGTCATCTTTAAAGTTCAAAAGCTTTAATGTGTATCTGGTGTGTTAAAATTAAAAAAAAAAATTTAGTCACATAATCAACAGTATTTAGGCAGCATTTCTTTGTTACCTTGTTTCAAGCATCATTTTTCTTTTTTTTTTCTTTTTTTTATGTCAATCGGTTGTCACGTCTCTCAATTTTAACATTGATATCCTCTTGGCTAAAATAAGTGACAAGTGATAATGTGAGAAAGCACACACAGTCTGAAATTACAAAGCCAGAGTTAACAAAGAAACTTCAACGATCACTGTACAGAGAATGCACACAGGGCATCACTGTGGCTTTCTCCACCACTTTTGGGGCTACACTTTCTGCTTTCTCACTAGTAAACTGTGTTAAGAAGATGTCTAGAACACATTGAAAATAAATGTCCTTACAATGACAAACTCACAAGAGAAGTGAAGTCATTTTGATGCAGAAACACAAATTATTTAAAGTTAGGTTACAAGCTGTTGACCAATGAGTGAAGATCTGGTTTATTTTTTTATTTATTACAGGAACAAAAAAGAAAAAATTACAATAATAAAAAACTTGACTGGATCTGATGGCAGATCTTCTCCAAATTGTCTGAAATGAGTAAACAGTCCTGAATGTGGTGACTGACTGTCCAATAGAACAACACTTGGACTCATAATCAGAGAACAACAAACAATCACAGTCTGGTGTAGAAAAGTGATGTTCTCATCTACACATGGGAGTTTTATCCAGATCAGTACCGCTGCATTTAAAATCACATACTTTCAGCATCTGTAGGCAGCGACCCATTCTACAGGAATGCTCAGGTGTACCACCACAGGTGTTCTCTGACCATCCTGTTCATCTAGCTGATGCGTTGTAAATGCAGCCATCTTTATATCTGTGTACATATAAAGCATAAACTGTCCATAATATGCAAACCATGGTCAACCAAAAGCACATCACCTTGGAAAGTTGCTGCAGAAGTCCACTGTTCTCAAATGTGTATTAACTGCACTGCATCAAGACAAAAAAGGAGGATGAAAATCTGCTGGTTAATTTCCTTTATGTGTGCTGATTAAAGAGCTGCTGCTGCAGCAGAGCACACTACTCAGGGAAAAAAATTATAAGATGAAATGGTCAGAAATTCTGAAAAAAAAAGAAAGGAGATTAAAAAGACAACAGCCACGATATAAACAAACCACATTTTCTTTCAAAATGTCAAATTAGTCCCACAATTCTGTGCCACCATGATGTTGGTGCGCATTCAATATTATCCCTTACTAAAACTTTGGATTATGTCAAGTCAGCTCACGCAAGCCTAGCTCTTTTGAACTTCATATAACATTTCTTAGGTGAACACAAGCACAAAACAGGGACAAGAGAAGACCACAAGGTAAGAAATAATACTGGAGCTTAACCTGCCAACAATACCAATGACAAAAACTGTTCATCTGTTTTCAGCCTGTTGTTGACTCTCAGGTCTTTCTCACAACTTGTTTTGAGGTTCATATAGCTGTTTAACCTTTTCAAATGTCAGATGTGAGCTGAAGGTCATGGTATAGAAGGATTTGGTTTTTCCTCAAACATAGTAAGTACTTTAAGTAATGCTTTAGTTAGTCTCACCAGAAACTGCTCGGTTGTTTTTAAGGGTTGGCCCTTTTTTTTTTTCTTTTTTGTTTTAGGAAAAAATAAGAAAGCATGATTTTCTCTAAGTATGATTTCTAACAGCAGACCCTGCCAATAGAAGGATTCGGCAAAAACCTGTAATTAAGTTTTATCTGCGGAGTAGCACTTATTCACTTAATACAATTGCAATACTACTTAGCTATAAATAAATAAATAAATAGATAATGGGTCTACTTTATACAGCACAATTTCCATGTTCCTTTCTGAGTCACAAAGAGAATCTGGTTTTCAACTCCTGTCTGTGCAACTCCACAACTTTGAGTTCTGTTGTCCACAAGCATAAAGAGAGGTCTCCTGAAGTCCCGCATTACACTATCCTGTCATCACACCTGCTGGAGGGCTTGTTGCAGCTGCAGAGCTCACTGACTGTGCACACATTACCACATTTTATAGCTGCATACAAAGCAGCAGAATGAAAGAAGTCTGTCTGGTGACCCATATAATATGTATCATTACTGATATTCTTTATCCTAATGGTTATCATGGCCAGATTTTATCTAGGCCTCCTGTCTGGGAACTGGACTTTGCAATAGGGCTTATGGAAATAGTGAAGGGTCTTGATTTACCAACACTAGCAAGACTTGGCTTATCAGGCTCTGCAGATGCTGCTTCAAAAGCTATAATTCTTCCTTTGGCATTCTAGCAGGTTTAAAGGTGGTGTAGTAATGAGAAACCTGACAGCAAACTTTTATTTCACAGTCCAGGTTTCAACGCCAGTAAAACCAGCATTGGTCTGACCACCCTTGGATTTGATGCAGGGCTTGATTTTAAATTATGCATCGTGTGCAGTTTGGTAAGAAAGCAACCACTTAACATTTTTCTGTATCTTAGAAACAGCACACCATTAAATATACAAACATCCACAATTATATCAATTGGCTTGCATGTATTTTAACAAATGGTGAAAATAATGATAATTATCTAACTTATTCAACTGTAAAGTTCGTTGTAAATGCATCTTTTAACTGCTCCAAATCTTTTAAATCTGGAGCAGATGAAAGATGCAATTACAACCATTTATAATGTTGTCTAAATCATTCTGTCAGCTGGCTTTTCACATAGGATTAGAGGATATATATATATATATATATATATATATATATAATCTATATTTAGTGTTGACATACTCAGTAATGGGTATCCTTTATTTAAGTCCACAAACTGAGGGTAGCTCTGCTCAGTGTTTGCAGGCAAAGGTACAAAAACATTTTCTGTGATTAAGAAGTAGCATTATGCAGATAATAAGCGCGCACTGTTAAATAGATTTTGTTAATGCAAGAACCAGATCTAGTCAAACAATGCTTTGTTGTTATTTAGCCAAAATCCAGTCTTCTCAATAAGTCTTGTAATCACTTATATTTAAACTTCGTTGTGACTACACACGAGTGTAAACACAATATTATAGATTGTTGGCCTGGTGGTTGAATTATGCCGTATTCAGCTACCTGCTGTTTTAAAAAGGCTGTAATCAAAGCAAAGTAATTCCTCATAGAAACTGGTGTTTGTGCTACAGTACACTTCACATCGTTCGTTTCAGGCAATAATAAAAAATGTTCTTAGGTAAAAGTAAACAATAATAAAAGCAGAAATCAACAGAAATAAGTAGTATGTAAAATAATTGTTTTTAAAGTATTTAATTAAATATTAAGTTTGAAGTAAATCTATAAAATGATAATAATATACAGAAAAATAATTAAATGGATTAAAACAAAATCAAAGTTTAATTTAAAAGCTAAGCTAAAATGATGGGTCTTCAGCCTATTTTGAAAACCATCAACAGTCTCTGCAGCTGAAAATCCAGCCAAAAAGAACACCCAGATTTCTCACTGAGAAGGTTTAAAGTTTTGTAATTTTATTTAGGTGATTTCTGTCTCTTGTCTCCAAGACCGATAACTAAAACCTCAGTTTTGTCCTGGTTATGCTATAGGAAATTCATGGAAACCCTTGTGTTTCTCCTCCCCTTTCCCTTGTGTGGATTGTGCTGTCTTCCCCTGGTGGGTTCAGGAGGCGTGTCCTGTGGTTAACCAGCACATCTGAGTGGAATCGGACTTATTGCACCTCACCTGCTTATAAACCCCAGGCTGACCATCATTCAATGCTGGATCGTTGCTACATTTATGTGGTACACCGGCTTCTAGTAAACGTTAAACACTTCAAGTCCCTAAACCATCTTTCTTGCTCTTCTTAAAGATTCCCTGACTGAGATCCAAAGCTGCCCCAGCGGAACCTACCTGTCACCACACTGCCAGGATCCCAGGACCTCAACCATCTACAGCACCGTTCAAGCCATCTTAAATAAATTTGTAAAACCAGCCTTGCTGGATAACTCGTTTTGTTAGGTCCAACTCTCTTTGTGACAATATTGTCTCTAAAATACTGGATATTGGTCATCAGGAGACAGTGTAAAGCTGTGTATCTTCAGCATAGCTGTGAAAATCAATGCTGTGCCTCCTGATGACATAATTTTTTTTATATTTAATTCATTTTTAAATTTGAGAGTAAAAATCTTAAATTGAACCCTGTTACTAATGATAAGGAAAAAAATCAGAATAATGCTGGCTTTAACTGAGGAAGCATGCTAATATGTAAAGTTAGTTCCTCTGCAAAAGGAATATCACAAAATCTTGATCAAGAAAGACACAGACTTAAATTACTGTGACTACAGACCCCTTACAAATGAATAAAGTGGTGATTATAAAGATAATATAAAAGGTTTTGGATTTTTTTTTTTTTAGGACTTGCTTGCTAATTTGACTGGTCCCAGATCAGAACCCAGCATTTGATCTTGCAGTCTTGCTGTAGGCATGAGCAGTAGGTTGTTATGTGAAAAGAAGAGTGAAGGGAAGAGGAGGTGGTGGATGTGCACCACAGAGCACTAACTGCAATATTGTTTCACTGTTCAAACATCACTGAAGCATGATGAAACTGTTTATTCTATTTCAGGATGGAGGCGTAATCACGGAAAAACTGACTGCCAAATTGGGGATTTACCTTTATCACACCAAAGGTCAACATCTCCCAGTTAATTTCCTGGGGGTAGAGTTAAATTTGCTACAACAATGACATGAGGTTTTTTTTAAAGGCCTCTGTGTGTGATCAGTGTAATGAAAATATTAAACTGGAATGACATGAGGTTTAATACTGGTGGCCCTGATGCCTCTGACTCACAAATGCAGACAGAGCATTAAATCCCTGTGGCTGTTTTTGGTTACTCAAATAAAAAGGTTTTGGAATCAGATAAAGTTGAAGTGTTTTGTTTGTTTGCTCTCTTTTATTATCTTGAATATATTAAAATAGTTTTATATATATTTATCATCCAACAATGTGTTTTATCCTTATATGTGGACTTCACATTATTTCTGCACCATGATTCAAAATTTTGTGTTGAATCTGTTGTTCACAAAAGTGGACACTTACATTGCCATCTGCTGGTGTCAGGTGGGAGGATTTTCATTTATATTTAAAGCCACATCATATATAACATACTGTATGTATACTATATAACAAAATATAAAAATATAAAACTTCTATTCATTGGTTCCTCCTTATCCCAAATAGCTAGAAGAAATCTAAGTATGTACTCTTTGTTGCAGGAAGTCAACCATGCAAACATTCTCTCAACAACTTGGTACTTCAATAGTCTGCAACCTTAATATTCTTATAGTGAGCAATGTGTTGAGATGTGAAGAAAATTTATACCATTAATTCCTAAAAGAAAAATTAGATAGAAATATATAACATAAATATAACGTGATGTTTTGGTACTGTTGCATGTGCACACAATGGTTGCTTATAGTCTTGCTGAAATAAGAAAGGCCTTACTTGAAAGAGACCTTGGAATCAAATGTTTACTCCTTACACTTATATTTTTTAGCATCATGGTGCAAGTAACCCATGTCATGGGCACTGATGTAACTTCATACCACCATGTATGCTGATTTTTGAACCTTGTTGTTTTCATAACTAAAGTGTCTCTCTGCATTTTGTCCCAGAGGGCAGTTTATTTAACATTTCTAAAAATAATTAAAATTCTTGATTTATTAGACCACAGGTTTTCCACTTACCGCAGTTCATGTAAAATAAGTAACCATAACCCTTGTTTATAGCTGTTTAGTCTAACTATGGCAAGGATTTAACTTGAATTTGAGGCTACAGTGACAAACTCTTTTCTGAAAGTGATTTTCAGAAGTGCTCCCAAGTCTGTGCAGTAAATTTCCACCGTAGAATCACGTCTGCTTTTATTGCAGTGCGCTTTAGGGCCCAGGGATCATGACCATTCAATATTGCTTTTCAGCCTTTACCCCTGCCTACAGAGATGACAATATGCACCTGATGTTCTGTGTAATGAAAGAGCTCTTTCAATTTGTACCTTTGAATGACTCAGCCTCATTTGGATACTTGTTTTATACCCAATCGTGTTATTGACCGTTAGATAGTCCACGTGAGCTTTTCGTTTGTTTAACGTACAAGAGTTTTTGTTTTGCCCCTGTTCTGAGAAACATTTGGCTGAAATTACTTTCAAAGTAATTGAAATACATAGATGTTTTTTTTACTCTCTCTTTTAATTTCAGTTTTAAGACTTCATATTATTTCTTTGTACTATTTTTTTATACTGCAGAAAGGGTGGCCAAGTTGACAAAGTTAAAATGCTTTCACACAATCTCACTTTAATACTATCTGCAAAATAATTATAGTTACATATGAATGGAAAATGTTTACTCTTGATCAAAAGTCCAATCAAAAGGCAACACATTTTTTTTTTTATTATTTTTTTTTTACAAATCAGGAAGAAGAAACACTTTTAATCATTTTTATTTTACTTGTATGTCTGGAGAATGTCCCTATTACAAACAACAAATGTCCTTATGTTATATGTAAGACTTCACTTGAGATGTTGACATGTTAAGCTACAGCAAAAAGCATTTCAGATTCATTGGTAAACTGTTATATTTCAAGAAAAGGTAGTAGAGTGTAAAGCCTGAAATGACTAATACATCCAGCAATTCCAAGAAAGTTAGAACTAAAATGCAATGAATATTAACTTTGAGAGAATTATAATTATTGGCTAATGATTTATTTTATTTTACCGTTATCTAACCAGGAAGTGTCATTGAGATTAGAAATCTCATTTACAAAGGAAACCTGGCAAATGGTAGCAATCATGCAAAAATTAAGTAAATAAAAGACATTTGAAACACATGACATATGAGGTTATTCTATATATTCACTATAAGAGATATTCTGGGAGTTTACCCTGCAGTTTTAGAGATTAACATATTGTTGTTGTCTACAAATGGTCAAAAATGCCCACACAGCTAGATCGTATAAGATGTAGTGATGATTGAGGGATTTTGCATTTAAAATTAACAGTAAAAATGCACGATACACTGAATTAAGTCTCCTTATAGTAGAGGCCGTTTGTTTGTATAGTATACTACCATAATCAATTACAGACAAAAAAGGTGATTTCCACAAGTTCTTTCTTGGAAGAAAACAGGAAACTTTGAGTTTCTTAACTAAATTAAAAAATATGTGCATTACATATGTACATGATTCTGGGAGATTTACAGGAAACACATGGGGTACAGATGATCAAAGCATTGAAACACAAACTGATCAAACAGTTTCTTGTAGTTCTGCACTATGAGTGAGGAGCATTACGGCTAATTGATAATCACTTCTGGAAATCATTCAGGATGTCACAGGTTCTGGGTGATCTGAACTGCAGTCATTAATGACATGATTCTAGGATGGTAAGAGCTATTTCAACACACAGTTCTCACCCAGCAGATAGCAAAGCAGCAGGGTAATATGCAGCATACTGTATGAACCTATAATCCTGACAGGAGAGGGATGCTTCCCAGATAGCCTTCTCCACACAATGACTTCACAGAATCAATATGTTAACTGAGATAAGGACTGACCTTGTACTAGAAGAAATGACTGGGCCAAAGTGAAACCAGAAAAGAGGACCACAGTGTGGGAAACTGGCAGCCTCTCCTATATTCTGCTACTTTCTATGCATTGTGCTACATTTGTAGATGAGCAGTTTTAAAACTAATCTTAGAGTTTTAATTTTGGATGAGATGCCCAGAGACTGCTGTGATTTCATCTTGTTTCTCTGCACAAAACTGCACAATGATAAATGCTGAGACAAGTACAAATGACCTAATCTCTTTTTATTTTAATAGGTTAGTCTTTTTCTCATCTCTTGGGTCTCTGGCCAGCTTTGGACCACCAGGTGTCCAAACCCCCTTTTCAAAAACAGGCAATGTGGCCTATTTTACAAGACATTTAGAAATGTCACAGTCATTAACAGTGCAAAATCCTAAACCATCGGTTTCACTAAGGGTGAAAAGAGAAGTTAGTACGCATAAGGGAATATCATAGTCTTCACAATACTTTACTAAAAAGAAAACTCTTAATCCAGAATGCCTTCATTTAAGGCATCATTACACAGCATTAAGCAATTTAAGTCTAGGTTAGATAGCATTGTAAGCGGGAGCAAGTAGGTTTTCTGTTCCTCACATGCATAGATGCAAACATATTTAAACCTGCAAATAATCTGCTGTTGACACATTACAGGCCATGAATTTTCATTTCTTGTCTGATTCTGTGCTTTTTTTACAAAAGGAAAATATGACAATTTATTGCCATAGCATCTTACAAAAAGGGGGGTTGGGGTATGATTTCATGCTTGAGGATGCTGAGCTGATGTGTGGTGTGACCCTTGTATATATTCTAGCTGTAGCCGGGAAAAACAAACCTAAGTGACAAATCCATTATGCCTGTCGGAGGTACAGAAGTGAACCTTGCTACTCATCCCCTTACACACAGTGTCGAAAAGAGAGCGCAAATTCCTCCTTTTATTAAATAGATATGTATGAGGTATTGCTCACCTCAGAAAAACACATAATTAGACCTCACCTGAATAATTAGACAGCATTATTAATGCTGTTTGAAAAAAAAAAGCAAATGTTTGAGCAAATTCTGTAATTATGTGCAGCGTTATGTAGGGGTGACAAGCAAATGTGCGTGCAAAAATTAATAAAACAGATCAAAGTAAAACAGTCAAGTCACTGTTCAAGGTTACAGTGTGCATATGCTGACACAAATTATTGTAAGAGCCAAAAACGGTGTACCTTTTTCACTGGGAACTGTCTTTCAAATGTACCATTTAACTGCTCTTGACAAATTAGTTCCCCAGTGAGGATGCATATAGCACAAATTAAATGGAAATCCTGAGAAAGATATTTTGAGTGTAAACTTGGTTTGAGGTTTCACCACCAATTAGGAGAAAAATCATCCAACGCAAGGATTTGCTGCATTTAATCAGATGACTGGAAGAGTTGGTTGTTTTGAGTCACAGCAGCAAGGCCAAGAGGTAATTTGACTAGACACCCAAAGGGCATACTAATGACTGTCTGCGCTTCATTACTCCAGCCTGGGACTACACTGTTAAAAAGCCCATTACTGATTTTTCTCTCATCCTACTTTTTGTGTGATTTAACACCCTCCTGCATCACATTTCTCCTGTTTTTGGTACTTAATATTGTGTGCATATGTGCATTCATGCAAATTTGATTCCACGATTCAATTTTAAGAATGTCATTGCAATCTCATTACGACTGCCTTCCCACTACATTTGCCAAGCATTGACTCGACAGCGATATGCAGGAGTGAGAGTCCCTGCTACTGAATAGATGTAGATAACAGGATGATTCATAGTCTTTCAAAAGAGGTCACAACTTCCTGTGCTTTTACAACAGGAATTTGGGATTCCCTTCCCTGCACACAGTGCATCCTTGCATACAGAATTAGCTGTAGCATTGATCAGCAGTACACTTTTACAACTTGTATTCTGAATTCTATAAACAATATCCAAACCTGTATAAGTAAAACATTAATAATTGTTGGTACAAAATTAATAATAAATTGTTTATTTACAAATACTTTTCAATGTTTATATTAAGGAACACTCTGACCACATGAGGAAATTCACTACTTATAAAACAGGGGTTGTGAAGGTTAAATGATTTTTTTTTTTCTTCTTCTTCTTTTCTTCTGTCTTCCCTGTTTCTGATTACTTAGAAAGGGCATGAGAGAGCTGCAGCCCTGATTGCAGGGTCCTGGTGAATGCAGCAGAAACCAAATCTTCTCTGCCTTCTATTATAATGATTTTGACCAGACTCTTTGGCAATGTGTCAATTGTTCTTAAAGGAGAATAAAATGCTATGGTGACTTTTGAATGACAACACTCCTTGATAAATTAGAGGGGTAATAAGTAGAAATTCATCATTTTTAGATTGAAGCAATTTAAAAATCGCTATGTGAAAGACTAGAGGTGTAATTTCATCTGGAGTATAGAATGACGTCACAGATCGTCTCTCTGAGTTGATCTCTAGCCCCATGTTTACCAGCGGGTCCCGCCACATGTTCATGTATGTTCCTGTGAATCACCGCCTCCTCTCTCTTCTAGGAGCCCTCGGCCCTCCATCCTTCTCAGTGGCAGCACGTATTTTCTAAGCGGAACAAAACCTGCAGATGACCAGGATCCAACATTACCTCAATAAAAAAAAACTATGGTCGTTGACGAAGACATTGTTTGATAAAGAAAGAGTTAATGAGGTTAACATTGGCCTTGTATTTCCAAAGTGGAGAGCACTGCGAGAGCTAAAGAAGCTACAATCTAACTCGGAGCTAGCTCTTCTCCTCCTGGACAGTAAGTAACAACATAAAAGTTATACTATAAGTTACTGCAACATGTTTAACAAACTGGTGATATTGTTTAGCTTAGTGTGTTTGCACTTTGCACATTTGTTAACAGACAAGCAGAGTTGGGGTTGGAGGAAGAGGTAGAGGAAAGTGTGGCTCATGACACATTTTGTTTGGGTCTACAGGCAGTGCACAACAGCAAACCTTGCAGTGAAACTATTAAACTTTTTGCCCCTTTAAACAGTGTCTTGCATTTGAAATCAAAGATAAACAAACCTTTCTAGATATATCATAATGTTGACAATGAGAAAATGAGCAAAAATTAAACTTTTATACATCATGACACTTGTAATAAACACTAAAGATAATTATTTATAAAGTCACTTAAATAAATTAGTTGTGTATCAAGGCTATCATAGAACAAAATTGTGTTGAAAAATAGGTTAAAAAGGTTATCATTGCAACCTGTTGACCATCAACATAATTTTTCTGGTTTGTCATATCAAAACAGTGTACTCTTATGACAAGTGTCTAATAGATTAATTGTGCATTTTTTTGTTTTCCTTACTACATGACAAAAGTTTTCCAGTGATATAGGTAATGCAGTTTTTGTTGTATACATATCACCATTGAGATATTACATACAGTACCTCATATAAACATGCATTTTCATGGCTTCACAGGAAAGCAGCCTAACCTTGCAGCTTTATATAATTCCTTGAATGACACAAATTTTTAATTAAGTGCTGGATTTCAAAGGCAGTTCATAATGAAAAGCTTGCAAATCAAACTGCTGCATTAACATTTAATCTTATCTGATAAATTGATATGCAAAGTTTTTCAATAGATGCAATCAGCTTCTAACTCTTTACAATATCCTCACATGGAGTCTGTGAGAACACACTTACAAGAAAATCATTTGAAATGTGACATTGTGTTGTTAGAAACAGTGTGTGTGTTGGGGGGGGGTGTTGGTGTGTGAGCGTGTGTGTGTGTGTGTGTGTGTATCACAGAATAAGTCTCTTTTATTTAAATTTCCCTTTGAATATTCTATTCTTTCTGCGATGGACTGGTGACCTGTCCAGGGTGTACCCTGCCTTCACCTGAAACACTGCTGGGATAGGCTCCAGCTC
>JBAMHW010000009.1:14026382-14040613 GCA_037177495.1 Rhadinocentrus ornatus | reverse complement strand
TGAAACACTGCTGGGATAGGCTCCAGCTCACCCCGCGACCCCTAATGGGAACAAGCGGTACAGAAAATGGATGGATTCTATTCTTTTTCCAGGCTGTAATTGAAACCATATTAACCTGTATGGAGCTTTAATCTAGTCTTAGTCTATTTCCACCAGATATTTTAGGAATCATCTCCTGCTAGTCTTTAGCTGTTAAAATCAGCAGACAATGGTGCAGAAATTTTACAAAAGATTGTATTCAACTGAAAAAGAGTGCAAAACTGAGCTTGAATCAAGCTTGAAGTGTCCTTTAATTCAGTGCTTCTCCCTCCTTCTTTAATTATATCCTGCTTAATGAAGCCTTGTACATGTTGGGGGAAATGCAGACGCTTTGCAAGATCAAATAAGCCCTTAAGGCCCATTTATGCTTGATGCAGAAGACGGATACCCAGACGGACGGACACTTTCATCTATCTTCTGCGTCATTTGTGTACATAGTTGGTGCATTTTTAGGGTCCTTGATTGACACAGAAAACAGAGCAATACCACCGGAAACTGTGGTTAGTGTTGAGCAGTATAGCTGACATGTGGCCAGCAATAAGAACAAACCAGCGAAGAATAAGCGGACCAGTAGGAAGAAGAAGATGAGAACAACAACTGTAGAGATGGCGAGAGCTTTTGAAGAAAGACTGTGTGAGTTTGTTGGGTGGTTGCAAACAACTTGATAGCATTGCATTACTGCCACCAGCCGGAGTCTGGAACTGATGTTAGAGTGCAGAAGTGAACTCTGAAATAAGCACTGCCCACTAGGGGATGAATTGACTTCATAACCATGGCAACATAAAAGATGCATGGAAGTATGAAGGGTGGCGATGTTTGACAACGTTTCAAATGGACGTACCTATTATGTACGTAAGGTAGCAGTGACATAAAAGATAATTATTTAGACTAGTATATCTGTTTGTTGCTGGAACACCACAATATAAAAATTTTAATCATGAGGTCAGAGATAAGCAGCAAACCTTCCCGGGAGCAGCTTATTATAGTCACCCTGCCACTATCCCATTAAATGATACCTTTTATCTGGAAGCACCCTGCCTCCTAATTATCCGTTGTCTGGGTGTCAGAAACAACAGCATGAAGTGTGGTCAAATTAAACTAATTCTAGTGCTCACAGCTGGCTGACATATTTCACCATTTAAATTAGAAGTTACAGATACAGTGAGAGGCACATTCTCCTATAAAAAGTGAAGTAAGCCAATGCCCTTTGATGCTCAGTTAGAACTCTTATTCATCAATGCATATTACTGTGGCAACAACATCAAATGTTGTTTCTGACATAAATAAATAGGGAAAACATAAATAAAAGCATAAACACAAATAACGGCAGAACATAAAATACCAATCTAAGTGTACAGCATTGTACTACAGCTGCTGTAATGTCTGTAATTTAAGCATTTTGCAAAGCTCTTGAGAAAGAGCTTTATCTAGTAAACTACTACTAGTTTCATTAAGGTTTAAACAGTTGGCTGAATACAAGTTTACCCTGGTAACTCAGGTAAAGGCTCCACCAAAACACGACACTAAAGTTGTTTTCTAGGAAAGGGAAAAGCCATTTCTTTCCCCTGAACTCATGGGAAGCTCTGAATAGCTAAAGGTTACCTACAAGAAAAGTTTCAACACAGCTGTAATGCAACCGTCATACGTTCTTCCCCATCAACATATATTCAACTTCATACAATAAGAGCTGTAAAAAAAGTTTACCTACTACAACTATCATTTTTTATCTTATGTGACCACTATTAGCCTAGATGGAGATTTGGAGTTCCGATGTTTGCCCATTGTATTTTTGTGGCCTTACTGCACACTGGATTGATTCCTCATCTTGGATAAAAAAGCATGTGGTGGTGACCAGCAGTTTTGTGGTTTTCAGAGCATGTAAAGCAGACTGACAAAAAGATCAAAACACACAAAAATAGACAGTAAGTTCACATCATTCTGCATGATTCAAGAGAAAAATATACTTAACAAAGTATTCCTGGTGTGGAGTTTCCAACTGTGTGCTGTTGGAAGATGCAAGTGTTGGACCAAAGCTAATAATCTCAGCTGATTCTAATTTGCATCAGGGGCAGAATAAGATAGCAAAACATCATAATACATTTAGGCACAAAGACCAGAGCTAAAACACAAACTTGAAACTGATAGTTTTCATAAAATAGTTATCTAAGAGGACTGTTGGTTTGCAGATAAGCCAACAATGAAGACAACATTACCTATTGAATAACAAATCATGGATTAATGATCATCACACCATGGAGCTTTTTAATTAAGTGGCTATCCTCCCAAATGGTGTGCAGGGAAATCTATTAAACAGAACAAACAATGCCACACATAAAAATATGTGCTTTTATGAGGTTTGGCTTAATTTTTCAGAATTTCTAAGCTGCTTGACCTGGATCAAACATCACCAACATGCTGAATTTCAACTGAGCCTTGACAGAAGAACCATAGCAGTGAGGAAACATTCAGCTCTTCTTTTCACTCATTCCAGCTCTATCCTTGTTACCAAAAGATTATCAACAACAAAAAAGACGTGTAAGAATTCACAAGGCTATACTTTACATAAATTTATGTGTTTGTAAGATTCAGACCACAGTAGCATTACTTAACGACACCTATGATCATGAAATGCCTGGAGAAACTGGTTCACCAATACCTCAAAGCTGTTCCTCCAACCACCTTTGACCCCCTCCAGTAAGCATACTGGAAAACAGGTCAACAGAAAACACCATCTCTATGGCCTTCCACACTGAGCTGCACCACCTGGAGCAGCTGAGAACATATGCACGGCTGCTGTTTGTGGACTTCAGCTATGCAATCAAAATCATCTTGTCCAGCAGACTGTTCTCTAAAATGGCTGACCTAGGCATACATCACAACATCTGTTCATGGATAAAAGACTTCCTGATGTGCAGGCCACAGTCCATTAGAATGAGCCCACAACACTCCTCCATAATGACACTCAGCACAGGAGCAACACAAGACTGTGTGAGGAGCCCATTCCTTTACTCTACACTCATGACTGCGTTCCATCACATAACACCAACACCATAGTTAAATTCGCAGATAATACAACTTTGGTGGGACTGACTACAAAAGGGGAGGAGTACATAGAGGAGGTAAAGAGACTTACAGACTGGTGCTCAGAAAATTACCTGTATCGTCATCAAAAGACAAAAGAGCTCATAATTAATTTGAGGGAGAACGGAGACATTTATTCACCCCTGTACATCACAGGGAAAGGGTGGAAAGGGTGTCCAGCTTCAAATTCCCTGGCAAAAGCATCTCTGAAAGCCTATCATGAACAACAAACAACAAGGCACAAAAGAACACTCAGGAAGGTAAACTTGTCACAGCAGCATTTAACATCTTTCTACCACTGCTCTATAGAGAGTGTCATTACATATGGCATCCTGGTGTGTAACAGCAGCAGCTCGACAGCAAACAAAAAGGCCCTACAGAGAATCATAAAGACTGCACAAAACCTCATAAACCAACAGCTACCCGCCTTGGATGACATCTACACCTCCTGTTGCTTGCAAAAAACACAGAGAATCCTCAGAGATTCATCCCATCCTGCCCATCATCTGTTTGAACTGATGCTCAACACCTCACTGACATAAAATTAACATAAAGATTTTTTTTTTTTTTTATGGGAGTGGGCAACATAGACTCTACAGTACAACCCTTAACCCTGTATGTTGGATATGTCGTGATCTGTGCTGAATATAGTTTTACTGTTTATTTTACTGAGTAAATGATGTGTGGAATGTCCTGTTTATTGCCCATTTATTATCTACTGGTTTTTAAAATGGAACCCGGTTCGTTAGTGTGCTGAATTTTGTTGTATGTTTTACAATGACAATAAAGATTCTAAGAATGAGCACCACCTATTTATGGCTGAAAGCCACAGTTGTTTTAATCCCTTCAATCCCTTGTTTTCTCTTACTTAGAATTAAGAACACTCGAATGTTTTACTTCTTTTTTTTGCTGAAGACACAGTATTAATAGCTATTTGATTGTGGGAATATATTAGCTGAAGTTGATTTTTTTAAAACAATCTATAATGAATTACTCTGCATTTAGCAGAATTTTTGGTTTTCTGCCTCATAGACTATTTTGTCACTATAGAAACAAAACAAAATAATGTCATTGTGTATAAGATGGACAGTGGCCTCTGGCAGGAGATAAAGCAAAACTGTATGCCATCTGTCCTGTGCAAAATGTAATCCAGCCCAAAAAAACAAAAAAAGCTTTAAAGCCACCATAAAACACAAACATAAAAAAGATAAAGGATCATGACAATGCTCTGTTAAGATGAGCACATCCAAACTCAGTGTCTCTGACATACTCGGGCGGAATTTGTACTTCACAAAATACAATCAAATTATAGGTGCAAGAAGTTTTTAAAATTAGGAAATGTTTGACTTTGAAATTTGGATGGATATCTATCACTCTTATCTCATGAGCCAAGAGAAAAGAATATACTAAAGCTCAAATATCTAGCATAATTCACAACTTGCTAATTTCTGGCAAAAATTATGAGTCAAAATGAACAAACCTCTTCCATCTCATACAAAAACGTATTTTCTTTTATTTTTTTGCAATATGTTCAGTCAATATACTGAAAGAAAGTGCATCAGCTGAACCGTTCTGGGTTTTTTAATGCTAGTCATTTAAATAAAAATATGAATAAGTGTTTTTCTGGTCAAAACATTTTTTAAAATACAGTATTGAAATGTCACCAAGATATTAAGTCTCCAAACCTAAATTGAATTGATATTCAGTGCAATGAACTAATTTCCACTATAATGCAATACACAAAAACAACTTGTCAGCCTCTTCAGATTCTTTTCTTTCACGAGTCTACACATCACACGCTTTTATATACAAATTTTACAATTTCTGTTGCTAAAAGTTCTGACACTGAATGATTATGTGTTCCTAACTCACACAAATGTCAGTTTTTTTCAATTATATCTCTTCATTTTTTCTCATAAGCATTTGTAATGTCTGAATGTACTGCTTTCTCATGTTTTATATCTCCACCATTATAAAAAACAGCTTATTTGTATATAATCCATTTTTACAAATAAATTGGTTAACAACATAATGTGACCACTACATTTACTATATCCTGCCGTTATTACTCACAACGACAGTCTTGTGGTTTTGTTTCCCTATTCATTAACTGTGCTCATCAACCATTCTGGGGCAGTTTTTAGGGACAGCTGTTTGTTTCCATGGTAGATGAACAAATTCATTATTACTGGAACTTAATTTTTTTCTTCTTCTTGTCCTTCTGTTTTATTTGTTTTGTTTTGTTTGCTTGTTTGTTTTTAGCAAACATAAACATTTGTTTCATACCACATGAATTAGACCAAACCATTCTAACTGTTCTTACGTGATGTTCAACTACACATACTGTGTGCAGATCTTGTGATTTTTTTTTTTTGTATATGTGGGGAAAAAGTGGGGGGGATTCTTTTCACACAGGTACTAGTGATTTACTCAGTGTGCTGACTTTGCTTTAATTTGTGGCATAACATTTAATGTACTGTGTGCAGTAGGGCATAATTTCAGGATCCAGCCTTGCCATGGTTGAACAGAGCATGCAAATCAACTTCCATTCCTCTCAGCAGGTAAAAAATATTTCCTCAGACCAGCTTGTGTTTAAAAGAGCATTGTTTAATATGGATTTTACAAGCACAGGGGAAACACTTTCCCTTAGCATGTCATTAAGAAGGTAACACCTCCATTCTTCACACACAATCTTCCATTTAATTTCCATCACAACTGTATTTATAATGAACTCATTTTCATAATTCTTTATGATGCAATCTTTGGCCTAACATAAGTATAGCTCACAAGGCGTCCTACATTTGTGTATTGCTGTTGCAAGAGGGAAATCTCTTGGATTTAGTGGTGCGGCCTTTGTTGGAAAAAACAATTCTGTATGCAAAAATAATTTGAGTCTTAAAATCCATATAACTACATATTACATTTATCAAAAAATCAATGTTGGTAAAATGAACCCAGCTTTTCATTTAGTATGAATATCTTATATTGATATAGTCTTACTAGATGGGTGCAGTCATCTGTCGCTGTTCTTTCCCTGATGAAACATGGTTCTGTCTGTCAGTGGCTACCCTTTAGCTTCATGGTGTCAGGTCAATGCAAGCTCTGACTGAAAAGCACTTCTGGCAAATAACCAAGTAAGTGGCAGGCTGATGAGGGGATTTGTGGAGGCAGCTTTTAGAGCAATTTTGGAGTTTCATACAGTATACAAAGAAGTGAATACACCTTTGTGCATGTTGTATCCTCCTCAATATCTGTACTATTTTTACATGGGGAAGTACAGCATTTCCTTAGGAAAGTAGAGTACTCCAACAAAAAGTTGAAAATGTTTATGCAACGGCAAAGTGTAACTGTCAAAGTAAAATTATTTATTATTTTTCATGAACATGGTTATAAAATGAGCTGTGAACACTCAGTTTTTGGTTTTTGTTCTTTTCTTTTACCAACAGGTTGTGTCAATCTACGCTTCTGCATTACCAGAGTAACTGAAGAAAAAAAATGTAATTTTTTTACAAATGTGTTACACAACAAAGAGACTTTAGAGGTAAAATATTAATCAGTGGAAACACAGTTACAGCACTAATAAGGGGTATAGTGTCAATAATCAGAGCAGCAGTGCACATCCTTTTTAAATGACGCCACTGACAGTGCGCTACTTGACCAATATAGCTTTAAAACAGATGGGCAAGTGATTTAGACTTGGCATGGAGGTCAGTTTTGGGCATAGGGATTTCTGTCACAGCTCAGACAGCGCGAAGGGTACTGCATAGTGTCAACCTAAGCTTGACAGCTTTCACAAAAAAAAAAAAAAATAAGATTTGGAACTGACCTAGAGGACATGAAAAGAGCCTGATGAATATTGGAGCGAACTCTTTGGTCTAAAGAGACCAAGACAATTTAGTCCAACTCATTGGAGATCTAGTATGTTTGGTGAAAACTTCTTCAGTTCTCTAGTAAATGAACAGTTCAGATAGTAAATCACATAGACCATCAATGCAGTGTTAAAGGTGCAGCTTGTAACAAAATAAAAGGTCAATAAAAAAAAAAAACTATATATCATTCAAAAAAACTGTGTTTATATTGGTAAATAATTACCAAGATAATTGCTATATTTTTATTCTCTTACAATGAGCCATTAATATCTACTTGCTCTGGGTCCATATTAGGGCTGTTACTATTGTAAATTTTTTTTGATTGTTTGTTTGTTTGTTTTTAACTTGTCTTGTCCAACATTGTATCAAGCAGAATGATGATCTGGCTGTTGTGTTGTGCTGAACAAATTTGCTTTGTCAAACGGTCCACTGTGTCGAGGTCCAACAGTACCAAACTCTTTTTATAGGTCTTTAAGTTTTATTTATTTATATGTTTTGATGTAAACATGGCAAAAAAATATATAAAAACAAACTAAAATGTCATTCAGAAAAAAATAACTCTGCACTGTAAACATAAAAATTGTACATATTCACAATCGATTTCACTCAAAGGAAACAAATGGAAAAGGTAGGACCTTTTCTTTCACCTGGGAGGCTTCCTTCTGTAAACTACATTATAAAAACGTTTTTGAACATTTCTTTTTAACCTGAATAGAGAATTTTGTGACACAGAAAAAAAACTAGCTTTAAACTTCCAGCTGCCCTTTAGCAGAATAAATGCTGTTTGAAACAGAAATAATGCTGGAACAGTGAAAAACAAGAACATTTAACTGTAATTAAAATTCCTCTACATTCCATTTCACACAGATTGAAGTCGGTTCTGTTTGAACAGCAACACTTTCCATTAAAAGAGACATATTTCGTTTTTTCTCATCTGTGTAATGTAAAGTTTAACCTGAGTGGTAAAATGTATTGTTTCATTTCAATGAAATTAAGGCATACATTATTATAATTCAGCCAAATTGCTGCATCTTTACAATTTACTTCAGCGTACAAAGATGAAAGCGTACTCTGCGGGTGGGGAAACAGATTCGATGTAATTTCTCCTTTCTCTGCAACTTTTTATGTCCTGCTTTACAAGGTGGCGAGCTGTCTGCCACAATGACACCCTTGTTGAAGGTTTTTATATTGTTTATATTGTCGCTACAGGTGGGCTCCAGTGGGCAAGACCCGCCCATTCACAAGTTAGGCTCTCCCGTCCAGCATTTTTATTTTAATTTATATATTTTCCAATATCATTTTCATTTATAATTATTTCAGTTATTTTTGTAGTGCTACTAAACTATCAAAAGTAGATGAATATGTTCCCATGTGTTTTTTTACACTGAGAAAACGTATCTTTCGTGAGATTTGCAATCCCAATCCCTTGAGTTATTACTACTATTCATTGTGTGTGTGGAAATGTTTTTACCTTCACGCTTAGACAGTTAGCTGGAGCAGATCAGTTGGCAGGACATCCATTTCGCATGCAGGAGACCTGAGTTCAAATCCCACAGGGGATGAATATTAACACCTTCCTTAGGCAAGACCCTAATCACCTTCAAATGTAAGTTGCTTTGGAGAAAAGCATCTGCTAAATGACTGCAGAATAGAACAAACTTGAGGTCTACTGTTCTTCTTCAATGTGTTTTCACCAAACATTTAAGTGATCCCTGATCCCAATTATTCAGGATGTTTGTCTGACACACACTTCTTCTTCAAAGACATTGATTCCTACAAGCTTTCCAGTTTTTATGCGTTAAGGACTTCCCAACTTGGACAGTCCTTAACCCAGTTTTAGTAGTTTCTGCAATCTCCTTAGATGTTTTCTCTGCTTGATGCGGGAGTTAAATAATTTAAATAATTCTGAGGCTCTGCCCAACAACTACTTTAAAGCATGAAAATATAATCTTGCACACAAATAGCAAGTACATAGAGATATTTCATCATGCTGTAAAAATTATAGATGGAAAATACATTATAAATTAAATGTAGCACCTTGGTAAACCTACACCTACAGTAGTGAAATCTACAATAGCTTGCATGATTACAACCATTTTAAGTTCTCTCTTTGTGCACCTTAAAAGGTAGAACACAGTATTTGCTTTGTGCCAGGAACATTTGTTCCACTATTTGCATTAGTCCACAGAAGAAACAAATCGGCACCTGGATTAAAGTTGTCGTGTGCCAGAGACATACCATCATGCCAAGCAATAATGTGATCACATTTGCCTTTCATTGCTTTGCCACCCCTACTCTCTGTTAACATTGCACAATCAGGCTTGATGAATCTTGGCATTCAGCAAGGGCAGTTACCTTTTTTCAGCCTAGGAATCACACAATGTTGCATTACAGCCTTGCCTGCTATCTAAAAAAGTAAACAAATAAATGAATAATCAGCTGTTTTTAAACATGTTCAGTGCCAAGGACAATTGATAATGTAACACATTGGAATGCAGTGCCCTTGATTTCCTATCCTGCAGCCAGAAAGGAACCGAAAAAATGGCAAGGGGACCTTAAAAAGTAGCTAAAAGACAATCCTACACCAGATATGCTGTGTTGTTTTGAGCTGTTATCTTTAATGCCAAGCACAGAATATTTAGGATATCCTAAAATGTCTGGTTGTACTTGGTAAGACATGCATCCAGTGTTATCTCTCCTATAAAGGTTTAATTCTGGGAGAAAGCACCATGGATATCCTTGTCTGGTTCATTTGATATCCCCCCGATTTCATCTTTCAAGATCATTGATTGTGAATATTGTAGAGCATCCATGACTAAACATGTGGAGGCATAAATGTGCATTTCTGCTTGTTGCATTACGCGAGCAGATTTTACTGCCTATAACCTTTTTCACACATGAAAGTAATGGCATCATCACTCTGTTCAAGAGATGCTAGTCAGTAATTGGTCATTTTTCCATTACCATTCTTTACACTTCTTTAAGACATGCCTATGAATAGTTAGTTACAGTATTTGCCATTTCTACGGGGGGCTGTAGTAGTAAGGTTCAACAAGAAGCACTCAGAGAGCACAGATCTCTGCCAAGCCTTTCTAATTTTTATTATTTTACTTCTTTATTTTAATTAATTTATTTATTTGTTTTTTGTTTGTTAGTTTTCTGTTAGAAAGAGTTAGAAACTCTAATGGAAAAATTACCCCTATTTCCAGATAGTAAAGAATAATTTTTTTAAACAAAAATGTCCTGGATCCAGGCAGTGATATGGATCACCTCCAAAATCTAATCACAAAGTCCTTATTCCATTTATGAGATTTTCTCATCTGTCCTTAACTTTTTGAGTTATGTTGCTAACAGACAGACAGACAAACCAACGCCACCAAATACGGCCAAGGTGGAAGTTATAAAGCAGTCTTTGTAGAGTCACAGTTTTCTCACAGTATACCACCATAACAGTTCATCTGCCAAATGCACAGTGGTTGTTTCCAACATAGTAGTCCTGGATGACAAGAACGCAAGTTATTATTTTACTACATAAACTTGTTAAATAAAGTGTTATGCTTGTGAGGGTATAATTGTGCTTACAGTAACAGTGTAGCTGTTATTAACTCAAGAAAAACATCAAATCTGCTTCACCTGAGGACACCTGTTTAACAAAAGAGAAGAACACTATCATAAATTCTGAAAGTGTTCCCATTTCCTCATAACAGGTTGTTTTGCCTCAAAAATTCATATTAACAAAAACACAAAGAGTGCAGTGGTAAACAAAACTGAGGCTGGAAATATTGATTTATAACCAGAGAGCAGAAGCTTTAGCTACAGATGTAGAAGGGAAAAATTACTTGATGTTGTAACTAATTATCATGTGTAAAACCATCTAGTTTTCTATTTGATAACAACCTGTTATCAAACAGCTCGTAACTTAAAGTGATGTAAAAGTGTGAAGCAGATCAATCATATTGCCACAAATTAGCTTGGCTGTTATCTAAAGATAACAGGTTGAGATAAATTCTCATAATAAGATCTCAGCAAAGAATATTTTCAAACTGTTTTGGTCTATTTTCCCAATAACATTTTGCACAAATGATCAATAGGAAGGAAAATAGTGTAGGTATAATAAAAAATGGCTGGGGGGGCTGGGGGGTGACTTAAATAATTTGCCACATTTCAACTGATGTCTTGATTTTTTGAGGATAAAAATCAGTTTGCTGGATTTGTGAGTCATTAGAACAGTTACTTCTATGTAAATGTGGTAAGAAATGAGTGGTAGAAATATTTTCATAAGGGCAAATTCAGATCATCTCTTACGATTAAAAAAATATACTTATATGTTAGATCTTCAGACTAAGCAACATTTGTAGAGAAAAAGTCAAGATTTTGACTGATAAGTATATCTTATGTAAAAAAAGATAGAAGATGATATCTAATATTTATTATATATAGTGTTGATGATTTGACTTCAACACAGTTCTATATTCTATATGTAATCCTGATTATAAAATCCAGAGTAAGCTGCTCTTAAGTGAGGTCTATTGCGTTGGAAAGGGAGAGATGATACACATACAGGTGTCCTGCTTGTTGCCTTGTGGGGGACCTTGAAAGCAAAAGGAAATCACACTTTGAATTTATAAAGAAGCCAATAAACAAGACTTGCCTTAGTCTTTATTCCTGGTGGTAACAGCACTGTTTATCTTTGAAGGTATGAAGTGGTAGCAGGAGTTATACTGTGCTAGACTGGTTCAATTGGTATGATTTCATCTCCATTACATAAGCTGAGAACACATTTGGATTTTTGCTTTTTTTTAAATAAAATTAGCTTATTTTTGAGCCTGCCACCATATCAGTGCATAAACTAATGCACAACATAGCTACTCTTAGACACTGCTGAAATGGATAGAAAACGTTTTTCTTGTTTTGTTTATAAGCTTTTTATTTGTTTTATTAAAAAAAAAAAAAAAAAAAAACTTTAGGATTTTTATGGTGGAAAAACTGTTTCCAAGATTCTGTTTTTCTTGTATTTTTGTGTTGTTTTTAGAAGGAAACAACACATAGCACCTCATGCTTTGGATGAAACAAAAGTCCCTATAGATCGACTGTGTTTAAATGTAAATTGTGAAACTCATACACGCTATCTAAGCTGTTAAAAAATAGACATGTTTTGTTTTTAAACGAGCAAGTTAACTACATTCCTAGAATGCATAAAGAGATGGGCTAGCTTTCATTAAGAGTCAGGACAGGGAGCTGAACGATTTAGTTGTTTTTTTTATTATCACCAGTTTTATCTACATCCTGCTGAAATCTAATGACATTATAATGTGTATTAGTATTAGTATTTCAAAAAGTAATTTCCATGTCATTATTACTCCCTTCTCATGGGAAACAGCACTCATTACTAGCCTATTCAATTCATTTTCAATGGGAAGCAGGCGTGAACTTTGTGCAGCATGTTGCTGTCCTGTCAGACTTGTTGCCTATGTGCAGGAATTGAGACAATGCTTGCCCATCTCTAGAAGAAAATACAATAAACTTTTAAGGTTGTAGCACAGGATATTTTTATTAATAAAACAATTCAAAACAAGACATTTCAGCAGATAATATCTTGTTTGTCCAGTGAGAAAAGATGGAGGAAAATTTAATCTTGGCAGTGGTGAAGTACCCAAAGCTGCATGATGTACCTATTAATATTCACAGGGACATAAATCAGAAGTCAAGTGCTTGTGAGACGATAGGAACAAGGTTCAGAAAAGCTACCAGAATAGCAGCTATCTGACAAAAGAACCAGACAAATATGTTGAATATGGGTTATTTTAGCCTTGGGTGTCTGTGTCATTCGATAATATTGCAACTGCACTGGTCCCACTGGTCTACAGTCCACATTATAATGGGCACAGAGAAACACCAAAAAATGTATTTTAGTTTACTGCTTAGTAATTGTAAGAGAATGAACATATAGTATATTTTAATATTGGCTAAGTATGGTTTAAAACTCGTTTGGTTTTGCCTGCTGGGTCTCTTTCAAACATGAACTACAGCTAATCTTATAAAAACAATAATAATAAACATGATGATTTATGCTAAGTTGTAAGTAATATCTGAGCGCCTTTTTTTGTTATATTACTCTGCATTTTAAAGACATAGTCCAAAGTTTCAGCAGCTCTCTGTTTTACCAAAAATAAAAAAGATTATTTTCAACACCTCAGGCCTTAACACAGTCCACATAGGTGTTTTCAAGATGTGTGATCAGAGTTTCTCCCACAACTACTCCAGTGCTGATGGAGCGTGCTTGATTGACATCTTCCTTACCCCCCTGTTAAATCTATTCCGCCATCTCAGGAAAAATTACACCAGTGTAAATTAGTATCACTGCTCCCAACATCTTCCACCTGACTACAGGGTTATTGAAAACACCTCTGTGGGGGCCACTGTTAATGGAGGAAAAGAGCCATTGAGGTCCATGTAGGCTCTTGTGACTGAGACACATTTGGGGAAAAAATCCATATCTCACACCAAATGTGTGTTGAACTGTTTATGAAAAACAAGGGATTGATATTCACTATTTTACTGGAAAAACTAAGTCAAAACAATTGCAATACAGTGCAGGCATTTTATGTGTTAAATTACTCAGGGGAGGAATTGTGGTTGGATGTTTAAAGTATGTACAGGTACATCACACTGTTGGATTCTTAGTTAGAATATTACCCAACAGATATCTGTAACCATGCAACATTGCAATAAAAATAAAATAAACGTAAATTATCCAATATACTGACAGTATACTTAAAGGTCTCATATTATGCTAAATTCACTTTCTAAAGGTTTTCTAACAGTCATATGTGTCCTCAGAGTCTGTGTATGAGGCCCGAAAATGAGAAAATTCTGTCAACTTTCTCACTTGCTCCACTTTTTAGCAAATGTGTGCTGAAATCGTTGAGTCTGAAATCTTTCCCTTTGTGACATCACAAACTACTTTCCCCAGTATTGGATACTGCCTTTTATTTAACTATAAAAGAGAAGTTAAAAGGTTACTGTGCAGAATTCATCCATAGGCACATGAAAAAATAAATGTTTTTATCCTGGATTTAAAGATGTCTACATTTGGTGAAAGTTTAATCTCCACTGGCAGTTTGTTCCGCTAGTTTGCAGCACAACAGCTAAATGCTGCCTCTACATGTTAAGTCTGGACTCTGGTCTGGACTAGTTGACCAGAATCTTTGGATCTAAGAGCTCTGCTAGGTTTATATTCTC
>JBAMHW010000009.1:14002180-14026282 GCA_037177495.1 Rhadinocentrus ornatus | reverse complement strand
TCTAAGAGCTCTGCTAGGTTTATATTCTCTGAACATATCACAGATGTATTCTGGGCCTAAACCGTTCTGGGATTTGACTTCCAGACAAACAGCCTGTTTTCATTAGAGCTCACTAGAGCTACATTTAGAATGGCTGAAATTCAGGACCAAGGCTGAAAATGGGGTAATGCACTTTGAAAGCAATGTTGTTGGACCTCTGACACCCATATGAAATTGTTTGAAAAAAATGTATAACGTGTTGGGTTTTTTTATAACACTTCACATAAAGGTAGTGGATAATGAGTCAATGTTAAATTGTTGGGAGAGGCTATTTTAACCATGGGATTGACTGATGAAGACTGTTATGAATATTGTTATGTTTCAAAGATGGCTGAAGAAGAGAAACAGTTAGACTACTTAAGCAACCACTACTCTATGCTGTGTCCACTTGAGGCTATCATTGTAAGGGTCTGCGAGGTATATAATTGCTCTCTACAGCATCCTCGTAGACAAAGATGATACTGTTAATAAAGCAAATAGGCAATTGCTTTGTTTTACTTATACAGAGATATGCTGATATCCTAATACTACTCTGCCAGGAGCCCAACCTCCTCTATGTAGGCCATCTCATCCTTATTGATATAGTCATTATTAAATCAACAATAAGATCCACAAGGTTCATTGCTGAGCTGCAATACACACAAAAACAGCCTGACATAGCAGTAGTTATGGTCCAGATGGACTATGGCGGAGTGGAGTGTGTGTGATATGGTTTCCTCAATGGTTCCATTGTGGTGTTACAGGCTGAAATTGGACAAAACAGACTGGGATGGTGTTATTAATCTGTTCATGCTCTAAAAGCTCTTGCAATGGGGGTATGGGCCACAGGGCATTCAGCAATGATGTTCCCATCAGTCTACTAAGGAACAGTAATAGTGGTGTTTTTTACACAGGTAGGAGCAGTTGAGCTTATTAGGGAAATTTTAAATACAGTCCTTGTCAAATTGAATGACACCCCCAGAATTTTCTGGAATCAGAGCATTTTTGATAAGACTTCATCTTAATTCTCTGAGTAACATTTGAAATTACAACAATTATTTCATTTTTAACCGTTTATTGGTATGCAAATATATCATGGACAACCATAACAAATTTTTAAAAAATGTGCCACCCTTTTATGTCTTTAATTTCTGCACATTGTCAAGTGTTCAGGATGGTGCTAACAGACTATAAATTATTTCAGAAAAAGTCAGATGAATGCCAGTTTTCATTTCAGACAAATAAAAGGCCCACATGAGTCTGCCATCAATTCAAAATCAGCTTAATGTAGATGACATGTTTTGCTGTCATAATGTGGTAAGAAAAAACTGGCAAGTAAGTTGTGGAAGAAGGAAAAATAATAATAGTAATTTCATTAATAAATATGATTATAGGACCATCTGCTACACATCTACAAAGTTTACTAAGCCATCTGCAAACTTTTTACTTTAGCAAAAGTGATATTAATTTAGGTTATTAATTTTCTTCATCAATCTATTCACACAGCATATTTGGATGTTTTTTTCATGTTTAATAACACAGAGAGTTATATTCTAAAACAACTGCAAGCCCTGAGTGACAGATGTGATGCAAAGAAACATCCGACAAAGAAAATGAACCACTATTTGACATAATCTATTAGAAAGCATTATTATTATTTAATCTGCAACATTTTATGGTCTGCTTCCCTGCAGTTGGTCAAGCTCACCTACAAACATATGCCACTCATTTTGAAAAGAATGGCAGCAATTTAATGGTAATAATTTCATTTAAAGTCTCCATAAGCACTGCAGAAAACGATAGCTAATAAAGCCATCATTTAAAATCACGGCAATTATTTTTAGCCTGACATTATCAATACCCACGTTTAACAATAGTGTAATGATTTTACCCAAGTAAAAAATGCTCTAGCAGTCAATAAATAGCCACAAAAACCTTGCTGCTCAACAAGCCAAATCTTGTAGCATTCTGCCAAGAACAGCAATGCATTACATATTTTCAAGAAAAGTACTAGGAATCTTAGACAAAGAGGGTCAACATGATCTCTGTGGGCTTCTATTCATCTTATCATGAGAACATCTTCTATCATTATTCGGATGGTCCATTATGAAATGTGAGCATCTGTTTGTGCTGAATGTTGGGGGGGTTTTTTTGTTGTTTTTTTTCCTGAGAGGCATTAGTGGTGTCTTTTGCTTATCTCCATTTTACATCTCTAAAAGTCTGAGGTTTATCTGACAGTTTAGTCCATTATATCTCAAGGATGAGCAACCCTAGAAGAGAAAATCTATTTCATCCTCTGCCACAGCTGGTCCACAAAGTTCAAAATTAGTAGCACTGGGACATTAACTGTCTAATGATTTTATCTTGCTTCGACCAGCAACAGGTGTTTGGCTAGTTTTCCTTTACTTCATGTAAAAAAGAAATAATTTTGTTGGTGCGTTCTTTAAGGCTCCACAGTTTGCACCTCGTCATTGTTTCTGTATTAAACATTTCTAGCACTTACTGTAGGTCAGAGTGAAGTGTCTATTCTTCAAAAATATAATTAGCTAGCTACAATTCAAGATTTCAGAACTCCAACAGAGTGTCAAACACTGTTGTTGTTTTAAAGACATTTCTAGTCTTTAAACTAACTGGCATTTTATTGTTGGAACAGCTGGATTGATGTTCTACTTTGCTGTAATTGGTTGTTTGCTTGCCAATCAACTAATGACACACCAAGCATTTTAAAAATGGCAGGTACAAGCAAAATTATCTGCTTTGTGTCTTTCTATTTTTAAGGAAATTCAGTGTAATAAATCATTTCTACTGAGGCTGTCAGTGCAGCACTATCAAACAGACTAAATAATTTGTTTTCTTTGTTTCAAAGTGGACTTTGTTTAAATTCACCTATGAAAAAATACATAGGCTTCTAATGCAATCGTCAACGCAAAATGTCAAGCTTCAAGCCTTTCAATGGTTATGTGATTACAACCACCAAATTCAAACTGTCAAGTTGTCCAGGCACAATAAATCCCCATTTGTTCTTATCATCTGCAATTTTGACAGTGTTATTAATGCAGTCCATTCTACAATGGAATTGGTGCAGGTAGTTGTTATGGTTGAGTAAGCCTGTCATTATGGTAACATGTGTTTAGTATCTGTGTGTACTATAAATTGTGTATATTTCTGCTACTGTGCTCTTTCGAACCTGGTTAATGTTGTGGTTTCAGATAGAGGGACTACTCTTTGACTTAAAAATGTAAAACAAAAAACAATAAGAATGTATTAATCCTTCTTTTGTATGAATGAATAATTACTTGCTCTACTTGTCCAAAAAATAAATCGTTTGTCACAATTCTTTTTTCCTCTGTAAAAAGAAAAGAAAATTACATGACACCTTTCATTTGCAAATAATTTAGATGTATAGCTTCCTGCTAATTTAATCCATCCTCTCGCTAACTATATTAAAAGATAAGGAAAAGAATATCAAAAAATTTTACCTAGTCTAAAAGATGCCCATTGCTGGGGAGGTTTACACATTCCTGGTCACTGCAAGGGTTTGCGCAGCAATCTAATTAGTCACAGAGCAGGTGTTACACAAGGTAATGCATCATTTATGCAATTAAAACAATCACTGATGAATAGACTTTTTCTCAGTGATTGTGAAGCCTTATTATGATGCACCATTCTTCTCAAAACAAATCACATTTATCTATAATTACATCTGTGTTTTCTGTCTGTAATACTGTCTACTTCTTTAAAAAAAAAAAAACATGTTACACAGTGCAACTTCACGTCATGGTCAAATAATGAATTTGTTTGCTTGCAAAGCTTTATTAAAAAAAAAAGCTTAATTTGTCTCCTTACATTATTTCCCAGTTTTGGTTTAAGATTTTGGGCTATTGTGTAAGATTTACATCTGAATTCCTCTGACCTATGATGTTTCTGTTGTTTGAATTGTAGCATCTCCTTTTTAACCCAACAGCCTGTCACTGAAGAGTCAGCAAGAGATTAAGCACTAAAAACAGAAGCAGCTTCAAATTAGAATACTGATGTTGAATGGGCTTTTTATGAGTTCCTGCATGTCTGAGAGAAACAGCAGTGTGGATGAAAATAGGTGGAAAGAAAATTTTCTGCTGTCAGGGGTTTGCTTCCAGGGCAACAAACATGCGTTATTACAATGTCACTGGATGATGGTGTATCTCCTGGGGGAAGGGGGTTACTATCTTGGTAGCCTAATTGAAAAAAGAAAAAAAAAAGAGGGGGGGGTGTCATATTTACATAAAAGATTGTAATTCAGCTGTGTTGACTTGCTTACCAAAATGAATCCGTCTTTCTCTTCTGCAGTGCCTCCTCTTTCACAGAATCCTTTCCTCCTGTCTGGTTGTGCGCATCTTAAAAGAAGTTGAAATCGGTTTGATACACCCTCTGCTGAATTAATGGCCCAGATTTGCACTGCAACTCTGTTGAGTTCACAATCTATATAGGTCTACTTACAGCCCCAAAAGCACAGACCTAAAAAAAAAAAGGAAAAAAAAAAAAGACTGAGAGGCTGTGGATGTTCTCAGTCACAAATAAACCAAATCTGTGCAACGTCAAGCCTTTTTTAAGGCATTTATTATATTATGGCAGATTACAGTATTTAGGAAAGTAATTGTCCCCAGGTGTTATGAACACCCAAAGCTTATTCTCCACCACCATGATTCTCAACTGTACAGATTAAGCTAAGAGGAAAATCTCCTCCCTCAATGGAGGGATGGGAAAAGTAGTTCTAGACAAGCACAAACACATTAAGTATGGGTAGCCAATCAGCTTTCTGCTTTGCCTGAGCATCCCCGTTCCTCTGGGCCATTTAATCCAGGAAAAGAAAAGTTCTCTTTTTCCCCCAGGACCTGTAATACCTGCATGATGAGTGCCACTGTGCTGCCAGCTGCAGCAACTAAACTCAATTCCACAATATCAATGCCCTACACACAAAGAATACACAGACCTGAGAGCAGCCAGTGTATGACACACTGAAGCTCTATAGAGCCCCCTGCTGTGCTGATGTAATACAGCATTCTGCAATAGCAGGAATAGTAAATGATAAAGGGCGCGTGTATGTGCTGTTGTATTAAAATAATTTTAAGAGCCTTCTCATTGTAAATTGAGTTGGTCATACGTGACTTTACATGTGCCTTCTTAATGAAAATTATCTAGTTAAAATTATGTAATTTAGCACAGTGCTCACAAAATAATGATTATGTAATGTACTGCTAACTGCTCTTTTTATAAAATATTAAACCTGCATTATTATCCATTCCAGAAGACATTGTAATTCCATTTTTCTTTTCTCTGACCAAATTATACTAATATTTAACAGCTCTCACGGTTACATTAAGGATTTACTGTTAACTGGTCATTGTTAAGATACCAGGAGGGAAAATAAATAACTACCAAGCTCCACATAAATCTACCGTGACAGCTTAGGGAAAATAATCTGTAAAATAAATCAGAAAATGTGATCCAAACACATACAAAAATATGATCATTGGATTATTTCTGTGAGGAATACCAGATAGAAGAGCCATATATTGTTGTGGAAAATACAAGGCAAGAGCCTTGAGCTGTCAAGGGGCTGGAATTGCTTGTGTAGAGGGCTCAGAGTGTAACCCAAGCTTGCGTATGCATGACAGGTCAAATGTCATCCATCGCTGTAAATCTCATTTTATCACTGAGCTTTTATACCGACTTAATTAAGAATACAAAGGCCCTGACTGTGCATTTTGAATACAGACTTTAATAGCACCACAGAACTGCTGTTTAAGTTATGTCTGCTTCCTTATTGGATGAGCGCTTGTCACGGATGATTTGCATTCTGCATATCAAATCAGCCATCTCAAGGAAAAAACAGCATCCCGGTGGTTCAGAAGATGATTGAGTACCCATGCTTCATGCTTTTCCATTAACAAGAAGATTATTGGGTTTGTTTTTTTTATCTTTTCTTAGAGCAGCCAACAATTAGCTGTGTTTTAATCAACAATGTTGTGCAACAGCAACACATGACCGCACTGCTGAGTGAACATATATTGCAACATATCATTGAATACATCATGACAAAGGTATATCAAAGGCTGTTCTGAGCTGTGTAAGCAGATGCCTTGTACAACATGCAGACCAGTGATGCTAACAGAGTTCCAGAAGAAACCCCCCCATGCCCTTGGCTTGGATTACACGGGTATAGAAAATGCATGAACATTTTAGCTCCTGTAGATTAATAAAATCTGTTTCTGAATCCATCTGTTACTGTGGTACTTTTTCTTTATATTTTTGCAAGCCTATTTGGTAAATAACAGCATTATTACTCTAGTTATTTATTGTTCACCATAGCTGTGTTTAATAAAATACCTTATCTTGTCTATAATACAACAGCCTCTGCTCCTAAACATTATCCCCTTAAACTCGTTCTGTATTCTGAGCTTTGCCTCTCCTGAGTAACTTTAGCGTTTTATGCCAGAACTGAAGATGTAGCGCTTTTCAAAGCTTAAAGATTTTTGCCTCCTTGACTGCGTACATGCCAATCCACTGAAAAAGTTCAAAATACATTCATTTTCTCTTCATTTATCTTGTTATTTGAAGATTCGCCAGAACTGCTTAATTATGGTAATTTGGTCATTAGACTGGAACGGATGATTAGTGCAGAGAAACCTATGAAGCAACATCAAGCATGGTAAGATCACTTAGTTCGTTTAGGATCTGGATCTTCGTAGTATACTTCAATGAAAAGCAAGAAAAAAACGTGTGTGCGTGAGGGGAGGGGGGCACTCTCTGGACAAATGGAACTGGACAGACCAACACTCACAATTTGCATTCTGAGAATACAGCTGCATTACTGGTGGCAAGTTCATAAAGGCCACACTTGATCCTCTTCCTTAAAATTAATGAAGACAGCTGGCACATGCTGCATGTGATTTAACTTCATAGAGAAACCTGCAGATGGTTATGTGATGTTGGTTGAAAGCAGAAGAGGTGAAAGTAGAATCCGAGCCATTTGCAATTACTTGTGGAACAACACATTTTTAAAAACAACCTTAGCCGAAGATTAAAAAGGAGGGCACCAATATCTGGTGTAAACATTAATTGATTGGCTGTGGCCAGAGCTATACCTTTCAGCAACAGTGACTACTGACAATAACATCATGAGGCAATAAGGTAAACTTATACATCACTGCAGCAAAGCTATGAATTAAACTGGATCTCAGCTAAAACAAGCACTTCTCTATGTTGAGTTAATCTTTCATTTTTATCTTTCCCTGCAATTGATAACGGAGAGAATGCAATGGTGGCTTCAAGCCTTCTAATTATTCAAAAAGGCCAGGCAGCATATGAACCTAACTCTCAAACCTCAATCAGCCTTGGGCTCAATGTGACATACAATGACTAATACTATAAATTTGCACATCCACTTCAGCACCACAGTGATAAGAAACTGAGCAGTTATATGTTTCACCTTCTCAGTGTGTGACTGATGAACAACTCTGTTCTAATCATACCCCCAATCACCAGTGAATTAAACTGATTGAGTAATACTTGAAATCACAGATGAGACGCAATCCTCTGAACACCACAGATCTTAAAACTGTTTAATTTGAGCATAAGGGAGTGTGCAAGATCAGTGAGATTACATATTGCTTCATCAGTCTGATTTAGTACAAATGTTAAGACATACAGCAGGATTAAAATAAATAAGGACAGTGTTGTGTAGGTTGATACAGATTAAAAGAGTGAAGAACAGGCTTATTAAATCCATTTGAGGGAGACTTAAAAGTATATGTGGATGTCTTTTAGTCTGTCTGTTCCTCATTCCCACCATGTATCCATCCGCCGTACACGCACTCTTTGCTTATAGTGGTATTCTTTCAAGTGTTTTTTCAAAGCATTTGGAATGGGAAGCATGTTTATGCCATCATAGGTGGTGCAGCTGCTTATGACCGCTCTGCAGATGCGCTGCAAGCTAAAAGGCTTTATGCGGTGGAGGGGGTTGGACAGAAGGGGCTCAAAGAACATGCAGGAGTTTGGGTCCTTGTAGTGTTCCAATAATCCTGTAACCGTGGGAGCATGGAAGACACTTGGGTCATGAACGTCAAAGCTAAAATTGTGGTTCCACTGTTCGATGCGTGCATGTAGCGAGCGGCCATAGCGGCGGAAGCTAACAGAGAAGAGGTAGTCTTCCTGGGCAGAGTCACGCAGGAGGAAGGTGCCCTCAGGCTTTCCCTCCAGCAACGTTTCTGCCTCGTAGCGGTCCATGACTCCCCAGTAACATGGGAGGTTAGTGATCTGTAGCAGGTCTGGAACTAAACAGTGAATGTAATCAATCTGAGTGTGAATACGATAGCCATCATGAAATTTCTGATGCTCGGTCTGAGGAAGTATGGCACTGGAGGTCAGATTGGCCGCCGTTACCTCTGGGTCAACCAGAGGGTCAGAGGCCATATCGGAGGTGTGGGCAGAGACTGATGCTGAGGCCACAACCTCATCAAGAGTTTCCAAACAGCTCTGTAGTAGGAGCTGGTGCTGCTGTTCTCTTTGGAGAAGAAACTGCTGCTGTTGAGCAGAGGCACTGTCTGCCCCAGCTAACTCATTCATACCATGAGCTAGCTTAGGGCCGTGCTTGTAGAGAAGGTTAATTTGGGCCGTCACCTCAAATGTGTGGATCTCTGCATTGGGTGGTGGTTCAACACCTTGCTCGATGCTGATGCGCCTGCGCTCTCGTAATCTGTCATCCACATCCTCCACCACTGCAGCCAAGGTTGAAGTTGGAGCGTTGCACACTACTGGAGAATCTAGCAAGGGAGGCTGGCTAATAGGGGCTGTGTGTTGTTTAATGAGATACCATTTCTGAGCCAGTTCTGATCCTACAGGGAAAGGGCAGTCATCTAACATCAGCTCACTGAGATGAATCTTCCGCCTGGAGGAGGCGCAGGCAGCTGACGATGAAAAAGCATGTGGGGGTGGAGCTGGTGCTGCTGCACTGTGTGTCTTTATTGGAAAACACTGCCCCATTGCATCTTGGATTTTTTGCCTGAGAGTGCGACTGCTGGTTGATCCTCTGCCATCTGCTTCACTCAGAACAGGTAAATCTGTGGCAGAGCTAACTGTTCCTAGACCTGGCCTGGCTGTTACCCCATCATGCCCTGGTAAAGATGATGCGGCATCCAAGCTTTGACATCTCCAGACCTCCTTTTGAGGGGAGGAGGCTTGGTTACTGGCCTCCAATTCATTTAACAGTTCACCGTATTCAAACCCATCACTGACAGGCCGTTCAGCTACCATTTCATGGGAGGAAAGGCCTTTTTTCTTCCCCTTTCCACCTTTCCGACCACCAGCTGTATCCCGTCTCTCCTCTGAACGGCTTTGTCTCACCTTGGGGCGGGCCCCCCTTTCTCGATCCTTCCCTCTGTTTCCAGACTCCTTTGGTAATGACATTATGTGAAGAAACAGCAACAGCTGTACCACTTTAGGAATTTAACGAGAGATGACAAGTAATTGCAGTTATCCATCCACATTCCTTGTTTGGAATGTCATCGTATGTCCAAGCACCATGGCCACACAGACATTAAACAACCTGCAAAACAAAAAGAGACTCGGCTTAGTTTTCTGAATAATTCTGGTAGACATATTTTTGTTCTTTTCCATGATGCAATTTCATTGCATGCACTCCTCAATAACTGATGTAATTGAATAGCTCAGCTCATAACTTTGCCCTCATGAAGGCTTTAGTGTTAAAGTTATTTTAGATAAGTTTAATCTTGAGTTGCAATTAAAATGTATATAACTGAGTAATGTGCTCATTGTTTTCTCAGTGAACACATAGTTAAAGAGCAGAAAAAACTTGACTCCAATTGTTTTATGGACTACTTAAAAGAAACAAAGTAGTACCCGTGTAGACATTTATACAGCAAATGTTTTGATAAAGTAATTAAACTGTCCGATTATAAATGAAGAAACAGTTTGAGGATTTTAATTATGATATTGATCGATATTGATAATTCACAGTAAAAATAAGAATAAGTGCTCCTTTTTAGTAGCACAAGGTACACAAAACGAAAATTATCCCTCCTGCAAATATTACACCTGTAAATTGTGCTGAGTGTTACTGTAAATGTAGTGCATAAGGATGTTAACCAAATGCAAGTAAATATCCAAAATGTAACAAAAAATGTATACATCCATTTTCTTCAGTAGATCTGTAAATTAAGTTAAAGAAAACTGTTATTTATTAAACATATATATCTTGACAGGTAACACTAAATATTTCATGCGGTTTAATAGAAATAATAATAATAATAATAAAAAAATAAAAATAAATTTAAAAAAAGTATAATAAAGCGGTTTTGAGCATGTGCAGCTCGAGTTTTCAAGTTCCGACCTCTCAAATCACATCAACTGGCAGATGGTTGGACAAAAGTTTTCATTAAAAAACAAAACTCGTCAGCTTGCGCTATATTTCTGAAATATGTAAAAACAAAATTCTGACCAGTCGTTGGCTAAACTGCATCATTATTCTTCAATATCAACGATCATTTCAATATCATACCAAGCTAACAAATTAGCAAGCTAACTGTTTATGGGTTGGCAAAGGCTGAGCTAGCAGAGCGGCTAGTTTTCTGCTAACTTGGATACTCTTTACTGTAGGAAGAAAGGTTCAGTTATGTATAAATTCTCCTATTTTACCTTTTAGAGTCACAAAGCACGTTGAGAGCATACCTTAAAAGGCGATAAGAAAGCTGTCCTGCAAATCGGGTTTAGTTTTGTTTTTTAAGTAATGGCGTTAACTGCAAGGAGGCTAGCTCTCATTAGCTCAAGGAAACGAAAGGGAAGAGGAAAATTGTCTGACCCGGAAGTAATAACTACACTGGTCGTAGCCGATCTGAAATAAAAGACATCTAAAAAAAAAAAACAATTACTGCCTGCTTAATCCACTAAAGGATCGGCACATTTTCAACAAAATAGACACAAGCAGAGTAGTTGCAAAAGAACTGAACCTTTTTATTTGGACTGCCAATGATCAGACAGATGTTGCACTTCAGACCATTCACACATATGAGTGACAGTAAAAAAAGAGTGTAAGCATGTGATGCAAAAAGTTAATAAAATATTAGAACATGTCAGGGGAAGTTATTAGAATTAAATATAAATTGTACAAGTCAAATATGTGGTGTAACCTACAGCTGGCTGCATTAATTCAACCATTAGAAGCCTGGCAGGGACACAAAATGACCACTTGGTTGATGTCTCCATATGACACAGGACTTGTCGCTCCAACTGGATGGCTGGTATGTAAAAATACACCAGGCTGAACTGATGACATGCATTTCCCCAACTCATTTCACGCATCACTGGAATGTAAACATGGAGTAAACATATTCCTTGGCCTGTTATTAGTGTTCGGTTTACTCATTACCACACAATTTGAGGCTCAGATAAGCATTGTCATCCCCTGCTGCATCTTTAGTACAAACACACTTGAAAAAAATTATTGTACCTGTGTCTATCTGAAGTAATAGGTAAGCTGTCCAACACAACAGAGGCTATGAAAAGGATAATCTGAGCCACTTGAAACAACAGAGTTGATACACAGTATAGTGAATGGTTAAAAATAAGACAGTGAGTCTTAAAGCCAGCAATGTCAACTCACTGGAGTACTTTGCAGACATGAGTGTGATGCTTTTACTAAGTCAGATCTATCCAAGAGCCTGCTCTGAAGAAATCCATAACCAAACTACAACTACTCTTAAAAATAAACAGAGGATGCTGGAGCTGAGCATTCAGGCACCTCATAAACAGTTTATCGGGACATGACAGCAAACAGTTT
This sequence comes from Rhadinocentrus ornatus, assembly GCA_037177495.1. Taxonomy (NCBI): domain Eukaryota; kingdom Metazoa; phylum Chordata; class Actinopteri; order Atheriniformes; family Melanotaeniidae; genus Rhadinocentrus; species Rhadinocentrus ornatus. The sequence goes on along the minus strand of JBAMHW010000009.1, from coordinate 14,014,431 downwards.
AATCACAAGGTCAGAAAAGCTATTCGTTCTCATCACCACATGACCAAAAAGTAGATGTTACATGTCTCATTCAGGTACAACTTGAACAATCTACTGAGACTCATATGGAGTTCACAGATTAGGGAGGTAGAGGACCTTTGTTTTCAGGCTCTACCCAGCCGCCTCATGTGAGAAGGCTTCAGTTCTTTAATGTGTTGAATAGTGAGACAATTGATTACTCATGACATCCCATAAATTGAATTGAGCATTATCCCAGAGAGATGTAAACAGTGACATTTAGGCGATACAAACATACAACATTAGTTGCAAGATTTCTGCTCTCTAGCTGTTGGTGATACTGGGCACCATCAACCACCATGTCCTCTATCTACAACAGTGCTGTATTAGTGTGGCAAAACATGCAAATATAGAAAATAAGCATAAGTTATCAATATCAAGGGAGAGTAAAAAATACAAGTGGAAAAGATATCTGTAAATAACCATCTTTACTAGAAAGACCTCCTATGGCTCTGCTGAATTAATAAGTGAATGGTTTTCCCTGCCTTTTGAAGCAACCAAAAGTGATTCAAAGTTAAGACCACATAACACATTCATGCACCTCCGGCTCTGCCACATTCAAAGACAGAGGCTGTATAAGACAATTTTTGATTCAACACTGATACCACATGATAATATAAGGGCTCTGAGACTGAAACACACTGACACACAAACAGAAAAATATGACATCGTCAAGCACCTTGCAAAGTACGATTCATCAAATCATCACATTGGCCATTTGAGGAATAGGGCACTGTGAGGGTGAGACGCTGCCTCAGAGCGTTTATTACAGCATCAAGCTTCATTTTCAAAAGACAATCATAAGGATGCCAAAGGGTTGAGACGGGTTTTGTTTTTTTTAACATTCTCACACGGCATTAGATTGTAAATTGAAAACACTCTGGCTTCTTGCTTTTATGAATTCTATATCAAATCAGCTCTCACATTGTACAAACCTCACCAGCCCTCTGGGGATACCCCTCGGCACAAAATGAGATTCATCATCATTATTAAAGGAGGACATCAAAATAAAGAGAGACAAATTGCAGCTGGCATTAATTCTTCAAAATGCTGTTCTTTAAAAAAAAACAAAAAAACAAAACACCACTCTGCTGCATTTCACTAAAAATATCTTTCTCATATTAACGATCACACAACCCTTCTCTTTGGCTTTGTAGAAGTTTAGAGGACAGTCTACTTTCACTGTGTTCAGGGTAAACCAAGACAAAAGGTATGCCTATAATTGAATTGAATAATCTGAAACTTTTATTTCAATTCTTTTGGTCCTCCCTTACTTGACAATGCCACAAAAATTATGCTCTCCTGAAAGGGGGGGAAAAAAAAACAAACAAAAAAAAGCCATGCAAGTTTCAGCCAACACAAGTCCTGACTAGCACTGCTTATATGATAAGCATGGCCAAGGAAGTCTCCACCTGTCTACAAGTGGAACTTCAGTGTGTGTACCATGAGGCCAATTACAGCTTAGTGCCTAATATCAATGTTAATTTAATAAAAGTGCCTTGCTTCTGGCTGGAGATTCCCTAAATCTACTAATTATGTGGTGCGGGGGCTGTGGTCATCAGTGTATTGTGGATAGAAAGCCTTGTTCCAAGGCAGCAGGAAAAGCAGAGCAATTCAGGGCAGAACCCCTTAAGACAGCACCAATCCACCTCGCATCGTGGCAAACTGAGCCTCTGCACATCATGTCACAGTCCTGCAGGTGACATGGCACAGTGGGTACAGTTAACCTTTTTCTGTTCTACAATATAATAATCATCTGTATTCCATTTTTAATAAACTTAGTCGTATATAATAAAGTACAAAAATATTAGAGAACATATACACAGTTTTTTTGTCATATTGTAGTGACTGCTTTGCCTGGTTTTCTGAAGCATACATATATCTTTGTGCTGAACTGAACAGGCTTCAACAGAAGTGTATTTTTTTTTCTTCTCTTCCTTTTTTATATTGTTGATGTCCGATCTGTTCCATCTGAAAAAGAGACAACACAAAATCAGACAATGTACTGGCACGTGTTTTGTTGTTATGGGAGAACTACTCTGTCGGAAATATTTCACGTTTTGTTGGTCTATTAATTTTCTTTACACTCACTACAAAGCTGTCAGGCATTTCAACCAATTAACATATTTTGCATACATTTGGTTCACTTGTTTTAATAAAAAATTAACAACGCTTAATTTGTGGAGTCTACAATTAGAATAATAATATTGTATAAATTAGATAAATGTTAACATCCACTACATCATGGTGTAATATTGATTTAACATACTAGTATTCTACATATATGTTTTCTATTTAAAAGAATAAAAAATGGAGAAAAACATACTTTTTTCTCTCATCACTCTCTCATCACTCAGTAGCACATACAGCCAAAAATGTATCAAAGTTTAACATCATTTTGTCATTGAGTAGCTAAAAATATTGTAAAATACATTGTGAGTAGTTAACAATAACCTCATCAAATAATTTCTCAAATCAATTCTTAAATTAAACCAATTACATATTAACATCATTTCTTCAGAAGCTGTTCTTCAGGACATGAATATAAAAGAATAATTCATGAAATATAAATACAAAAAGTAATTGCCTTTGTTTGCAAAGAGGGAATTATGTGTTCATCCTTTCAATGAATATCTAAACTTCATTAGCAGGTGATCATCTCAAAGTGTAGTTTTATGAGGTTTGCCAAGTAGTGGCCTATTTAGTGCCAAGCTGGTGAAGGATACTTACCCCCTAAGGCATGCTCCGTCATACTGAGGCACAGTGACTCCAGCGTGGGGTTTATTTCCAAGTCAGCACCTGGAACTTGGCATTCTTTTGTGGGGCGAATGGGGGGAAAAAAGACAAAAAAAACAAAAAACAGCATAATGCAAAAGTGAGTATTTGAAGTACAGACTATATAGTTTGACCATTTGATACACTTGTTACAGTAATTTTTATCAATAAATATATACAAAATCTAATAGCTTTTTATTTGCCAAATACTGCAATTGTGATTTAATTTATAAAATTCCAGTTTTCATTCAGTGTTAATAGGGTTAGAAATATCTTTATACCATGAGATGAAAGATGAGATGACATCAAAATATGAACTGCTCTATATCCTAATGCAAGGAAGCAGAGATGAGATATCAACATTTCACTTACCAACTACAAGATGACACCTGTGGACAAAACACTGAATCCTTAAGATTAAAGCTCCTATTGAACAGGATTATACCTTGTCCTTATATTAAAAACTATACAGTGATGTTATTTATTTTCTTTAGACCACAGCATGCCACATGGCAGAGTTCCACCTCAATGCACCCATACATAGATGAGCACATTTTAAATCAGCAGACAATGCATATCAGAAAATATGTCACATCAGCAACCTGAAAAGCAGAAAACAATCTGTTTTTTAACACTCCCAGGGAGGTGAATATGAAAACATGCTGAGAACCTAGTTTCCATCACAGAGATGCAGCTGAACAAGCTGGATCCACCTGTAATTGTGGTATTTCCTGAACTGCATTATAGCTTAAAATGGATCCAATATTATTTGCAAATTTTATCAATGCGAACACCTTATCTGAGCCCTGAACTTTAAGAATATTTAGAGTGACGTGACTCAGTAAAACTGTCTTTATTCACTCCAACCAGGCATTTTAGAAGTTGGACTTTTTTCTGTTCTTCATGTCGGTGATAAAGTTTGAAAATGAAACCTTACTTCATAGCTGAGTGTAGCTTTTACTAGATGGTTAAATGACACAAGATGACAGAATTACAACTAAAGCGAGTGGATTTGTAAAACCGTGGACCCTGCAGGTTTTAAACTTGGATCAGGTTAGTAAAATGAAAATCACTCTTTGCAATTCGCTAACCGCAAAGTTTAAAAATGTCATTTTGATTTAAAAATGATTAATCTTTCAACCCTGGTTTAACCGTTAGTCTAATGTGGATGCAGATGTGATATACTTTTATTTTTCTTTAACTGTAATATTTTATCCCTACCAATAAATTATGAGTAAACTGTATCACAAAAATAAATAAAAGATATGAGCAAATAACATTTTCCACCAAAGGCTTGATTGTTCTAACTTCTTTATAAGATGCCTATTTGTTATTCATGCACATGGATATGCAATCTGTGCACAAACTGGACAAAACTATCTTGTGTTTTGTAGGGTGCTTTACAGTGGTGTGGTGGATGGATGGCTGGAGGTGTATAGAAAATGGATGGAGGGATATTTTGCAATCAGAATTTGCAGGTGTGTCCTCAAGCGAAGGAATGTCTGACTACTTTGAATTAAATAGAAAAGTTGCATCATTTTAAAATTGAAATTTTCTAAAAATCTATGCAACAGATCCTTAAAAAAAAGAAAAGCAGAAGACTATTAAAAGTCAAATATTATTTTGTTGACACTGATCTTTAAACATACTGTATCATTTATGTTTAAATTTCAAATATAAACAGAAATAAGAAGCTAGTTCACACGTCTGTAAAATTATTTTGGTTTTCACAAAGAATGCTTTGTTATATGGGGATGTCCCACACTGACTGGTTAAAACGTGGAGAATTTCACAGGTGAATTTGGAAAAAAGAAGAAAAAGAAAAGCTAAGTTAAATGTTACACAATGAGCGAAGTAAAATGCCATTTACTGCAACAAACCAGCCTGTCTTTTTTATTTTTTTAACAGAGCATGCAACAAATTCTGCTTCAACAAAAGTTGTGCAGCTTGCAAAACATCACCAAATGATCTCCATTCCAAGGTGAACAGAAAAAGACATGTGCAGTTACATGTTGATAAAGAATGTGATGTGTTCACATATGAACAAGGGCAGGTACCCTGTGGGTGAGTGCATGAATCCAAGCTAATGAAAAACATGCTTGACCTTGTACAATACCTTGCTGCTGGAACATGAGCATGGTCTGTGGGGACGTGTGGACAGGGAGCGAGTGGGTCCGCTGCACTGAGCTGCGACTTTGACTTGGCATGCTGTTGCTGCCGCCAGGGTTGGCAAACCACAGGTTCTGCAGAAGAAAACACAAGATTTACATAAATATCACTTATTTAGGGAGGTTGATGTGGTTTACTTATCTTTTGATAATTCAATAAAAACTCTGAAGTAAGAAAAACTATGACCCTGTTATTGTTATATGTATTATGTCTGGACAAACACATTTTGTGAATAAATATTAAAATATCTATCCACTGACAGCAATACTGACTTGTCTACCCTGGCCGGCCAGCCCAGGATTAGTGAGTGTGTGGCGTGGAGATGCTCCCCCCATTCCAGAAGGAAGACAAATGCGCCCGGCTGGGAGTCCACGAGGAGTCATTTGGAACTGCCTTTGGCCCCGCCGTCCTACACCTCCACTCACAGAGCCTGCTGTGGGGAGGGAGTTTGACCCATAGTTCCAGCTGGAAAAGCAAAAAAAACAAAAGAAGAAATTAGAAATCAATAGAATAGAAAAGATCCATCCGCCGCTGCAGCTATGTCATGCTTCACAGATGTCAAGGAGGATAATGATTTTAATCAGGAAAACAGAGCAAAAGTGAAAAAGGAAGGAGTAGAATAGTAAGAGAAAGCAGAGATAAGTGCAGGCAGACTTTTACATTAAGCTAATGTGACATCCACACTGCCTTCAAAGGGAGATCAAAGATAAGAGGAAGCCAGCAGTCCTCACCCTTTCTGTCGGTACGCAGGCATGTCCAGCATCGCTTTCCGAGGAAACAGGCGCAGCAGTTTGAGGACCTGCTGCTTCCAGGAGACCAGCCTTTTCTTGTGAGTTTCTGTGAAAGCCTGACAGAAAGAATGAGGCAGAAGAAAAAGGCACCATAAAACATTAATTAAAACTTTTGCAGGTGATTCTGGAATTGTGATTTTTACAAAAAAAAAAAAAAGGGAAATTATATTCACTTCAGTTTGGGGAGGAATAAAAAAAAAAAGAGCATACAGTTTTTAATCACTATTTTTTCTTTCAGAATATTTATCGTTGGTAACCGGCCTGGAATCACGCCCCACAATCAGAGGCAAAAAAGATCAGAGGCAAAAAGGATAACTGGAGATGTACTAGGCTTTAAATGCGTTATGGTTGTTAAAATTAGATGTGCGCTTGATTAATTAAAAAATAAAAAACCTTTCGGCACTAACAAAAGTCTGTGTGAGGATAAGAAGTTTTAAACAACACTGTGTCGCTTGGATAAGTGCTTGTGCAATTATGGAATTGCTGAGGAGAAGAAGGCCTCTTCAAAAAGCACAATCTACAACTGCCTAAAGAGCTGACTGATGTGTTTTAGAATAAAACTGCCTACCTTGCACATACACTGACAGCTTCCTGGGGTGAACTCAGCTTATTTTGCAGACAGAAGTAGGGGACATTCAAGGAAAAAACTTTGAAAACACTGTTCTAGGGTAATGCGTTTGTGGTAAGGACTGGCATAAACTTACAGTAATGAACAAACACATTCACACTTGTGAGCAGAAACACTATGTAGCCAAAATAAAGAGGACCCTTTTTAACTTATCAAATGATTTGGGATTGCAAAAGCTGTTCAGGTCTCGGCTCAGCAGCAATTTAATGTGGAAAGAAAATTAGGTCAACTGAATACTTGGAAAACCAAACGACAAAGTTTTTTTAATAAGTTTTGCTTTCTTGATTACACGGGCACAGTCCAAGATGGCAATGCCAAGATTCGTTGACTCAAACTGGGAGCATGAGACAAAATATACGCTCATGGATTTGCACCCACATTCCTGACCTTAGTCCCATTAAGAACTTTTGGGATATGCTGAAGAAGACTTTATGGAGCAGCTCAATTTATTCATTATCAGATTTTCCTTAAAAGTGATTAAAAACTCTGGAGTAAATAAATGTGGAAGTGTATAAATTTACTGAAACAATAAAATAGTGTCATAACCATAACCAAAGCTGAAGGAGAAAATTTTACTGCGCATGACTCTTGCTCTGTCATAATCACACACACAGAAAAAAACCAGCTTCTCACCTCATGGGACAGACACTTCTCAATTAACTGAAGGTAACAGCTGATATTTTCTTCATCTGGTCGTGACACCAGCAGCTGGGTGCACACTGAAACAGAAAAGTGAACATTATCCATGTCCACAAATTCCATTTAAAATGAAAGGATGCAAGTAGATAAAAGTTAAAAACATGCAGGTGTTCATGGTTCAGTTAAGTATCTTTGTTTTTATCTGTAGTATTCTCAAAACTCTAACAGCTTTTATTACATAATTTTGTTGTTCTGATGGCCATCACTTAAGTGACATCATCACCACAACAATAACATTATAATTTACTAATACTGATTGGGAAATTTGCCTCTGCAACTCATCTCCAGATTTACTAGAGAAGCAGTGAGCTGCCATATTGTGCAGGTTTTTTTTTTATACCACCACTTCCTAAACATTCAACATATAGCAATAAATTACACAACAAATTCATAATACAACCTACAATACATCTCAATCTAATGGGAATGAAAACAATCATATTCTTACCTTTACCCATGACACGGGTGAACTGTCCAGCAATGTCTCCGTCTGAGATGGGTGTGGCTGAGGAGTCGCCATCACATTGGGGTGGGTTGTGGGATTGGTAGCCCTCTGAGGATGGCTCTTTATCTGTTCCTGTTTTTGTGACATCTGACGAAGCAGTGGTGTCTAAGGCAGGCTGTGCTGCACTAAGTGAACTGTAGGCCTTAATAGGTGTGATGATGATCTGCTGAAGCTCCTGGAGGGCATTACGAAGGTTTCCACCTTCTAAAATATCCTGCCAAGAGCAGACAACATCAGTTAAGCCAGCTACTTTAGTCATTCATAAAAGTACAGTATCCAGTGTGAAGACAATGATGTAAGTAGAGCAGAAGATTTTCTATCTGAAAACCTTTATGCATGCTTCCAGAGTAGAATGAATCCCTTCCAGCCTAGCTCTGTCTGTTTCTATGCCAACAAGCAGAATGGGGTTTTCCCAATAGAGCCAACTCAAGTTTCACATGATCATCATCGAGAACACACAAGTGCCTTTTTTCTAAATCAGCACCAGTGAAAGGTAATCAGAGAAAAATACAATGTTGCATCTTTTTTTTTTTTCTTCATGAGATGATCATCATCTGAATTACCTTTTCTAAAGACTTGAGTACACTCTGCCTCTCTCTCAGCTTCTGGATACTCAAGGCAATTTTATGCCGTGCTCCTTTAGTGACGTTCTAAAAAGGAAAGAGAGGAAATAAGATGATATGAGAAGTAATTTCTTTTGGGAACATGCGGCAATTTATATCGTTACTAAATAACAAACCAAATTATCATCTATTTCATTAAAGCCAAGGGGCAGCGGCAAAAAATATATATTTTTTTAATAACAATTTGCATTATGTGTGACTAGTACAATACAACCGTAGGGTGCATTGTTTAATTTCATGCCTCATTGAGAGCTGATGTATCATCAGGTTTAAGAATAGGAAAAGATGACCTGTTGAAAAATTAAAGCCTGAGCCCAGTGATGGAAACAAAGAGGCTTAAACACCTGAGACTCCAGATGCTGTTCTGTAAGAATCATCATTTCTTCATATGCCATCTGTGAGAATAATGATGCATATTTATGAAGGCGGAGACTCTTTAACCAAGCAGGGACATCTACAAGAAAAAAAGAAAAAGTTAGTACAAAATATTCTGGGCTATGGTTCATATCAATACAGTTGTTGGATGTGCACAACTTTAATCACACTCAAACACTGGTGGCTTGGTTTGGTTTAGTAATGAGCTCTGACCTTTCATGCCACTGCCATCCTCTTGGAAAGTGTTGCGAGTGGAGCCCTGCTCTTCTGTCTGTTCACTGCCTGAAGAAGCTACACTGCTCTGGGGTGAAAGGGGCGCGTGATCTGTTGAAATAAGGTTCTGTCGCGCTCCTGTGTCATCCTGGTTTACCCACTCAGAGCCACAAGCCTGGGGACCGGGAGGAATAATGGACATGGACTTCTTCATAGGGCTAGGTTGCATTTGCCCGCCCAAACCTGGCAATGGAACAATCCATGGATGAGGAAAAGCAACACCACAACTCTTTTGTAAAAAGCAATTAATACTTAACTAAATGCACACTTTCCAGAGTATACAGTGGTCCCTCGCTATAACGCGGTTCACTTTTCGCGGCCTTGCAGTTTAGTGGATTTTTTTTAAAGTGCAATTTTGCATGCTTTTTTTTTTACAGCGCATTGTGTACTCCATCTATAATACTGGACTTATTTTTCTACGAAGGTTCGAACTTTGAGGGTGTTTAAACAAGACAGAAAAGTGTGAAAATGTTAATGCCTAACTGAGAACAGTGTATAAAATGTGTAGTGAGGGGTTTTACAGCCTTAAAAAAATTATAATAATTGTAAAAAATATACATCATACATCACATTTGGTATTTAAAGACAATCTAAACATTACCTGTATTATTGCTGTTAATAGGTGATGACATCCCGCCTGGGAAAGCCATGTGTCCATTCTGGCCTGCAGGTGATGTGCTGGATGAAGGGGACTTGTCGTGCCATGCATTTCCAGGGTCAAGAGCCTCAGCAGAACTTGGCCATTCATCTGAGCCTTGACGTGGGTGGTACGGGCTGGATGGTGCCCGAGGTGCATAACCACCGGATAGGTGCTCCTCCAGGTGGTTTAGCCACATAGCTAGTGAGGTGCGGTCATCCAGTGTGGTGGCAGGGTGGATGAGTGCGTAGGAGAGCAGCTGTCTACTTTCTTCCACAAACAGGCTACTCTCAATAGTGTGACTCAAAACCTTCTGCAGCAGCTTCATGTACTCACATTTGGCCTCGCCATTACGTGGCTGCAGCAGAGGCAAATGGGACAGCAGCAAGGACACCACTTTCTCTTTTGGCTCCTGATGCCACTGGCTGACAATTGCTAAAGGGGGAATAACATTTTTCCAGACATTAATCTTTTATTGCCTATCTAATAACATTTTCAAAATTCAGGGAAATAACTGATATAACTATCAGTGCATTGTAAATCATCAATAAAAAAATGATATACTAGTATCTACCTGCATTGTTGGCCTCAGCTTCAAGGATGTGGATTTCTGTGCAGTCAGCCAGCCAGTGCTCAAGGCAGATGTGTAGGAAGCGTGCCTGAGTGCGGGACACCCTCTTCACGAGGGATAAGAGTGCCACTGTCTGTTCACACTCATTCCAGCCTTTGAACCAATCTGTGAGGATACCTACCTGGTCACGGAACATCATGGCGTGTCTCCTCGGAAAGGAGAACAAGAATGTGTGGGTATGGGGGCGTCTTATTAGACTGTTCTCTCAAACAGAGACAGGATGAGTCCAGCCCCGCACAGCGGGGTTATCTTTTCAACAGTCCTGGGTTCCCCTCAGACTTGACCGAGGGGCCCTCACATGGTTCAAGTATTGGAGAAGGTGTGGACAGGAATGGCGTGTGGACTTTTGGGAATATGTCTTGAGGCCTAAAGTGTGTATCAGATGTTGCAGTCACAAACTGGAAAAAATCTTTTTACTCTGGCATGTTCTGGATCACGTCATCTGTGCCCTATTAAACAAAGAACAAGAAAGCAAAAATTCTTAGATAATTCATTAAACGTCTAAATCGATTTTTAAATACTAGCAAATAATTAAGTGTAAATCCATACCAAATTTGTTTCACTGTTTTACTGAATTTATCAACACACAAAACATGTTTATATGTTAAGTTGAACACACTGACATTAAATGTATACATACAATAGAATTAGTAGTTATCATATGGAGAGAGAGGGTTTTCTCCCCATAAATGGAAAAGAACCATGATGATACAGATAGCTCATAAACCTCAGTAAGTAAAAAAAACTGAACAGAAAATGGGAGAGAACATAAACAACAACAAAGTAAATTGTCTTAAACAGTGTAAAGAGGAAAACAACCAATTACGTTACAGAAAGAATGACTAATAAATAATTAAACTTAAAACTTATTTAATACACCTTAGAGGTTCCAAACAAGGTATGAGAAATATGAGTAGAATTAACTCAGCATTGCTCAAGCTGGTTGTGTCCCAATCATGACAAAGGCGCATACATTCACTAAGGTGTACCAAAGTGGTAACTCTAAAGATAAGAGTTGAAATACTGAATGTCGATAGTATGCGTAAAACTGAGCTGTCATCAGGAGAATTACGACGATAGGAGCTCTGTGTTTCTATCGGAATGTCAAATTGCAGGTGATCGACATACTGTATAATCACTAACCAACAAGGGTAACGTTAGCATTACATCTCAAAACTGCTAACTCCCTTACACGGCAAACGGTGGTTCACTTAATATCATAATCGGCAATATACACTGGGAAAAATAAATAAAAAAATAAATAAAAGTCTAGAAATAACTAAAGTACTGATCAGTAAGCTGTTGCTGATTTGTGTTAAATATTGCACGTTTTATTAAACTGAAATAGTCTAACATTACACCCAGCAGTTCAGCATTAGATAGCGGTTAGCTTAGTCGGCCTAGTCTGTAATGAGGGGTTCAGGATTTGTATTGTTTTTCGTAGTCGCTATTGCTACACCTTCCATCGTTTCGTACTTCGCTGATTGCACTGCAAAATGGACAGTTAAAACACACTTTCTACCGTTAACATGTCATGGCTAGATAACAAGTCGAAGATTCGTGTATAGCGAATAATTACACATGGACTCAAAAGGTTTGCAGTTTACCTTTATCATTTGTCACTGGTTAGCGAGGCAGGCTAAGTTGCTAATGCATAGCTTGCTCGACGGTAGAATAAGGAGAGCTAGAAGCTAACGCTAGATTCTTCGCTAGCAAGTTTTGCTAACAGATGCAGTTCCGATAGCTTGGCTGAAAGAAGCATTGATTTTCATCACATAAGCAGTATTCCTTAAGTATGTTCCTTTTCAGCGGTATGCCTTTGTTGCTTTAAACATACAATGTTAAAGAACTATGTACAAAAATGTTGACTGTAATACAGAAAATAAGGAGCGTACGCCTAGAGAAATCCACTCCGATTTTGAGTTGACGTAGGACGTGGGCAAATCGTCATACGTATGGACGTACGTATTGTGCTGTTCCACCCACAATTCCACTCATAGAAATTCCATTCACAGTAGCTTGTCATTGCATATTCGCAGTTGACAATATGAATATGATCTATTGACATTTAAAATCTCTTTTAATTAT
>JBAMHW010000009.1:13986893-14002110 GCA_037177495.1 Rhadinocentrus ornatus | reverse complement strand
GGGGGGGGGGGGGGGGGGGGGGGGGGGGGGGGGGGGGGGGGGGGGGGGGGGGGGGGGGGGGGGGGAGGGGGGGGGAATGGGGATTTTCCAATTTGGGGTAAAAGATTAAACTGCATCATATTATTACTCCTAAAGCTTGAAGCAGATGTTTGATAATGCAGTGCATTAATCTGGACAAATATTCTGATTTCATTCCGGCTGAAGAAATTTCAATTGACTGGCCTAAATGGAGATATCGAAGCAGATAGATGGGGGGAAATTCATATTGTCTAGCAGCTCACAATTTTACATAGATCCACATATTAACAGTAAAAAAAAAGTTTTAAATGAATTAAATAAGTATATAAATAAAGATTTTAGAGGTATAACTAAAATGGAAGTAGGGAAGTAAAAAAAAAATGCAACCAAAAGACATGGCATGATCAACACCTTCTGAGAACAGTTAAAATAAATACATTATCATTTGGATTGGCACTTCACTTTTTAGTAATATTTTCTTTTGGCTCTGCTTTGTGGAAGAATTTGAGGGCAGTTTCTACATCTGGAAGTTTCTCTTTGAAGTCCATATCCGCATAATAATGGGATGCGAAAGTAACCCATACCAACACAATGATAATGAAAGAAAACATACGATGATTTTGAACATCAGTTTGGTTTGATCTTTAATTCTCAATAAATTTAAGAAATATTATAAAATAGGTTTTCAAAAGACACAGCTGAGTTTCACAATGTTGTCATCTTGCATTGGTGAAAAGAGGAAACAGCCCTGACACCTGCTCTAGTTGTGTGTCTGCCCTCCCCCTGGCCATCTAAAGGAGGATCTCTTTACAAAGGGAGGGAAGCATTAATCTGTCACAACTGTCTCAGCAAGTCGGCGTCACCCTAAATACACAAAGACAGAAGCAAATCCTCTGAGAATGGTAAGTGAAGCTAATGTAATGACTTCTCTTGAGATTTACAAAATTTTCCAAACTGTCATGTATTTGTTTATATTTATGCATATTTATTTTACTTAACTATCATGATGCAAGTCAACCATCCCCCTTGCTCTTTCAAACAGGAAACTACATTCTTGCATATTGCTGCAAAACATTTCCTGTCCTCAATGTGACAAAATAGAACTATAAAATTGTAATGCATCCATGTAAGATAGAAAGACTTTTACATCTGAACAAAAGTAGGGGATGTCACTTAACTTTTTGTAAGATATATACATATTTTTGGCATATCTTTGCAGTCAAGCTCTCTGGTTGTGTGTGAAGTGGATGAAAGTCTGAAAGAAAAACTGAAAAAGTTTAGATTTCGAAAAGAGACCAATAATGCTGCAATACTAAGTAAGTATCACATACAATGGATGTCACAGTATTTAAAGTTCAAATCCCAAACAAATTTAATTACATTAAAAAAAATATAAAACAGAGCTTAAATAATAATTGACATTTCTCAGTGAAAATAGACATGGAGAAACAACTTGTAATCCTTGAAGAGGAATATGAGGTAAGTTAAGTTAAATATATTTTTGTGTGTTTGTGTTGGGTGAATCATGTTGCTTTGAAAGCAACTTACGTTCACCATTGTCTTCCAGGACATCTCCCTGGATGACCTCAGAGATGAGCTTCCAGAGCGCCAACCCAGATATCCTAACTGAATGTCTGATAAATAGCTAAAATCCATCCATCTGCTATAGCTGCATCTTCAAGGGTCCTTGTGCCTGGTGCTTATTTTAGCAGACAATGGGCAAGAGGCTGGGTACACTGCAGACAGTTCTTCAGTCTATCATGTAGAAACAACCATACACTCTTTTGCCACAGAAAAAACATGCAAATTAAACAAAGACGGGCTCCAGCCAAGATTTAAAACCCAGAAACTTCTTGCGATTAAGGAACAGCGCTAACCGCTGCTGAAACACACCAACTGAGTAACAGAAGAATAAAATATATTTCAATTCTTAAAAAGTTTAGCTTCCTTGACAACAGTATACATACATTGTCTACAGCTACAAATATGTCCATGCAGATGGAAGGGTGTCTTACCCCCTCTGCTTTATTTTCTCCAGTCCAATGGGTAAGTAGTTACACTTTTTTCAGTCATATTTAAATATTATTGGCAATCCTGAATTTGTACATACATATTTAAAAAATAATAATAATAAATTATTTGATTCAGTGGGTGGTTATTGATGTTGTTGATTTAACAACAACAAAATACTTTAATAAAGTGAAATAAAAATGTAAATACAAAATGCATCAACCACCATTTACTATTAGTTTGCAAACAATAACAGCCCATAGATGTTTCTTTCAGCCATCTAGAACCTTCTTACACCTGTTCGCATTTTGTTAAGTCAACCTTTTATTGATATGTATTGAAATTTCTAAAATTTTGCAAGAGTCGTTGTTGTAATGGCACATTTTAGCTTATTCCACAGGTCCAAATCAGATAGAAGTCAAAATTCATTGTACAAAACATCTTTTCCTTTTCAACCATTCTTTTGTGTAGTTGTCCTGCTGGAAAATCCAAGCCTATTGCTATTAACTTAAAGTGTGTACATTTAGTTTATAAATGCCTTATTAATTTGATCTTTTAATTTGTTTTCATACATCCAATGCCTCGAGCACCAGAGACAGCAAAGTGACCACACAACCCGCTGAAACCTTGTTAAATTATAGTCTAATGTAGGCAGTGTTTTTGTTTTTTTGCTTTTTGCCTATAAACAAATAGAAAGTTTAATCCCTATCATTAAATAACAGTGTCTTAATACTTAGTGTGCAACAGATGGTATAGGCTGCAACCACCACTTTAAATAGCTCCAAATCAACCTTAAGTCCTTAAAACACCTTTTATGGTATTTCTTCCATTTTCTGCACTAACCCTTCACTTTAATCTCCTCTTATCACCGCTTCCTGGCAGTATTTTCACAGTGTATGATAGTGAAACCTTTCCTGCATTTGAAATTTTATTTGGATGAAGATAAAAAATAAATTAATAAAAATTAAAAAGCTCTGATGACTCTGAAAGTGAGAGGAGGACATCCACAAATTTTATTCCACAAATGCAAACATAAATAAATAAAAACAGGACTTATTGGTTAATTTAAGTCACATGACCTACTTATTTGTATCCAATTTACATTTTGGTTTTGTACAGTCTGTTTTTGGTTGTGCAAAAAATCTCTCTTCCAAATGAACCAAGATGCTTATCCAAGATCTACTTCACTTATTTATCATCATAATGGATTTGGATGTGATAGATTTCTAAATTGATGCATGTTTGGTCAAATATCACCAGACAATTTGTTTATTTCATTTTAACAGGGTGTAAGCCAGAGCAGCAGATGATGTACGCAGGCAGCAAGAATCGACTGGTCCAGGCTGCAGAGCTCACAAAGGTATTATACGTGGAGTTGATCTTCTACCGCGGCATGCCAAAGAATGGTCTCAATAGCATTTAGTAAAATAAATTAGCTTGAAAGGTTTAGAAACTTTACATTTTAAACAAACTTGATTTTGTAGAATGGGAATCATCTTAAATATGGGCCAAAACCTAAGTATACTGGTAACATGTGCAGCTGGTTTTTTGTTTACACAGGTCAGTCAGCTGATTCTTATTGTCCACAAAATATAATTAGTGAAGTTATGGAGTAGCTATGTTAACTCACTGAAATCACCACTGATGAATGGATATTTATTAACTTCTCTCAATTTTTAATCCAACTATTTTAAAAAATTTCCATTACTCACTTTACAGGTCTTTGAAACAAGAAGTGCTGACGACTTGACAGAAGAATGGCTGAAAAACCAGCTTTCATTTTTTCGTTGAACATGCATCTTCAAAACATTGTAAAACATGACTCATCACTTTCATTTTTAGTTGTGTATGTTATTGAATGATTTACTCTCAATTTTTTTATTCAATAAAGTAATTTTAGCAGTAAATCTTTCCATTCTTTTTAACCCATATCTGAACTCTAACCATAATCCAATTCAGGGGGGCTGGAGCCCATCCCAGCCCTGAGAGGTGGGCTACACACTCGACAGGCTGCTAGGCCAGCACAGAGCCAAGAACAATGCACACTCTCACTCACTCCTATGGCCAACTTAGAATCACCAATTGACTAAATATGCATATATTTTTCTATGGGAGGAAGGCAGAGAACCTGGAGGGAACCCACACATGAATATGCAAATTCCCCAAAGGAAGGCCCAGACCAAAGTTCAGACTACGAACCTTCTTCCTGTGAAGCTACAGCCATGCATCACTGTGGAGTTAGATCAAAAATGAAGATCAAAAATGAAGATGAAAAACAGACTTTGACTGCATGTCAGATGTAATTTATTATCAGTTTTAAAAGCTGTGCTATGTGGTATGTCAAATGCAAAAAGAACACAAATATTTTACACAAATACTTTGATGACCGACAGAACACAGGAATGATGAACAGCTACTGGTGCAAGATTTAAATCCACAAATAGAATTTAAATTGAAAAGTAATTTATCCAGTCCAAAACACAAAGAGAGCCTCACATACACCCGTGTGATAATCAAGAAGCTACAGCCCCAGACTCTGCCATTTGGCTCAATGACAGGATATAAGGACTGTGACTGGAGCAGAGCATGCAGGTAAGACCGGTGGTCCCCACCCTGCTGTCCAGACTGCAGCTTATTCACTGTCACTGGCATCACTGGAGTCTGAGCCTCTGTCACTGCCACTTCCACTTTGAGCGTGGGTCTCTGAATGATCACTGCTGCGGTCGCTGCGTGCCGGAGAGGCACTGCGACTTCTGCTGACTCTTCTGTTCTGCCCTTCATCCTCACTGTCACTGCCCTCCTCTCCGCTGCTCCTGGCCGAATTCTTGGGCTCGTCATCACTGTCATCATCACTGCCGAAGATCTCTTCCTCGTCTCGCATTTCTCTGGTCCTCTCTTCTCCGCTCTCACTACCGCTGCCGCTGGCTTTCCTCCGCCTTTTCCCTTCACGTTCATTCTCCTCTTCATCTTCTCCGCTTTGTTCCTGGTCTTCACCTTCCCTCTCAGATTCACTACCAGAGTTCTCTGCCTCGCTGCCGCTGCCCTTCTCCTTCTCATCGCCTGGAGAAAAACAATTTACACATCTCATTAAGAGTTCAGTTGATTCAGCTGAGTAGATTGCAAAGTTAAAATTATTAACTAACCAGAGTCCTGCATGTCTTTGTCAATGTCCATGTCTTCTTCCTCATCTTCTGGCTCATGATTCTCCAACTGAGCTTTACGTGCCTCCTGATAATCACAATGACGAGAAACATCAGTGATCAATAAAAAAAAAACTGCTGAGGAATGACAAAAGAGTTTTATACCAAGTTTTTTTCTTTTAGTTACATTGCATGGAATATGTATATCATGCAAAATACATAGGATTTATAGTCTTGCACCCCTTTGTTCAGTAGTGGGAATGTGTAATAGAGTAACAACTTGCATTTCAACGCTTTTACAAACTTAAATTAAAACCATCTGATTTTGTACAAAAAAAAAAAAACACACAATGTTTAGTTACAAAAGAAATATAATCAATATAGAAATATAATCAGAAAATTAAACAGAACATGTATATGCAGAAAGGAGGTAGACTAAATAACTATGTGCTGTAATAAAAAAAAAAACAACCTCCAAAGCAGTGCACTCACCTGAGCTTCCAACTCCTTCTCATTCATGTCCCTGTGCTTACACACCAGCACAGCATTAGTGGTGGATTGTGCTCCAGCCTTGGCTCTTCTCTTGCTCAAGCGCACCCTACAGGTCAGAATAAAAAAAGTTGTAAACAGAACTCCACTAGGGCTGGAACAAGTCCTCCTGCTCGTTTTGCCCTCCTTCCTTAACAAAATTTCTAACTACAAATAACTAAAATTAATAAATTAACTGTTTTTGTTTAAATAAATAAACCATTAAAAATATCCCCACTGAAGTTGCATTTCCTCCTACTACATCAAGGTTCTCAAATAATTACTCCAACAAAAGTTCACCTTGTTTCCAGCTCATTGTAGTAAACTCCATCTCCATCTCTGAAGATAAAGAAGTAGTTCTCCTCATAACCCTTGCTGGCTTTGTTCTTTACATTCCAGTTGTATTCCCTTGCAATCTTGTAATCATACCTGAAACAAGAGAATATAAAAGTTCCCACAAGCTGATGACTTAAATGTTATTTCTTGTGTCCAAGTTTACAAAAACCAAAAGAAATGAGAACAAAAAGAAAGAAAAACAAAACAAATGATTTCTTGATAGTTTCACTTACACATCATCTGGCATGTAATCCACCCCCTCCTCAAGGTCTCTCTTTCGCTTGTGAATCGTGTCCTCATTGGGCAGGAAGTATGCCACAAACTGATTTCCTTCCTCATCCATCATTCCTCTGTATTATAAAACAAATAGTAAAATTATGTCTTAGGAAAAAAAACTAACGAAATAAATATCAGAACACAACATCTGCACCTGATCATTGCTTGAGACATCATTTCCACTCCTGCCGGGGCTGATATGTCTTTGGGAGCAGGATCAGAGTCAAAGATGACCTGAGCACATGGGTTGATCCACATCTGAGGAAAAAAGGGGAGAGAAAAAAAAAAGTGTTTAAAGCATTGTTGCTCAAATCCACAGTTGTTGTTTTTTTAAACAAACAATATTTTTGCATTTACACTTAATGTAATATTATTTTCAGTGTTCTGGCATTCAATATGAATTCATCTAAACATACAATAAAAATGAGTAAAATCTTATTTTAAACATTAAGATTACCTTAAAGTCAGGAAACACTGGCAGCACCTCCACAGGTGTGACTCTGGGTTTACTGTAATGCTGTGTGATCTGTAAATGACAAACAATCTCATTTATATATTAAAAAATAAATAAATAAATAATTACAGAACAATGCATATTCACCATGACATTTTCCATTTTGTGCTATCAAATTAATTTACAGAGAGCCATTTAAAATTATTCCAGTAATAGTTTTGGAAGATATAATCTACTGCAATATTTATAGACGTTATCCAGCTATTCCTAAAACTAGAGTCCCTATACTAACTGTGTCGAACTGCTGTCCATTTTCAGTTTGGTTGTTTGGGAAAAAAATGGAAACTAGAAGGGATGCCTAACAAAGAGTTCACTCACCGATTTCTGTGCATCCTCAAATGTCTTCTCAATAGCAGAAATCTGACTGTCTCTATCCTTGTAGATCTCTTCTTCTGTAAATTGCTGTTTGACAGATACTCCAATCCTAAATACAAAACATGTATGACACTCACAAAAATATAACAAATGTACATATACATATGCCAATACCCCTCTTCATTAACAAAATGTCAAGGGAGTTCTTTTCAAACTTACTTGACTTCCACTTTCTCGTTAGATACTCCATATCTATTAAACTCTGTGGAGATGTATTCTGTTTTTCTCATCCATGGCACGACTTTGGCATGTTGTTGGGACCTTTAAAAGAAAAGAAAATAACAAATAATTTTACTTTTTTTTTTATTTTAGATTAATATAAACAAAGAGACAAATTTATTAGCTTTACCTCTTGGAACTGGATGGCGCCTGAATGTCCTCCTCCAATAGCTTTTCATCAGCAGGATCCAACATTACTTAAAGATACATATTAAAATATTGGTTCAGTGTATAGTTATTTCTATATAAAATGCCTTTTTTTATATATTAAAGTCTAAAGAATAATATGTGACATGATGTCACAACCAGACTTACTATTAGGGTCTATGCGGTAGGTGTCTGGGTTAATGAGATCAATGGTTACCCCGAGGTCTGGCTCAGTCAGGAGTTCATGTTTGTGCTGTTTCTCCAGAGAAGTGGCTTTATATTGTACAAACCTGTCACAACAGATTCAGCTGTATGTTATTTACATAAATGTAAAGAGAATACTCAAGCTAATTTTCAAAGTGTTTGTGACAGTCAGAGCAACATGTGTGGACAATTCATGCATATCAGAAATCCTTGTCCAACACAACCTGTACAATCGAATATTATTGTTATGGTAGTTGCTTTTTTTTAATAAATGGTTCTTGATACACTATATCAATCAAAGCATGGCGAGAAAACACCAACACAGGAAAGAATTTAATCATCCTATATTAGCAGGTGTACCCATATTTGAAAAATCTGTTATACCCTTTTCATTCTAACAATGAAATGGCAAGAAAGCTGAGTGATGAATACCTGTGCTGATCAAACGGATATGTGATGAATTTCGGATCGAAAGGGATGTCAGGCAAGCTGTTGCAGTACTTCACTCTACAGACGATTCCTGACCTGTCATGGGTACAAACGTAGATTCGGTTTAGGTTAAAATCAGTTTTTGCATACTTAAGACACACTTTAAATTAATACAGATGGCAGCAAATTTAAAGAAGCCAAATCTATTTACCTCTCTGGTACAGTTCTGTGAGATGAGGGCCGACTGGAAGAGAAAACAATCATCTGTCAGGTTGTGCTCAGATTTTTTTTAGTTAAGTAATTAATCTTCTTAAATTTTAAAGCATTTTGCATCATATAAATATTAAACTTCCACAAGCAAAAATAAATATATAAGCATTATATGCGTGTACACACACGCATTAGCAAACATATGCACAAGTTAGCTTGTGCTGTTAGCTTGTCTGTTTTAGCTAGTTAGCTAATAGCCAGGCTAATGTTAAACACACAACAGCAAACTGGGCATTGACTATTTAACATTACCAACTCGTAGTTGATTTTACAATAACACAAACTAACCCGTGTATACAACTTATTTGGGCAAACGTTATTAGAAACGCAGTTTTCGTACCTGTGGCCTTCCTCCCGTTGAGCTTGTGTCTGAATCGTTGGAGCCATGTTTACAAGAAACTGCTCACAACTGAAAATAAAACGGTTTGCTTACACGGGTAATCAACACAAATAAGTCTGAAGTTATCCGCAACGTTCCGCTTTGTGCAACATACAAAACACACCAACTCCACATACAACTACAGATACCACACTTGTATTGACGTAGCAGGACGGGATGTTGACCCGACGGCGAATTACTCAGGGTCTGCACCATTTACTGCACGGGCGACCCCGCACAGCGTGGGGTGGAGTTTTCACTCCATTTAAACAGGCGATCATCTGACCCGCTCAGATCCGACGGCGTACTCGGCGAGAAGGCCCCTCGGTTTCCAGATTAATTTAGAAAATGTTCCAACTTGATAAGTAATGTTTATGTGTGGCCGTTATTTGAGTTCAGTAGATAACTTTGCATTTGTATGATTCTTAAAACAACTTCTGATGATTTTATTATTCTTTTAAGCTGCTTTAAGCAGCGAAAATTAGGTTCCAATCCAACTAATTGTCCTTATTTGGTAAAAGACCTCCAATGGACACTGTTCCACTTTGCAAAAAACTTAATAGAAACGTGTACAAAATTATGACTTTATTGTTAACTTTTTTTATGATCAATTTCGCCCTAAAAGAGCCGTGTAATTTTTTGGTTTGGCAGAGCCTCTTTAAACCGACAAATGATTGCCGGGTTTAAAGAGACTTGATGTCTTCATTTCAAAAGCGAACTCCTCAGCTGTTCGTTACCGCATCATCGCCAGGCTGATGGTAAAGGAGCGGACCCACTAATCGAAACTAAAGCTCTACTGTGAGCGCCCCCTGCTATCCTGGAGTGACAGGGTCAGTGAAGTACGGATCAAAAAACTTAATCTATTTGATTTATTTTGTATATTGATACAACACAGACATTCCTCGTCTTAGTTACAAAAAGAGAGCCATGAAATAACATTTCTTAATAACCAACACATATAAAAAGAAAAAAAAAAATGCCTGATGGTTATATAATCTCAGATGCCTCCAGAAGGTAAATGTTTGGAAAGTGAACTCGTCCCCTTTTGCACACACATAATCTTTGTTGCTGTTGTTGTTTTTAACAAACAAACAAAACAAAACAAAAACCACTGACATGTATGCAGTCAATACTGATTTTTTTCTCTTTAAATCAGCTAATGTATAGTCCCAGTTATAATCATATGACATCAACATGAGATCTAGTTTATCAGAAGTAAAATACATGACAACAGAACAAAATCCAGATGCATAAAAGGGCCACAACTGAGATCTCAGGGAAAATCACCAGTTAATCGACAAAGTAGAAATTCTTTCAGGTTTGCTAATGAATCTCAAAACTCAAACACTATCCACAGAATTTGTGAGACTGCTGTGAGAAAGTGAGAAAAATAGAAATTCTTGCCAAAATATACATTTTTGATAATCTTTTCTACAACCTAGCACGCTGCTGCATCCCACCCAGTATTTCAAAAATAGTTAATTGTTAAAAGTTGTTTCTTCAAACGTACACCAAACAAGTGATATTTGTTAATAAATTTGACATGCTTAACTAATTAACTTTAAAGTGGTATAAAGATGTAAAATAAAGATGCACTGAGCTGACGAGTGTCTCTTACATTCAATCCGCTCCCTCAAAATCTTAAAAGTATAAATGTGCAGAGGTGGAAGCATTAGGCAAATCAACTACATCTCAAGTATGCTTTCAATCAAGTTGCACTTCTTCACTTGCATATCATTAAAGGTGGCCGTGCACATCCGTGAGAGAGGCACTGCAAAAGAAAAACTGCAACTGCCTTTCATCATATGTTCCTCAGTCACATGACAATGACAGCCCTGTGTCAGGAGTCATCCCAGTAGATTTCTTGATCTTTTTCTGCCTCAGGTCTGAATCTCTGTCTCAACAGGGTTGTCAACTCTGGGCAATGACACGAGAACTCAGAGTTTGAATACATGTACACACAGCTCGTCGTTCAAAACAAAATAATAAAAACTCAGTTATTCAGAGTCAATAGTTCATACCTGCTCAACATATATATCATCTGTCCAGGATCATCTGCAAACACCCTGTAATATAAAATAAATACATGAAAAAGTGATGATCTTCAAGAAAACATCGTAACAGACACTGCAAAGGTTGAAGATTTTTGTTTTTGCCAAATAAGTGATGACATTTTTACTTTCTCTTTACTCTATTTATTTCC
Organism: Rhadinocentrus ornatus; assembly: GCA_037177495.1. Classification (NCBI taxonomy): domain Eukaryota; kingdom Metazoa; phylum Chordata; class Actinopteri; order Atheriniformes; family Melanotaeniidae; genus Rhadinocentrus; species Rhadinocentrus ornatus. The sequence continues at coordinate 13,991,062 of JBAMHW010000009.1, read as the reverse complement.
AAGTCTTTTTTAATAAAAACAAAGAAACGCTTACCCATCTCCCCAGTGGTAGAATGCCCGGTCCTGGTAAAACATGGACAGAAACAGCCACACACTTATTGTCTCGACCCAGAAGATAACAAACAGGAACCATAGCGATGAGAGAAGGATTTCACACAACATCGTGGAGCTCTGTTATTGTGAACAGTCATATAGAAGAAATAGGAATATTCATGAATCCATAAGATACATCCTCAAGAAAGACATCTGCACAACCTCTCTCGAGTGCTGACTAATACTGGATGCTCCACAACAGATTTACAACAATGTTCTCTGTACAGGCTGATAGTAACAAAGATTAGCCTAATAACTTAATTATAAAGGTTTTTTTTGTCTGTTATGCATGTTAAAAAGATAATTTCATACCTTTAGTTAGGGACCTTTACATTAAACATTACATAACATTACATTAAAAACACAAGTCCAAAGGTATGTGTAAAGATGTGTCCCAGGAGGAATAAATTTTTAATTTTCCCTTGCACAATGTGTCGGGACTTCACAGTCTTCCATAGTAAACCATACTAATATGCACCTTGGGGACACCTAGGAGAAGCCATATGGGTAAAAAGATGCTATTTTTCTGCTTGAATGATCAAGAAAGTCTATGGTAATTTCCTTAAAAAAAAAACTAAAAAAAAACTAATTTGGTTAGGTACAAGAACATTAACGTGTTTAAAAAAAACTAAAACTTTTGCTTAAGAACATATAAAAAGATTACGGGAATATGACTCCTTAGAACATAAACCTTTTAAAACATTTGGCTGGTGCAAGAATTGAATGGTGCCATTTTTTTTAGCATTTCTTTTACGCAGAAATTTTATTTCTTTATCTTTATTTTTTAAGTAATCAATTTTATCTTTTTTAATCTTTGTTTTTCTAATACACTTGTACTTTTGTCTGCACATTGCTGTAATGTTTTTGTGTTTTGTGTAAAGCAATTTGAATTGTCTTGTACATGAAATGTGCAATACAAATAAATTTGCCTTGCCTATATGCAAATTAAAAGATTGCCTCTTACATAAATGAATGGCACAGAGCTTTATTTGATCCCAGTTGTTCTAATTATAATTTAATAATTTAACAGGTTACGTACTTGAAGAAAGAAATCATCAAACGTGTTAAAAGTATGCTACGTTTAGTACAAGGCATTACATTGAGAGCTTAGCATTAAAACGCTGATATGCCATGAAAGCCAAGTCGCGTGTGTTTACAGTCAACACCAAAATGCTTCACAGCGCAGAGGATAAAGATCTTTACTGGCTAGCTTAATAGCTGGGCACCAACGTCTATCTGCAAGCAATGCTAAAAGGAGGCTAACTGTAAGTGTCCGGGTTGTGTGGCTACGAGTTTGTCATTGCACGCAATCGGGAGACTACAAAGTCAAATGTAGAGATAACGCATGTCAGCTACAAAAGACCAAATTACAACCTTTTTTTCACGAGCCTTACATTGGTCACATATAAACTGTCCTTAATGTCAACGAGACGAACATGAAAACGCTACTAGGTGGACTTTGTGTTGAAGTATGTATACTCACTCAAGTCAAACACTCTTGAGACAGCATAATTTTTACAGGCTAGCTTGTTCACAACTGTTTACAATGCTCGTCACATCTCACGTGGTATTCACTTCCGTTTATGGATCCACGTAGAGAGGAGGCTTGCCACCAGTGGTAATGCAAAAATAAACAAATAAATTAGTTTAGAGTTGTGTCAACTACTTTTTCGCTGCGTTGGTACGAAAACTGATGTCTCATTGTTACCTTTCCTGTGTGGGACATAATAGGATCAGATTCAGATTTGTTTATTTGTCATGTGCTGCTGGTAAACATGCAGTCAGCAATGCGTTATGGTCAAGAAGACCCACTATTTAAAGAAAAAGAACATTGAATGCTAAATGTAACATGTAAGCAAGGGAAATAAAAAACTAGTAATAATAATAAAAATAAATTAATTTTCTTTGAGGCGTTTTCCGACCGACAGTAACTGTGAAACAGCCTGTCAGCAGGCTCGTGATGGTACTACTGTAGAAATTTGGCGAAGATGCTGATGTTCATGCCAGACTTCCTCAATCTCCTGGCGAGCTTTTCCTGACCCCAGTTTTTGTCTGTGTTGTGACCAAAACAGATCCTCCATAATGTACGCCAAGGATCCTAAAGCTTCTGACCCTCTCTACTCATGATGTGGATGGGGGCGAAGGTGGGGGAGTCCATCACCATCGCTTTGCTGACATTCAAGGAAAAAGTTACTGTCCTGGCATCTGCTGGTCAGTGTTTTCACCTCATCTCTATAGGTCATCAGCCAACTTAAAGATGGAGTTTGACCTCTGCCCGGTGGTACAGTCATGACAAACAGGGATTACAGGTGGTGAGGGTTATGAACACATCCCTGTTGCATTGTTTCTTCATTCTTTTGTCCACTTCAAATTTGACAACCTTTTTATTCTTAAGAATGTTACAATTTAACAATACTTGTGTTTCTTGATTTTTCTAACACTACAATATAATTTAAGTTAAAACTAAAAATATACCTTACCATAAATACTTTTTTATGCTTATTTAACTAATAATGAAATACAGCATGTAACAAAACAATTATCCATGATGCCCTTGTGCCACATCACATACTTAATCAACATCTGTGTAATATCAACTTTGACATTAGATTTAATGGTTGTGTGTCCAAACGTTGTGACTGGTACTGTATATCTGTGCTGAGTTCAAGATGGAGAGGAATCAATGGTAAGCAAATTAGGAAATAAGGGGCTGGTAAGTAACTTTGAGTATAGTTTGACAACTACTACTTTAGTAATTTAAGTAATTCCCTAGAAAGTCAGCTTTCTAAGAAAACTTCTTTGTTTTTACTTACCTTAATAAAACACCTGACAAAGCATTCTAGAGCATTTTTTAAGCCATGCCCATACCTAAGTGAGCTATATCACTGGTGATGAGAAATTATTAATAAATCTGAAGCAACTTTTTGGATGCACAGAAATTAAAAATAAGTTCTGACATCCCAGTGTCAGTGTACATTTAAATGCAACATAAGTTTGGGGACTTGATGCCCCCCCCCCAAAAAAAGAAAAACAAAAAAAAAACACGTTATACTAAAATTACTTTATTACAGATGATTTCTGCTCAATATCCCTCTGCCAACACATACAATAACAATATAGTAAATTTGATCCTATTTTTCTAAACACCATTTAAATCGATTTTTAGCACTTAAGCATCTCTTATGTAGTATCTCCATAATCTCTGACATTCAGTAACAAGCTCCACCATCTATACATTTTAATACAAGTTATGAGTTGTAGTGGTAATGTGCCAAAGAATACTGACATTTTAAAAGAAATGCAATCTTTTCATCTTTTGCCTGTCACCCCATCATTATTTTCCAAGCCTTTTAATTTTGGCTACTAGACCAGAAGCAACTTGCCTTTGTGTTACATACATTTTTTGTCATTATCTCAACGATGATTGAAACCATTTGAGATGAAACAAAAGCAATGGTGATCTGGCTTGGCAACTCGGGTATGGCACAGTGTTTGACCGTAGAAGGAATCACTGAATTTAGTTGCCAGCTCTTGTTCAGTATCCCACATGCTTTCAGTCAGTAGGATAAAATCTGACATTGAAGTTTAAGTGAAATATTGTAAAAAATAAAATAAAATACAGGTTTGATGGCAAGGTCTTACAACTGACAATAATATCCAAATTCTTTCAGACACACTAAATCAAAGTAAATCAAACTGTAAATACAAACTTAAAGGTTGGCATGTATGAGAGGTCTGATTGACCTAACTTTCAAAAGACTGTCTTGGCTTTTGACTTATTGTAACAATCCAGTAATGCAAAGTACATTCTTGTTTTTTTGATCACATGTGAATAAATCAAAAGAGAATTCAACATAAACTGTGTTGTTACAGTAGCTGGAACTTATAGGCATAAAAACAAGAGTATTGGGATCAAATAAAACTTGAGACAATGCATACTTGCCCTGGTGGAATTTCTTGTAGGTTAAATTAAAATCCAACATAGAAACAAATGGATGCCAGCATTTTTGTGTCCTAACAGGGGAGAAAAAAAATATATATATATATAAATATATATATATATTTTCTCCCGTTAG
>JBAMHW010000009.1:13975316-13986888 GCA_037177495.1 Rhadinocentrus ornatus | reverse complement strand
TTTATTTAAAAAAACAAAACAGACAGCATCTGTAGGTAGCTCTGGTAGACCAAATGCTCAAAGGTGCTCAGCGGGGGTGGCATTTAAAGGAGATGACAGGTACAATATGAAGCATCGAGTCTGTGTACACAAAAACCCAGAATATCTTAGAAAGGCTGGCTAGTAAGAAAGTGGGTTTAGTTTTTAGATGTGTCCTAAAACTCACAAATGAACTTTTAGCTTCAACTTTAAGATTTAATGGAATATACTTTATACCTATTGTTTTGTTATCTCTTCAGAATTATCCTTGAATGCCTTTTTACCAGTTTAATATTTGCAAGTAAAAAACCTAGCTTGCATGAAGAGGGAGCTAAAAGGGGCACATAAGTTGTCAAAAGGCCTAAGTGCTTTTGGCACCTGTAGTTAAAAGGTCACTCTTTTAAGCCATGCATGGTTTCAGTTAAGCACTTCTCTGCAATATCATCTTGCAAGCTTGATTCAGTCATACCTGTAACTTTGTTTTGATGAGATCATATATCAGTTTTTATTTAGCACCTTATTAATTGTTAGTATTATTTGTTTGGGCCCCAAAGTTTTCTCAAGTGTTTCAGTTCAGTAGCGCGAAGCCTGCTGTCATGGTCATGACAATTAAATCAAGCTACCTGCTTACTCATCAGTAAACCTTTCTCAGTTTGTATTGTAGAAATTGTAACCAAAAATATCTAAAAACCCTGCAGCTTCTTTATTGTACTCTTTTCAAAGTCCAACATAAACACTAACAAAAGAAACCGCCTCAAAAGGATGATAAAAGCTATAGATTTGGGGAAGTGGCTTTTACTCACATATTGAATGTTACATACACTTAGCCTCATCTCTACTTGTGGGATAGCTCTTAAACATCACTGCACAGGTAAGTTTGACCTTTCCACATGCGTACCAATGAAACATTCATTCACCAGGAGCTAAAAAGTCACATACTCATTTTATAACATTAAAGTGCTTTGAAAAAGGCAGCAGTTACAAAAGGCACTAATAAAAATAAAGAAATCAGCACTAGTATTATTCTGAAAGGCCAATGAGTTTCCAATTTCTGTAAAACTCCTTCTGTGAATGCAAAGTGACATTTTCTGCAGAGGTTTCAAAGAGTGCACCTAAAGTATACGGTCATAAAAATAGAGTTACAGATATGCACAAATAATGTTCTCTTTCTCAACATTTATAATACAATCCAACTTCACTGCATATTCTGTAAATATAAAATTCCTGCAGAAACATCTGGGAAATGTGGAACTTCCAGGTGTTAAACCAGCCTGAACTAAAACATACATTTGTATTAATCAGAAATGAATTATGAAATTCAAAATGTTTATCTGAAAACATCTGAAACTGGTTTTAATGAGCCCAAAGCTGAAAAGGCACAGTGTTAGTGGTAGTCTGAAATGGTTAAGATGGGTTTGTTTGGTTCTGTGTTTGTAAAGTCTCATTGCTGTTGGGAATCAGAAAATGAGGAGAAATAAAACAAATGAATAAAAAATGGAATCTAATTTACAATAATGACCATTACAGCAGGCTGGTAGGACAGCAGCAAAGCATCCTCAGTTAGGTTTACTCTGTGTGTGTGTGTGTAGTTACGGTTCGTGAACAAAAATAAGTCTAGTGCGATTGTTTGATAGTACATTTTTAAGGACGCATAAAAAAAAAGCCTCTGACATGCTTTAAGTGTTTTATGTGCAAAATGATGGCTGTGGATAGCAAAATGCATTTAAAAAAATCTGTTTGCGAGAACTGTAAATAAATGCAAAGGGGATCAATGTGTTGACAATTAAATTGCTTATGTAACATAAATTTAAGGATCTGTGTGTGCTGATGAACTGCCATGAGGACGGGCTGTGCCTCTTACCAGCCCTTTTGACCTGAGCAATATTTATTTCATCACACAACCACGTCTATACGAGGGGAAAAATGGCAGGGAAGTGTCACAGAGACAACACTGTCCTGCTGTATCAGATGGGTTCTACATCTCCACTCAAACTGACTCCAGGGCTGACAGGAAGCCTATGTGTAGGAAAGATGTGACCCGTTGGATATTTGAGAGGTGACACTAGTACTCCTGCTCATACCCTGCTCATCGCGCCCTCCTGAGGGTGTCCTTCCCATTGCCTGGGGATTGTTTTGTATATCTCTACTGCTGCGAGAGACCATTGCTGCAGTTGATGGGTGGCCCCACGGTGGTGGACCTCCTCCTTGCATGCCCTGCCCCCAGCTTTGATGCATAGGTGCCCCTCCTGGACTTGAGCGATAGTGGTGATGGCTGCCTTGGTGACTTGACCCTACACGTGAACCATGGCTGCCCCAGTGTGGCCCTTGAGAGCTTCCAGATGGGTGCAGTTGCTGATGGTGACTCCAAACTCCTGGAGCACCAGGAAAGCTATGGCTGAGCGCCTCTGGTGAGATATTAGATAGCACCATGTTGCTGAAACCCAGGCGCATACTCTCTGAGTCAAAAGCCTCAACTTCTCTGGCTTGGCGTTCCAATAGGCTTCGGGTTCGTTCCAGGCGTTCATTCTGCAAGGATTGCATCTCTTCCTCAATCTACAGAAAGAGAAGGGGAAAACTGATGAAGTAAATGATCTTCACACGTCATAAGAGGACATTTGGTAGGTGCTCTAAGAAGCCATAATAAAAAGGAATAAATTGATTTAGACATAGAAGGGATACTTTTTTTCTAACAAATATGTCACACGCAGTTTGAGATTTATCTTCTTTATTGTGAAGTTAACTTTATATCAGACGGATAATCTTTAGGAGTTTAGAAGCATTCTAAATTTCCTGTAAAACTCAAATTTTGCAAACAATTGTCGCATTCAATCAAAGCAAATCTCCACATAGAAATGAAGTATTGAGTAGCACCTTTTGCTCCAGCAGGGCCCGACGTAGTAACACTCTTTGCTCGAGGGCCATCTTCTCACGGTCATGCTGGGCATCAGTCTGCATCTTGATCTTGCTCTGGTAAGCATTGAGAAGCTCCAGCTCCTGCTGTAGCTGCATTTTTAAGGCTTGGCACTGAGACTCCTGAGTCTCATCCAGACGCAGCTGAAGACAGAGAGACAAACTGGTATAAAGACCCAAAGTGCAAAATACACTTATTTATGTTTGGTTATAGAAAACTGAAATGCTGGATACACTTTATTTATTCTACTTTTCACACTCTCTGCTAAACTCACCGCTTGAGTGGAAAGCATTTCATTGATGGAGTGGTCATACTGCTCAGCCAAAATGGCAAGTTTACGGTGCTGCTCCAGCTTCAGCCGCTTAAGGACAGCTTTGTGCTCTGACTTTGGTGTGGTCTCCAGCAGGTGGTTCCTCAGTGCTTTATACTGCCTGGTCTGGATCTTACATGTGTCCTGAAACTGCTTCTTGATCTGTAGCTCTTTGGACTAGGAAGTGGGAAAATGTAATGTAAATGAATAGATAATATATGGACAACTTTACAATTGAATTCACTTTACACATTGACCATTTATTGGCTCAGATTAATCAAGCAGAACAAGAAAATCTGGTTTGAGATCACTTCTAGAAATGAGGTGAAAACACTGACCAGCAGTTACCTGGTTTTTTAAGTCAAATTACAGGTATATCAGTACAGACCTGAATCTCCCACATATTGGACTATAAAATCTATAATTAGGTGTTTCAGCCAGTCCCAACAAAAGCAAAATGAAGAATGTCTTTCAGAAACTAAACTGACCATAAAAAAATCTTACAATTGCCAAGAACATTTTGGCTGAAAGAAAATGACACAATGAAATTAAATGTATATACTGTAAATACTAAGAAATGTCTACAAACCTTGAGGCTCTTGGGTTGCTGGCGAACCTCCATGACATGTTTTCGTCTTAGTTCTCTCTCCCTTCGCTTGTTGTACTCCTGCTGATTGGTGAGCTCCGTCTGGTGCTGCAGCCGGATCAGCTCGGCCCTCGTCTTCTGGATAGTGCAGAGCTGGCGGAACTCCAGTTCCTGCATGGACTCGTGGTGCCGGAGAAGCATGGCGTGTTCCAAGTCCTTCTGTGTCTGACGCTTGTTTAACTCCTAATAACAATCAACAAGATCAAAACAAAAAGGGAAAGTTGCTCACTCAAGAAAAATTAGGAAACAAGTGTGTCATAAGACTCAGCCGTGCTGACCTCTCTCACTAGGTCCCTTTCAATATTGTGGCGAGCGATCAATATCCTCCTTTTGAACCTGCGACACTCCAGTTCCAGGTACTGCCTTTGTTTGCGCTGTAAGTTGGCCTCCTCCTCTGCTTGGTAGTGTTGGAAGTTCTCCTTCTGCTTGGACAACCACTCCTGCTTTTCTTTTTTGGGTGTTGACTGGTTTTCATTCAGCTCCTAAAAGGAAAAAAGAACTGCGTATCACTAGTCGAAACAACTTTTTAGTTTTTGAACAATATTTATATGCAAAGTAAACTGATACACTTATGACAAAAAAAAACTCAGTGAATATTTCAACCTCTTTAAGTTGCTCCTTGCGAAGTTTGTATTCCCGTTTCTGGGATTCCAGGAAGCCGTTAAGCTCTTTTTTCTGCTGACTCTGGATATGCTGCTGGAACTTCTTCTCATCATTGCTAAAGGTTTTTGCCTGATGAACAAATGCACATCTTTATCACTTTGATCAATGTAAAGTAAAAGTCAATGCAGTGAAACCTCGTCAGCTGCATTTCTACCACAAATATCCAGAACCTTTAATCCCAGGGAGAGGGAACACCAGTTCCTTTGTACAGTTCTCTGTCAATATTTCCACCACAGTCTTAAGACCAGCAAAGATTAGGTAAATTACTCTGATGATGTAAGAAACACAACCACTATTTTAACACATCTCCTTTGTGTGAATTCATACAACAAAGTGCTCACTACTCTAGCAGGTTGCCATAATGATGGGCTTAATAAAAGACAAAGATGCTACCATATAAAGACACTAATATGCAAAACAACAGTATGCATGGAGGAGGCAAACTATACTGCTGTAAAAATTATGTCATTATTTGCATAAGGTGCATGGGTCAATTGGGGAAAAAAAGATTTCTAGGAGTTCTAGGAGTTCTGCTTCAGTATACTCTGACTGATAAATGTAGATATGAACAGAAGTCTCTAAAACCACATCTAAATTAAAAAAAGTTGAAAAATCGGATAAACATCTCACCCTGGAAAGTGAAATTAATGCTAATGGTTTTTACAGCTGGGGTCATCCCTGAAAAAAAGTGTTGGTTTGATTACAACTTCAACATGAAACAACATTCGCAAACACCACTTATGACTAACAAGGGCAAAAAAAATCAATAAAATAGATCTCTGTAAAGATCCTGTTGTCAGACTCTTCTAACAACATTCTGACCGTCACTTGCAAATTAAAGAACACAAAATTATGAGACTCTAAATATGGAATTCACAGCAAAGTTTTAATACCCAACTATAAAAATAATAATAAAACCTGAATTCATCTCTTGGACAAGGTTGTGCAGTAGAAACATAATTTTAAGAGAACACATGAATGTGTTGAAATCATACATCTTTCTCCATGGATGCCTGATGTTTCTTGATCAGCTTTTCCAACTCTTGGGCAAAGCTATTCCTCTGATTCTCCAGTTCCTTGTCCAGCCGGAGCCTATGCTCATCCATTTCGGCCTTCAGCTTGTTTTCAAGCGCCATCAGCTGTTTCTGATGCTGCCGCCTCATGCGCTTGTAGCCCAGTATCTGCTCTCTTAACTCTGAATCCTGCTCATGCTCCTTAATCTGGCGAGTGAGCTGTTAAACAGAAGACACAGATTTTCTTTATATTGGGTTGAAGTAACATATTTTTGAGACAATATATAAAGGATGTAATGTTGCCACAATCTTCTCTATCTTACATATTATATTATCAAAGGGCATAATTTATTTCATGTACTTATTTTACTTAAATAAAGAAATGCTTTTTTTTTTTCTCTTTTTTTTTTTAGCCTTAAAGCAAAATTGTTTACTGATCATGAGGACAATTTATGATAAGAGGTCTTCTTATGAACAATTCATGGAGGTGGAACATGCTCTGCAGACATATAAGCAGTTATTTTAGCCATAAATGTATTTGCTGTACAAACATAATAACAGTGTTGTTACCACGGAAGCTGTGCGTATAGTAGCAAAATGTTCACGATTTCGCCTTGGCCGTGGTGTTTGTGCAGTAGAGGACTGTGGCTCTGTTGGTCGGTTGTGAGGCTCTGGCACTTCATTGCATGTCTCTTGCTCCTAAGAAGTTAAAAATAAAAACACAAATGAACACTTTCAGCTCAAGATAAGATTTACCAATCAAAAGTAACATATACAATGTCTCTTGTTACATTTCACAATTGTGGCAGTGATAATAAGCTCACCAAATTATAAATATCTAAAGGAATATTATAGAACAAGGTTTCATTGCACACTGAAGCCTTGACCTCTTACAGGTTTGAGATGTATAACGGAGCTGTTGGACATCACTGTGTGGTCTCCATCCATGTCCACCTCGCTCTTGTCATCGCCCGCATCTGTTAGACTGTTGACGGAGCTGCTCTGAGAACTGGCGCTGATCGACATACTGGGAATGGACTGGTTGCTCCCAACACTGTTAACTGTGCCCGTCCCACCCACAATGTGTTCTGGCTCCTACAAATAAAAATTTACAAATAACACAACACAGTCACAAGGTTAAAACAATACTCATACATAATGTACAATAACAGAAAACTCTAACACAGCAAGCCAAAAATGGCTGAAAGAGTCGCATGACAAACCTCTTCTTCATCTTGCGCCTCAGTTGTGGGGCCATTGCGGGCTTCCTGAAACAAGAGCTTCTTCATTTTACGATACTGCAGATTGTCTAGCTCCCGGACTGCATCTTTAGTCCGATTTATCAGGTCTATTAGAACTGATTCTGGTCGCTCACGCTGGACAAATGCGTGCTAGAGGAAGGACACAGAAAATCAACATTGTTAACATCAAATTCTAATGCAGATAAAAAGAACTGACCACAAGGTATGACAAACCTGTTTTGGTTCCTACCTTTACAAGCTCCTCTGAGTTTGGTCTGTCCTGGGGAATTTTCTGAAGGCAAGAATCTACAAAGTTTCGGAAATAATCCGTCCTAAAGTTGTGTGATAAAATATGGATAAAGTTCAGAATGCAGTTCATCAATGATATCAGTTGTTTTTTTGTTTTTTTTAAATACAATTAAATTAGCTTTTAAGTTTAATTTTGGCTCACCATTCAGTTGATTGCAGTGTGGGGCTCTCATTCTGTGCTATGTGGTATAAGGCACTCATTGCATTCATGTTGAACAGTGGAGGCTTCCTCTCAGCTACAGACCGATAAGATTGCAATAAGGAGAAACATGATGCCAATTAGAAATAAAGAAAGAGAAAAAATATTACAGTTTGGAATGAGAAGGTGAGGAAATTTAGTGAGTGTTAGATGAGCATCAAGCCAATAGTAATGCACCTAATTCAACACAGGTTATCCCCAACGACCAAATGTCCACCTTTCCATCATATTGACCCTCATCCATAGCTAAAATTACTTCTGGAGCCATCCTGAGAAAAGAAACACACACACACACACCAAACAAAACAGCAGTATGTAAATAATAATTCATTTTAAAAAAAAGTGCTTAAGATCGTGTTTTATAGCGTACCAATATGGGGTCCCAACGAAGGAATTAGCAGGACAAGCAATAGATGCAGAGCCAAAGTCTGCTAGTTTTACTTGACCTGGCTCGGTCAGGAGGATATTTCCTGCCTTTATGTCTCTGTGGAACATAAAGAAGGAAATGATTAAAGCTTCACTCAGAAGGCCTGAGGGCATTATACCTTGGCAGACATAAAACAGTTACAACACTCACCGGTGAATCATGGTGTGGGAGTGAAGATAAGCCAAACCTTGAAGAGCACCATGGGTAATTGCCGCTATTTCAACCTCTTGCAGAGGTTTCTTGTGAACTGGAGAGAATGCATCATTAGTTGAATAAAGCAGAACAAAAAGTGACAGGGTGATAAGTAAATAGTGAGATAAACATGCAAACGGGAGACTAACTCATGCAGCCTTATGCAATGAGTTCCAAAGCTTTCAACTCACCTTCTAACAAATCTGAAGCTGAGCCCAGGCAATATTCCATTACAAGCTGCAACGAAAAAATTGGTGTGAATTTAATTTTTTTCAACCCTACACAGTCAATTCTCAATAAATAAGTGTAGCACATTATCACAGATTTGATTATTTATTTTTTTAAACCTTTACCCAAGCTGTGTGCTCTCGCAGGTAACATCCTTTGTACTCTATGGTATTTGGGTGTTGTATTCTCTGCAGAAATTTCACCTCCTTGATTATGTCTTGCCATTTCTGTGAAAACAGTTAAAATCATAAAACTACAGTAGCAAAATGTTGCTTTCAAGTAAGACCTTTTTAAGTTACTCACAAGTTGCTATGCATTTATCCAATTTTTAAATACATACATACATTTTTTTGTTGGAATGAAAACCAAAATTATCTGGTAAAGTTTATACGAGCTCCATTGTGGAGATAGGAGAAGGTTGCACATGTTAGGCTTACAATAATTAGTGCAAGACTCCATTAATTAAGCCTTCGTGGTACACCGGCCAGACAGAAGTCATTCTTCACTAAAAGGCACATGACGGCCAAGTTTACCCAAAGGGCGCCTGAACAACTCTCAAAGCATGATAGCTTAACTCTTCTGTTCTGATGACACAACCAACCACCCATTATTTTAACATGTTAACATCAACGACAGCATTATTCTGAGGGAACGATTTCCTGCAACAAATGTTAAGAAACTTGTCATTATGAAATGAAAGATGTATGTGGAGCAAATTTTACTAAGGGCTCATGCTTTTTGGAAGACAGAAATACACAAAGCGTGTCAAGAAAAACAGGAACAACTTCAGGAAAATATGTTAAAGTGTTCTGGACCAGAGCCCAGTAAAGCATAAGAGACCTAAAAATGGATGTGAACTGACACTCCCATCCAACCTGGTTGGGCTTTTAGCCAAAAATAATGGGATATATTCCCAAAAGAAAGGTGTGTCGAGTTTATAGGCCAATTCCCAAGAAGACTTCATATCTTGTTATTGCCCATAGAATTTTTACAAAGTTCTAAATAAATGGTCTGAATAGTTATGTAAATGTGAAAAGTCTCATTTTAAATCAGATTACCAACCCCCCCAAAAAAGAAGAGAAAAAAAGCAGACCTCCGTGGACTGCTTCCCGCTATAAGACATCTTCTTGATGGCCACCACATCATTTGTCTGCACATCCTGTGCCTGAAATATAAGCACATTACATCAGCTTTATTGAATATTTGTAACAATAATATCAAGTTAAATTTGCTGACTTGGGGTGAATAAAGAGCAAAATTTGTTTAGTTTTTTTCTAGATATTTGGATATCATTTCATATTTTTATTAATTCTCATTAAATAGCATTAAAACATTTTGTACCCTGACTGTAGATTCATTGCAGTTGCTGATTTTAAAAGATTTTTTTGTAGAGCTAACTGACTGCACTTCAAACTGCATAGACATTTAACAGGTGCACTTTACACCATCTTATCTTTGAAACTGAATAAAGGTGTCATCACCTGGTCTTTTCATGTATCCACTGTCCTCTTAAATGTCTTAAAATATTTTTTTGAATATTTATATTAAAAAAAAAATAATAATAAAAAAACAAAAAATTAAACAGAGCTTGTTCTGACCCTGTGCTCATACCCGAACTTTGTCTTGTGAGAGTTCATGCAAACTTTTGCCTAATGTTAATCAGGTGTGTGCTGATTGGCTGCAGGGAGGCCAGAATGGAAGGGGGCTGGCCCAGTGCATCCGACTCAAAAACATCAACAGCTTAAGGCGGATTTACGCTTGCGCAGCATCTGCGTGCAGCCGGCTACGGCGTAGCTGATGCTGGTGAGTTTGCTTTCGCACTCGAGCGTAAGGGGGATGCGCGTCGTTTTGGGGTCATGTTGCAGTTTCTCCTCCAAATCCCAAGGTAGCAGAAGGGGTGGTATCGGCCAGTAAACTCACCACATCGGAGTTATTTTGATGATTAACTTCAGTTCGGTAGGTATTTTCTGTTTTAAAACAATGGCGTCCAGTATGGTTAAGTGTCTTTATTAGTTTGTGGAAGAAAATGAATAAATAATTCGATCAGCCTCTCATCAACTTGATCCACTGGTAATTGTTTTTAGAAACGGTGGTTACCACACAAATTCAGCCACAAGATCCAGATATAAGGCAACATGTGATCACAAACTGACCAATCACAAGGGAGTACATCCGCGTAACCATCTGCGTAGCAGGGGTGCACGTCAGGTCTGGAAGAGGTGCGCGTCGAGCCTCTGCGGAGCTAGGCCAAGCCTACGGTGGTAACGCGGACGCAGACGCCGCGCAAGCATAAATCCGCCTTTAGGCTGAGCGAACCTGACCAAGCAGCAACTTACGGAATTCAGCCATTTATGTTTGAACCAGACTCCGAGCCTGAGAATAGAAATACTGAGATGGTGGGAGAAGCATGTTTACAACAAAATTAAAACACGGGGCTCATTTGTACATTGCAGGGGGTTAAACTTTTAGGCTCGTCCCTTAGCATTAGCGTTAGCTGCGTCAGCTTTACTCACAGTCGACATCTTGAAACAACTTGTTATGGCGACTGCGATAGGCTGAGCAGGTGATTTTAGGCGTGGAAGAGGGGCTTAATCCTGTGATGACGCAATCACAGGAGCAAATTAAAATCACATGTTTGCGAGAGTTTACCCTTGTTAGTGGTTCTGCTGTGAACAAAGTGCCCAGACGGAAAAACTCGAGTATCTTCAAAAGAAAGGATATCAGGGAAGTTAACACTTCAGGCCAATACCAATAAAGATGTTTTAACTTGAAAAAGTGCAATTTCCGTGTGATGACTCCTTTAATAGATAAACTGAAGGTTATAAACAAGGTTATTAGGACACCATCAGAAGCACAAAATATGACATTTTATCAATTTCATGGACACACTTAAGTCAGCCAAATATCCCGAAATGCTTAAAAAAATGCCTCTGTGTTTCATACATTGTTTAAATACTGAAACAAAAACTAATTTATCAAGTCCATCCCAGTAGTACGCAAAGTTACAACACCACATTAGACCCATTAGATAAAAACACGTTGATAATATACTTTTTAGAGTATTCGGGATTTCTTGTACCCTTTTTTACTCAAATAGGATATTAAACTGTACAACTGATTAGGGCTCGACCGACATGGATTTTTTGAGGCCGATTGCGATTCCGATATTTGGCTCAAAAAAATTCCGATAACCGATTAATTGGTCAATTTAAAAAAAAAAATATATATATATATATATAATGAATAAATTTACTTCATTTTTGGTTCATTAATGCTTGGACCACCACTTCAAAACAGAAGAATCTCCAAAAACATGCAACAAAGCATTAAATAACTGGGAAATTAAAATAAATAACCTTAAAAAAGTTAATTTATAAATTAATTATTAGATTTAGGTTAAAGTAAAGGTAGAAAT
>JBAMHW010000009.1:13962458-13975216 GCA_037177495.1 Rhadinocentrus ornatus | reverse complement strand
AACATGGGTGAAGTTAGCAAAACATTATTTTTGCAGCCTTCTGATGCCCTTTAAAGTTAAATTACATTTTCTTTACTCCAATATTTTCTTTGCCATGAAAAATATCATAGCATATATCATAAATAAACCAAAATAAAAAACAGATATGCTTTTCTCAAATGTCAAAAAGATGTCATCTTTGATATAGTTGTATTTTATATATAATGGTCACAAATGGTTTGGCAATAATTGTAACACATAGTGAGACACTGTTACAGCCTGTCACACTAGTATTTTTTGACAAAGTAAAACTAAGGGAGCCATGACATCATGACGGTGTCTGAAGACAGACTAATAAGTAATTAATAAATTAATTAATTGATTAATAATAAGTTTTCGGTGCAGCAGTGAATAAACCTCCTCCCCTCTGCATTCACCTCTCTTACTAAAATACGCCTCAACCTGCAGCTGATGGAGTGATGAAAGTTTGTTCTGTACTCTCAGATATTTTGTACACTTACGTTATTTCTGCAGTTACTGGCTACTTAGCTAATGCTATGCTAAGTTGGGATAAAAAACAGCGATGTTATTGCTAACATAGATGGTTGTTATGACCGTATGGCCGTATGTTAGGAATAACTTAACCACACGATATGTGTGAACTGCCGACATCAGTCGGTTCTTGGCTACAAGTCAACGTTGCAATGCTCCAACATTTTACATGCACATCCTGTTACGGTGCTTCACACTCCAAAATAAGAGTTCCGCTTACAGCAGTTAGCCAAAACATTACAATGGTAAGCTAATTTAGCACGACTTTAGCAATGCAGCGTAAATAAAAAAAAGCTGACCGACATAACGAAGCACACGTCACTCGTCATTATACGCGACAAACAGAGTTCAACTGAAACTGGAGACATGGCGAGTCATTAATTTCACAGCATTATTATAAACTTACCTGTCGGCAAGCTCCACTCGGTCCACTGCTTAATGTAACCTGGCTATAGCTACTAGCTACCCCGTTGGAAAGACAGGGATTGAATGCAGTCAGAGCTCTATCTAGTGGACAAACGCTGCAATGACATCATTCTGCACGACTCCGACACTTAACAGCATTTACTGTTTTATGAGAAAGGAAGACTAAATCGGCGTATAATCTGAAAAACAACGGCTGATATTGACCATTTTGAAAAGGGCTAATTTCTGCCGATTTAATCGGCCTGCCGATTAATCGGTCGGGCCCTACAACAGATTTTAACTTATCACTGCCTTTCTATTAGACATTAATTTTTTATTTCAGTGTCTATTCTAAAAGACAAACAGAAGTCAGTGTGTGCCAACATGGTTGCATCACTAAAGATAAAAAGGATCTACAATCTCTGACCAGCCTCCTCAGAAATAGTTTTGAGGTAAGACCAAAAACAGGTTTTAAGATTATACCATTAGCTTATCCAGTGGAATACTCACAAAATATACGGCACCGAAGCTGCCATGTCCAATTTCACGCAGATCTGTGAAAAGCTTTTCGGGATCCTCCTTAAAGAAGAGTTCAGCAATATCGGGGTCCTTGAGGCTCCCCGCCCGATTGCTGTTGGGCATAATGGGGAGTTGGGGGGCAATGCCGCTGACGCCAGGAACTATCTGGGTCTGCGACAGCGACCTGAAGGCCCCCACTGTTGGCTCATCTGCAGGACAGTGGTTTCATATGTGTTCAGAGCTTTAAAAAAAAAAAAGAAACAAGGAAGAGAAAAGTGGAATCATAAAACAGCAACCAAATATTTTGTAACTTGAAATATTAATTTGTTCCTTTAATGAATTATAACATTGTGGATATTGTGGACTGTTTTAAAAGGTTCGTCTACAATGTTAATGCCATGAAAGATTTTTTTTTTTTTTAAGTTTAATTCATAGAGTAGCTCTTTGAATTGTGTAAACATGTTAGCAGCAGTGCCAAACAGATTAAGAGAAAGCTATGCAAAACATCAGCAGGTGCAAAAGAGCAGAATGGCCAGCCAGAAATTCTGAGCCTGTTTCCATAGTTACAGCAACTACAGTAATGTTATCAGTGGGCTCTGTCCTGACCACCTTACTGCTAAGAATACAACAATTAAGTGTCTTATAGTTGACTTGTGCTCAGTTCAAACAAAGTAACCAATGTAACACCAGCCTGCTTCACAGTGTGAAAGATACCTAAACTTCAACACAAGTCTAACACAAGTGACAGGCCTACTACTCAAACCACTTAGTACTTAGTAAACACATTTTCATACAACACACCTAATAATCTTCCTATTTAATGATTGAGTAATTATTTAATTAATATCTCAAAACATTTTCCCAATAATAATAATAATAATACTAAATAGTGGTTTACAAACATGTTACTTGTTCTCAGTTTATTTGCGAGATCTTTAAAGAAACCACAAGAGCAACTGCTCATCATCCAGATGGATAGATCATTTGTTTGTGTTGCTCCCCAAATGGAAAAATCACATGTGAAAAGCACCATGCTTATGAAAAATGTATGTATTGAGTAAAGCTCACATGAAACAGAACCCTACTGGAAACTGACTGTAAAGATCTGAAAATATCCACAGTATGATATTTTTATTAACTTAATTAAAAGGCTAACTGTACAAAAGCAAAACTATCTGCATTAGTACTAGAATAATGAAGTGAAAATGTGTTATATTTTTCCTTCTAAAATGTTAATTTTAAGTTTAAAATAACAGTAACAGAAAGCACATTGCATAAATCCCCACTTCATTGTCAATCTTAAACTTTTCATAATAAAGTTGTTGTAATACCATCCTTCTCAATGTGGACTGTAAAAGATCACTGAGGAAAATTTACTGAGTCCATGTGGCTCAGATGATCAGCTGCAAACAGATGCAGAGCTGACGCTAGAGTCACAAGACTTCTTTCCCAGCCTGAGAGAAACAGCCTTCAGTTCAAGCAGACGTCTTTTGTCTCACAATAACACTGAACAACCCACTATTCTACACAGATGCAGCCACAGCCCTGAAATAAAAGGCTCATTACCACGTGAGACTGTGCCTCTTTACTGCCATTGTTCTTTACAACGTTGTTGCCGCTCAGGGACATAAGTTGTCATATTTCATGACAGCATTTTCAACCATGGACACGTTAAGTGTAAAGTAAGTGATGATAACTGATACCTTCATAAAACACCCCAGAGTTCCAGCTAACACTCGCTTGCATAAGAATGCAGCAGGACAGGACAACAAAGCTAGAGGGCTGGAATTCACAATGTATGCCCTCACTGTGCTGCATTTCTCAGCATTTCCTGTCCGCACAGCTAAGGGGACATAGGGATGGGCCCTGGTGAGCATTCTGACAAGTGATTATCTTACTTCCTTAACCAAACAGCAAAAACAATTAAACACAAAAAATTAGATTAATAAAAATACTTTTAAGACAAGATTTGTCAAGCAAAACACTCTCGTAGAAGCTCAAATTGGATGTCACTTGACTTGCACATTTAAACATAACATATTGAAAAAAATTGATGCCACAAATAAATTCTCATTATAAAAATCATCAACTTGGGAACTCACCTAAGGAAATCTGCCAGTTAACATGTTATCCTCCTCATTTTTAGCTTTTACACCATACAAATAACTGACTTTTACAAACATAAATATAAAAAACTAGCTTTTTTAAAAAAAAATAGATCTGGTTACTTAAGTGATTTCCTTGAATGACTTCAAACAATTACATAAACATACAACCGCATTATTTTACTAACTGAATGTGATTGCAGCTGGGTCTGGGTAGATGTTTGCAAATACAGCGTTGTTATTGTTCTGGAAAACCCTTTGCATGTTCAAAGTTTAGAGTCACACGAGTTTCACGTGTCAGCTGAGAAAGTTAAATTTACAGTCTACATAAAACATTCAGCCATCCCAAGAGTCAAATGTGTGCAATGAACTCAGAGGTTTGATGGTATCCCAACAAGCCAATGTTGAATGTGGTGTTAGCTACACACCAAACTTAACGTTAGCCAAGTTACGTTTGATATTATTAAACCACCTAAGAGATTCGCGTCGTGTTTACTAAGAAAACAGTTTCAGAACTACTTCAATGACGGGATTTAAGCGACAGTTGAGTGTTATTTTAAAAAACATGTTAAATTAGCAAGGTAGCCTGTGTGATGTTTGCTAAGTTAGCTTAGCCACTTAGCTGAAACTCACCCTCCTCTGACAGGCCAGCTTTCAGCGCTGTGGAGACTGTCGTATAATTCAAGACACTTAAGGATTATAAAGTATGCTTCCCGTTGCATACCCAGTGCGACAACTTCGTGAGCTAAATCCTTGTGTGTCTTCGCGCTGTCAATCCATTGTACTGCGCACGTAAGTGAATAATTAAAGGTTAAAATCCCCACCCTTGAAGTAACTAAGGTTGCCACAGTTTTCAGATCCCACTCCCAGGCAGGTCCCAAAGATGGCTGCCGAGCGCTCCACCGTCGCCTCCCTTCGTGAAAATACGCTGGGAAAAATGTGAGGGAAGTTCAAACATTCCCCCCCCAAAAAACCACCCATAAACAAACTGTATTAGCATCCGCGATGTCGTTGTCTGAATTTGGTTTTTAATCTAATCCACAGGTATTTGAATTATTAAGTTATGTGTGTGTGTAGCTAACTCTGCCTGAGTGTCAGTCTTCTTTCGACATGCTGCAAACGGCAGTTCCGCGCCCTGCTTGTTGTAATAAACTTTGTCTGACCCAAGAACGCTCAGAGGCGGAGACGCTGAAGCATATTAGAAAAATACTTGACCTGAATTATTTTACCGAGCAAATAAACTCTTGTAAAACTTTAAAAATATTGGATCTTATGTCCCTTATTTTTATTTATTTTTTTAGTTTCACATCAATTTTCTTATTATAAATCATTGAACATAGTAAAAAAAAAATTTCTGGCTGAAGATTGTTATTTTATCAATATATTGTACAGAGTGTGGATATACCGGTATTGACCGTTAATAATAAAATAATTAAATGTTGATTTTATTTTTTACACATATGGCGATGTAATTGAAAGCAAATGCAATTTACCACTGGGATTAATAAAGTATTTTTCATTTTCATAATATTTTTATTGTGAATGTTGATAATTATTTGGTGTAAATCAGATATAGTGTCAGCCATAGTGGGCAGTAGATTAAGTCACCCTTAACTAACTTTACAAACTGAGAGAAGATGATCACATGGATGAATAGCACAAAATAAAGGGTATTTCAAATTACCCAAATTACCTTTATGAAAACATGCTGGTATAAACATCAACATTGTCCCATTGTTAAACACTTTCACTGCCATATTATAAAACTATTATTGATACATGATCTGTTATCTGTGGAAAAGTAATAATAATAGTTTATTGTTTCAAAATCTAAGTGGGTGTTGTTAAATTGTTTGTTGCTTTTCAAGTTTTGTATTGGTTGTCATAAGATAAGGGTTTAAGAAAATCCACAGATAGATATAAACCTTTTATCATGAGCATATAAATGGAAGATTTTATTTTACCTTTTGCAAGGTTAGTTATCAAAAGCTTGTGACCGAATCAAAATATATGTTATAGGCCCTGACACAATGGCAACAGCATCCACTGATTTAAAGACGAAAGACACCATCTGGCTTGTTATCAGTGCATAGTTAAACAGCTAGCATCTGGTAAAGAGTCCATATATTAGTAAATGGAACATATGCTGTCATCCAGGAAACATCAGAAAACATATTTTTGTTTAATGGAAGGCTTTCATTCTCTCATGACTATGTTAATTACAACCTACAGATATCATAATGTCAAAGCTTTAAAGTATGAGTTCAGATGTTAAACTGGCTTGCCTGCAGTCCAGACAAAAACTCCAAGCAATCAAAGGAAAAAAAAAAAAGAGAGAAAAAAAGTTACTTGAGTAAAAAACAATCTTTTCTCTTCAGGGAAACTCCAGAAGTTGAGAGCCAGACTAGAAAAGGATGAGTCATTGGATTGCTGCTGGTGATGAAGAAGATTAAATCTCACTAGATAATGAAAAAACTGATCATTAATGCAAGTTAATAGTGGCTAATATCAAAGTGTCCTCTTCATACAGTATAATTTGTGATTACATTTATTTACATTCTGTGAGGTAAAGAGAGAAAACATGCAATTTAATGTAATTCATACATACATAGTTTCATTTTACTTTGTATACAAGATGCAAAACAGCTGAGTCATCAACCAGACTTGTATTTTGAAACAGATATTTCCTGTAGGGTCTAAAGACCCGCCTCCGTCATGACGTCAGAGAAGCTACGGAAGTAGAATAGCTGACATTCCCACATGGTAAAAATGGCTGCGAATGAGGAAAAACAACAGGGCCACAGACCCGGCACATACAAGCAAAAAAATAAGGGTCACAAACATGGGAAACATCGGACAAAAGGAGAAATTGAAAGAGAAAATAAAGGTAAGCCGTGTTCAGTTATAAAGAGTTTCCTCTGCAGTCGTCTAGCCTGTGGTTGTTCCCTCTAGAAACACGTGTCTAATCTCGTGGAAACTTGAAAAGTTGGAGGAAAATATTACTAGTACTAGTTACTGGTAATGAAATCTTTGTTTTTTAAAACGTGTTTCCTGTAGGTTGTTTAGTGACGACGTACCGCATGGTGTTATTTGGGGACGTGGAAAGTTCAGTTAATGTGCAGCCATTTAAAGCTTGAGGGTAACTAATCAGAAATGCCCACGAATTTTGATACTTTTGTTTTAGTGAAAAAGAGGATTTGTTATTTAAAGTTGTTTAAAATATTATTTCAAAATAGTTTTTTTATGATCAGTGTATTGAGTAACAGGTTAAATATGAATCATGAACTTCCTAATGAAAATTAAAAAGTAGATGTTGAAAAAGCATTGTAGTCATAGCTCTAACTAAGGTAAACAAGGATATTTGATGAAACGGTGGCCAATCATATGTAACTATTTATGCTCACAGTTGCAGAATATATCCACTGCTAAAATGTTTTGGACAAAAATTAAAGGAGTTATGTGAGATTTTGTATAAAGTAGGCTACTACGAAGAATTCTGCTGTATTTCATGTAGAACAACCCCCCTATTTTTAAGTTAAAATATTCAGGTCAGCTTTTGAAAATGTGCACCTAAATATATATTTACTGCTTCATGCTGTAGATATTTGTCCTATCATTTGGCAATCTTAATAATACAGTAATACATCTTGGTGTTGAACTGTCTCAAGGGAGGGTGTCAGTGACGGCCCTTACCAAAAAACAGAGAAAGGAGCTTAAGAAGATGGACAGAAGACATAAAGCAAACCAGCTACGCAGAAATAAGAAAGACACGGTAAAGTTCTATGTCCTCTGAACAAACAAATAAAAAAATAAACTTTAATTCTGATTGATGTGGCAGAGTTAACATGTCTCTTGCTGTTGTAGATCCTGACAGAAAAGCGGCGTCTAGGCAGCAGAGATGGTCCTCATTTGGTTGCTGTGGTGTCCCTGCACGCCGGAGCTGATGCTAGTGCTGTTACCAAACTGCTATGTGGAGAGGGTGCTGGAGGCATTGTACATCAAGAGCAATGTGTCAGTGGTGTCAGTGACAGTTTTGGGCTGATTTTGCCACGTTTTAAACAAAGGTTCACCTTTCTAAACCAGAGCTCAGGTAAGTTGGGGTGGGGATGTTGCTCAAAAGGGGGGAAAACATGGAAATTGTTTGCATGAATAGTGTTGTCGACTTGACTGATATGAATTAGGCTTTCAGTCAACATGTCAGCCCCTGTAATTACTGGATTTAACATTTATGTTAACTTTGTACATTTATGTTTGCCTTTGTTTTTCTCTTGTCTGTGTGATGAACATTTTTTATTCCTCCATTGTAAAACTTCCATAATTGTTTCTTTGATCAGCTGACATGCACTCCCTGCTGGATGTGGCGAAGATTGCAGATAGCCTTGTGTTTGTGCTGGACTCCACCGAAGGTTGGGACAGCTATGGAGACCATTGTCTCTCTTGCCTCTTTGCCCAGGGCCTCCCCAGTCACGGTGAGTGCTTCCTGTGACTCCTCCATTCACACAGATTTTTAATTTCATTAGAGATTTTTATTCACTAAATCTTTATCTTCTAAATCCCTTCTGTGTAGCCCTGGTATGTCAGGGTGTGTCTGAGATTCCTGTGAAGAAGAGGGTTGAATCCAGAAGAGCTTTATCAAAGATCACAGAGATCCGCTTCCCTGATGCTCGTCTCTTCCCTCTGGATTCAGAACAAGATGTCACTCTTCTTCTCAGACACCTGGGCTCTCAGAGACAGAGAAAGCTGGGTTTCCGTTCCAGACGTTCCCATCTTTTAGCTCAGCATGTCAGCTTTACACCAAACAGTCCTGCTGAGGGGTCAGGTGGTGGTCCTACTGGCCTGGGAACCCTCTGTGTCTCTGGGTATGTCCGTGGCCATTCTCTTCGGGTTGACAGACTGATGCACATCAGTGGGCATGGAGACTTTCAGCTTAGTCAGATTGATGCCCCATCAGATCCTCTTCCCCTCCACCTAACTACAGCAAGACAAACAAAACTTGGCAAAGGAGACATTGAAATGCAGGTACCTATTTGTATTTATTTATTTTGTGGGGGGCTGGAAGTAACTACTTAATTTAATCATTATTGGAGATGATGTGATTACATTGCATTGCCAGGAAGACTGATTTCACTTGTACAGTATACTAGTAAAGACTAGTTTGCTGGCAAACTTAAAACATAAAATACTGGGAAAGCATACACAACAAATGATTAGGTAATAGTATTTTATATAAAAAGATCTGTAACTAAATGCTGACAGTTTCTGTTTTGTTGCTGCTACTGTTTTACAAGTGACATGTGCACTTTTTAACTAGTTTACTGTACAGGAATTTGCTGTACATCAGTAATTTCCACAAATGGCGTTTGGCATAAAACATGTGCCAAATGAATGAATCCTGCGTCTTTCCTAACGGGTCAGGTGGGAGCGAATGGTTTGCTGTGGCGACCCCTGGAGGGAAAAGCTAAAAGGGAAGGAGGAATAATTACTCAATTGGTATCTTTTAGAAAAAGAAAAAAAAAAAATTTGAGTGGCTTAATTGGTTTCACAGCGTCAAAAGGCACCTGTGACAAATAAGCATCATTGATCTGATGATGTCAAATAATATTTAAAACTCACTGCTCTGCTCATCTCATCATCTTATCACATGATCAGCTGATCTGATTGTTGAGATAATTTCTGATCAGATGCTGAACGAGATCATGTTACAGTTCTGTGATTTGGGATCTGTGTTGCAAAGTAATATTAACCAATATTCCGGTGAATATCAGATGGTTTGACATTCCCTGACCGTCAGTGAGCTGCATTACATCATCTGTGCTGAATTAGTCTTTTCTCTGGACCAAAACACATTTATTTCTCTTAAACACTTCAGATCAGATCAAAGGTTAGTGCTGCAATGATGCTGGGAATGTTTAAGTCACGTCAAATCAAGTCGCCTTCATCTCTACAAAACGTAAAACCAACAGAGGTTAACTAAAGAACTTTATAGGATAAATTACAACATCCAGGTGAAAGTTGGTTTCTGTTCCTCAGCTGCAGATACGTCTTGTCTGGGTGCTGGAATTTACCAGCCATTTTTGAGATGTAAGGAAAACACAGTCATTTCTACAGTGTAATTTTTACACATCAGGCTTTTCCTCCTCTTCACTAAAGACACAAATTTGCAGCCTTTGTATTCTCAGATGTGAGAATCCTGCAGCAGAAAATCTCCCTGTTGTACGAACAGCAACTGCATATGTAAATGAAATAGAAAGAACCTTGGTGGGCTGGGTCCAGAAAAACAAAAACAAAGAAACAAAAAAATAGATTTCAAATTGCTTTTGGTTTGTATGTTTTTCTAAATGCAGCCAGTGTTACATTATCTGCTTTCACCCTGTAATCCTTGTATACCATAGGATGGAGATGAGTCCCCAGTGCGGGTGCTCATGAAAGCTGACCCATCAAGCAGAGAGAGTCTGCAGGCAGAGGCGGAGGTGGACCCCATGGATGGAGAGCAGACATGGCCAACAGAAGAAGAACTGCTGGAAGCTGAAGGTGCAGAAACAGACTTTGCACACGGTGGCATATAGGAGGGCCCTTGAGTTTGCACTTGACATTTTCACACAGTTTCAAGTCGTTTGTTCATTCGCAGCAGCTAGCTCTACCTGGGAAATCAAAGTACATGTAAATTGAGCTGGTATCACTGCACAGATGATATATGGATGGGATGGGTTAGAGCAAATCAACAATCTCAAAATGCTTTATTAGTGATTGCAGGTTTAGACTTAATTTACTACTTTTTCAATCGGGTTCAGATTCGTGTCAAATGTCTTGACAATTAACAGAAATATTGTTGAATGGGGAGTTGGGGCACTGTTTAACAAGCTGACAGCTGTGGGGAGAAACTGTCTGGGTGATGAGAGTTCCTGGTCTTGGGCCGATATGATGAGGACATGAAGATAATATATAAACCAGAGACTTGATCTGACCATTATGCAACTTAAGGAAGCCCCATGTAGCGTAATTTATGTCCACACATATCTGAAAAAAAAAATACCCTAAATCTTTCTTTCGTTTTTCTCTTTTGCTTTTTAGAAACCAGGAAAAACAAACGTATGATCAAGGTCCCAAAGGGAACGTCAGACTACCAGGCAACATGGATCATTGATGAAAATGAGGAGAATGGTGACGTAGATGAAGAAAGCAGTGATGATGACGATGCCAATGACGACAAAATGGATGAAACTATGGATCGAGAGGATGAGGAGCATAACTCTCAGGTACTCAGGCAGTCATCTTTTTAAACTAAAACATGATGTGATGACAAAGACCAAATCATTTGCAAGTTTTCAAACATTGAATTGCCATTTTCATTAATGATTCACTTGTAAGTTCAGCCTGAATGCACTTGAATGTCTGTCCAGCTGCATGTTGTTGTTATAGCAACATTGCAACGGATATTGGCATTGTAATTATCTGGCAGATGATGAGGACAGTAATTTGTACAGAAGTCATGAAGCGCCTGTGGTTCCGGTGCTGAAGTGAGCATACGTGACCCACGGTCAGTGCACCTTGCTACTGAGAAGCACTGTTTGTTTTCTTGGTGTCTGTCTTTGGCCTGTAGTGCCAGGCTGCTCACCACACTTCAACAATAGTGTTTGGAGCAAGAGTCCCGAGAGAAGCCTCCTGTCTTCCTGTCTTGTGAACAGAACTTCCTGTCTGGACGAAGGGAGGGGTTGACCATTTATTTATTTCCAGCTCTGCTTAAAAAGAATTTGGGGAAACTCTCCTTATGCAACGAGTTCACTTGGATCTGTAATTGTTATTAGCATGCATTTGAAGTCGAAGTTAGCACACAGGAATACGTATTTCTGAGAGGGTAACAATAGGTGAAGGGGTACTTCAAATGATGATTATTATTATTATTGTGGCTAGGATGTCGGAGAGGTTGTGAATCAACCCCATGCTGAGTGCTTTCCGCTCATGTGTCTGGCTTCTCCTGTAATTTGCCAGTTGTGTGACGACTGCGAAACATGGTTTTTTTTTATGATTTATTTCCTTGTACAAATGTATTGCAAGTGGAAGTTGAATTTCAAGATATTAGGATAAGAGAGGATGTCCTGCCAAATCTTTGGCTACATCCTTTGTTTAAATGGATGTAAAGCAAGCATTTTGATAGGTTTAAGTCTTGGGGGTTCCATTTCACATTCATACAGGTTGCAAACACTATCCACAAGGGCTCTCTCTCAAAGTTTGTTAATTTCCACTCTCAATGTATTGGTTATATGTAGAAAGATAGAGACTTTATTATATATTTTTATATTAATATTTTATTATTACATATTTTATTATTATATATAATTAAAGTGTCTTTAGTTAAAATTTTCCTTACTATGACTTCCTCACCTATGATCAAAAAATTATTTTTAAATATTACGATATAAATTTGTAATGTAGCGGATTTGGAAATAAAATGAGGAGCCAGCACTGCAGGGGGTATTTTCAGGCCCCGTTTTGTGCGTACACACCGTTTATAAATAAGGCTCCCGAACTGTCTTATTAAGTCTGATGTTTGCCAAATCCTCCCTGCTTAGGAGCCCGGTTCCTGCTGTGCTTCAGAAGAGGAAGCAGAAGAGGAGGAGGAGGAAGTGTGCTCTACTGAGAGAGCTGGAGCTGATCAGCCGTATGACGAACACATGGATGAAGCAGCTGAAGAAGAAGGCCTTAAACGCTACAGAGAGGCACGATCCCATGACATGTTTCCTGATGAGGTGGACACGCCCCTTGACACTCCTGCTAGAATCAGGTCAGTGATGTTTGTTGTGGGGCCCGACCAATATGGATTTTTTGAGACTGATTCCGATATTTGGCAGAAAAACATTCCGATTACCGATTAATGGCGGATTAAAAAAAAATATATAATGAATAAATTATCTTCATTTTTGGTTCATTAACGCTTACACCACCACTTTAAAACAGAAGAATGTCCAAAAACATGCAACAAAGCATGAAATAACTGTGAAATTAAAATATATAACTTTTAAAAAAGTCAATTTATAAATAAATTGTATAAACGAATGATGAATTTATTAAATTTATCTTTTTTTGTACTTGTTAAAATACAGGTAGAAATATGTCTTGCCATATATATATATATATATATATATATATATATATATATATATATATATATACAAATCTATAGACCCTTCCCCTCTCTAT
>JBAMHW010000009.1:13933077-13956212 GCA_037177495.1 Rhadinocentrus ornatus | reverse complement strand
CTGAAACACTGCTGGGATAGGCTCCAGCTCACCCCGCGACCCCTACTGGGAACAAGCGGTAAAGAAAATGGATGGATAGTGTGTATTTATTTATTAATTTCTAAAAGAATTCCCAGAAGTATGTGTTTTGAGCTTTACTTTAATAAACCCAGTGAGACAGACCTATTTCATTTAACTTGAGTAATCTTTCTTAGTTAGTATTCAAGGCAGCAGCATTGGATTGGTTTGGATCCAGCAATAGGAAATAATGTCATTGTATTTCCCCTTAGGCGGTGATGGCTGCTTTGCTGTGGACAAGAAGACAGGCCAGGTGGTGACCACCGGGTTGGTGCTTCAGAGGGAGAGAGAGTACTTGTTAAGTGTGGTGGCCCTTGACGGCATGGGAAGCCGCAGTGCACCTGCCATGCTCTCTGTGGTGGCAGGGACCAGAGCACCGCAGTTCACCAATGCTAGCTATGCCATCTCTATACCAGAGAACACGCCTGAAGGACAGCCGTAAGTGCTGCATATTTTATCATCCACTCGCATACTTAAGCAGAGAATTATTTCAGCTATGTGAAAGAGGCATGAAATGTATATTTTTACATCAAAAGTTTTCACCTTGTCTAAAAGTATTTAATCGTTTTAAAAGAAATTACAGTAATGCAACACCCCTCTGAGGTTCTGTATCCTATTTTTACACTTTCATTCATAGGTGGTGATCTCCCAGCACACCTTTTTTTGCTACACATGTAATTTATGCAACATGCAAGACATCCTACAGGCTACTACAGTAACTAATGCAGGCATAAATGGAAAGATAGATTAGGTGTTGTATCTCCATCATTAAGACTTTACACTAGTGCTGAGAATCATTATTACATCATCACATGCTATTAGGGATCGCAAACTCTCTTAACCATAAAAACAACACTGCATAATGACATTACATTATTACACAGAACTGACAAGTACTGATTGACCATGTTTGTAGCACGTAGGCAATGAGGCATAAAGTAATTGATTTCATTACAGCTTAGTGCTGATGTAGTAAAAGAGGATTTCAACCTTAATTCACCATGGATGCAGCTAAAATCCCAAAGCAAGCACTCTTTTTTTCTATTTCTTTGAATCGCTTTCTCTTTGTTCACAGGTTTCTGGTTGTGTTAGCCAATTCTTTCCAGAATCAGCAAATCAGCTACAGCCTGCTGATCAATCCTAGTAGCCTTTTCAGCATTCGGAAAGAGACTGGAGAGATCAGCCTGACGAGAACGCTGGATTATGAAAGTGACCAACGACGCTACCTTCTGATGGTGCGAGCTAGTGAGGAGCCTGGCAGCCTCAGCACTGCCACAGAGGTTGGTTTGATTAGACAGTGATGCAGCCAGAAAACATAAGTTATGTAAGAGTGCACATACTCTGGTCAGCTAGCCAAAGCTGAGGTCTGCTTTTTATGTTCTACCACTGCATCTGGTAAATGGTCATTTACTAATACTGAGTAGAGAGATGCTAAATCAGGCTGCTGCTTTTGCGAGTGCTTTAAAATTACCGATAGCTGGGAGTCAGATGACCCTGAGGTAGAAAAAAACTATTTTATAAAACATGAAAGCACAAAAAAAAGAAAAAACATAATAAAATGCTGAAATTTTTTGGCAGAACAACGAAGAAACAGAAATCACGTTTTTAGAAAACACACAAAAAAGTATTTTCCGTTTTATTGTTGTGTTAGATCCTATCTAAAACAGAATTATTTTTCTTTCTTTTTGGAAATTTTTTCACAAAAAAGTGTTTTCTAAAACATATATCTTTTTTTTGTTTGTTTGTTTTTAGGGATTTTTATAAAATTTTTAACTCTTTTTTTTCTTTTTTTTTACTTGTGTGGTTTCTCAATTTTAATTTGTTTGTGTTTTGTAAAATTTTTGTCATTTTGTCCTCCTGTTTTCTGTTTTGTGTCTGGGTTCGGGTCTGAAATGGGCTGTTGTGTGATGTTTTTTGTGACGTTTCCTTTGTGTTTTCTGAAACATGTGGTCCCATTGAACTACTTTTGCTTTTTTGTTTTGGTTTCTTAATTCCTTTGTGTTTTCACTTTCATGTATCTTTTTTTATTTACTGTTTGTTTTATTTGTTCTGTTGTTGCGTTGCACCTCATTGCAAAGCATGGACCAGCCTGTATGAGCTTCAATGAAAACAGTGCTGACCTATTGACCTCACACTGCTTGGCGATAACCTCAGAGGAAGAGCAGCAGAGTTGGTTGCTGTCTGCAGGAATGGCATGGCTGAATGAATCGGAAATGTTAACAAGTGGACCGGTGGGCTTAGTGATTTTTTTTCTGTAGTTTGTTTCATCCTTTCCTTTTGTGTGTTTGGATGGGCTTTTTGTGAGTGTGATCTGGAGATGAACTCTGGGGTATTAAACCTCAAAATCTGTAAACTTCATTATCAAGTGAGCATTTATAGTAAAACTATTCATGAATTCAGTTTAAATTAATGTTTTACTTTAAACATTTTGTTACCCAATTATCATGTCCCAGGCTCTCTTTACACCCAGTTTTAGCTGACAAAGTCTTTCTGCACAGCTGCACGTTACGGACTAGGTGACGGGAACTGGGAAAAACCTATTCCTGCTATTTCAGGACTATTACTCAGCTGTCACTTCACACTTTACACATGGTGGTGACGGGGAGCTCGTAGGATGCAGGACAGCTAAGGGCTTTTGTCGAAAAAACAGAGTGAAGCACTCACATGCTCAAAATATTTCTATTTTTGACTCAGGAAAATCGTGAAGTGAAAGTTAAAGGATGTGTTGAACAGGCAACTAGTGGAGCTGGAAAATGCAATTAAGATTAAGTTTTGGGGTCAACTTAATGTACAGGGAATTTATATGGCTGTCTTCTGCATTTAAGAGTTAATAAAGAGTGGTTAATTTTCTCTTCTTCTCCTCTCCTCTCCTCTCCTCTCCTCTCCTCTCCTCTCCTCTCGTCTCCTCTCCTCTCCTCTCCTCTCCTCTTCTGGCACACTCCCCAGTTCTGCCATTAATCAGAAGAGAAAGGGTATTTCATTTCATGTGTGTTTGTGTGTGAACCAGAGAGAGATGCTGACAGTGCGAGCGGCTTTTTGAGTGTTTATGTGTATCAGTGTGTGTGGTGATGGGGAGCTGAATGGCTCAGCAGTGATGGTATGGAGACCAGGATCTCACAACAAAGCCTGCAAGTTCACCCAGAGAACAAAAGGGGGTGGGAGGGAGAATGACAGACTTAAAACCTGCTGAGCAGATTGGGGCTGCCATCAACTAGAAGGGAGATGATCTGCAGAAGTTTTTAGCATCAAAGGATGTGACCAAGACATTTTAAAATGGCCCTGACTGTGCTTGTAACTATCAAAAATCCCTTAATTTAAGATTCTCCTGAGATTTTTGGACAAAAGCGGCAAAACTGCACCTGCATAAAAACATGTTACAGGCTCACTAGACCAACAGTCCATGACCCCCTTCAAGGTGTAGCTGTCTATCTACTTTCCCTTCTCTGATTATCCAGGTGGAAGTGAAATCAAGAGAGAGAGAGCGAGAGAAAAAACCCAAAAAACCCAACCTGCTTTGCTTTCACCCCCCAACGGGCCTCCCAGAGTGCTTTTCTGCTGACATCACTTCACAGAGTCCTGGCAAGTCAATCTCCCTGCTGCTCCATCATTCCCTTCTCCCTGCTTCCTGCCCTGATGATGTCACACACCATATGGTTTTCAGCAGTATCAAGCCGGAAAAGTGTTTTAGTCAGTGGAGAGAAGAGGGAGAGAAAAGGAGGAGTACTGGAACAGGTTTAAGTTAGACACGAAAAACAAAAGGTTCGCTCTTCCCCTTGTGTGCTCTAAGTTGAAGGTACTGGGAGGGGGGTGGTGGATGGTGAGCAGCAGAGGAGGTGAGGAAAGGGGGAATAGTTGCATTGTGTGAGGCTAATGAGGAGAGACCAGGGAGCAGAGACCATGCATCGGACAGCCATGTGTTGCACAGACACCCGGCTGGATTAGCCAACACACAAACACACATGGAGATGCAGCACTGTAATATAGCCATAGACACCTGGCAAGCAAGGTTGCCTGACTTCCTCTGTTTCAGTATCAATAAATATTTCCGTATTTCATGTCTTTACAGGTGTTTGAGTTGCATTCAGTACCTAATATGGTTTTAATCAACTGTTTTATAAACATAGCTATGTTAGCCAGTGTTATGTGCAATGCTTTTTGTTAATACACCAGTTTAACACATTTTAGCTTATTTTGATTTAGGTTTTGTACCAGAAATCAACAGCATTCTTAAGAAATATAAGAAAGTCCTGCAAATGGACTGCACACTGATAGTAATATTGGTAACAACATGGTTGATTAGATTGAGCAAATAGGAACAGGTGACGAAGTAAAAAAAAACAAAAAAAAAACAGAGCAGCATCATGTTTTTAGTAAGGTGTCGGGCCATAGGATACCTCAGACACCAGAATAGGCTGAGCTATGATTAACATTGGATGCAGGGATGGAACATCATTCAGCTTTTATTATTTATTTTTGGATGGTGTGGGCTTATTTTGGTTTGAAAAGCCATAGCATATGATTAGTATAATTTATATTCTAATTAAACCAATTGGTTACCCCTCATATTCTATGGATTGAAAGCTGTCATCTAGAAAACTGTCATTCAATCAATTTGTCATCAGTCAGGCAGATCCAAATCCCAATAGTCCGTTGTGTTAAGAGTTTGCATAAAGATAAATTTATGGTTAATGATAGAGTTGAAAAAATTGTTTTAGCTGAAATATGAATAAATACATATACATACACAATATATCTACATGTCTATGATCTACACTAGTACATGTTTGCACATTTGGACAAATGCACGTGTAACACATTGTCTTGTGACAATGAGCAGCAACAGCAGCATGAAGATAATCTCAATGTAGCTGTTCTGAAGAGTTTGGCTTTCCATGATTCCAAAGTGAAGAAAAATGAAAAGTTGAACAACAACTTGATAAACCCCATCAACTCTGGACGTTTCTCTGGTTAGACCTCCAGAGTAGCCATTCAATGCATGAGAATATTTGGTCAGCTTCTACAGTCTTTTTGAAAAATGCTTAATAATCTAAAAATTGTGGCTTATATCCTTGTTATTAAAATTTAAATATTTATTTCACTTTACTCTAAAACAAAAACAGCACAATTGTGAGTATAAGCACACAGGGCTTTCCAAATGTTTTCAAGCATTATGCATAAATCCAGTTCGAATGTTGATTTACAGATTTACTGTATATGAAATTAATCTTTTCCCTTAATGTTGACTTGAAGGTGAATAGGGATGTTTCCCAAAATGACAAGTGCTTTTCTTTTCTTGTAACATTATTTAAAATAATTTCCATGATATATACTGCATGAGCTATATTTATGATGGAAATTTTAATGACTACTTGTTGGACTGTGCGCTGAAACCTACATTTATTCTCATTCTAATAAAGTTAAGAGGAAGTCATGGTATGATTGTCTAAACCAAAGATTATTTTGCATTCATACATGTTTCCCTTTGTTTATAACAAAGCTGAGTATTTTTTTAAATCTGGCATTAATCATGGCATTATAATTGTCCCTTACCACCACATGGGCAAACTAGAATAGCGACCAAATGCACATAACAACTCTGCTCATTCAAATGACATGCCTTGCACGCCTATGCACTAAAGCTGTCACAAAACTGCTCATTACAATGAATTAAGAGAGGTCTGTGTGTAAATGTTGAGCCTACCGTTCAATTTTTGGTGGTGAAGGGAATCTGAAGCTGGAGGGGTGTGTGTCTGGTATGGTGGGGCGGTCACAGCAATCATCGTGGAGATATGTGTGGCCTTGTCCCCCTGAAAAGAAAGAAAGTAACAAGGGGTGATTGATGAGAATGGAAGAGTGAGCAAAAGGGCCTGCTGTTAAAGGTTGAGAGAAGTGTGTTTCAAGGTGATAAAATGACTTATCGTCTCTTCTGTCTGTCCAGTCCTGCTGGCTGCCAGAAATGGGGCAATCATAAGTTGACTGCAATATTCGTCACAAAAAACTTCAATTGAAACAAGGTGGTTTGGGCCTTTGAGACATGGTGACCCTGCAACATGTCTGGTCACAGATGTTTGAAAAAGTTGGCCTCAGTCATTCAGAGAACTCAGTCCTTCATTGTGTTTCCACATTCACCAAGATTCAACAAGATATATGCCACATGTAAAACCTGCAATCCTCACACTTGAAAAGATGGTGGGAAAGGTGTGTGATTTAGAGGGTGACAGCAGACTGTTAAGGGATTTAGCTTCTCAGGCTGCCTTATCTCCAACTTTGGTTCCTGAGTGAGCAGCGGTCTTTGGGAAGACAGACTTGCACATGTGCTATGATGGGCTCCACGGGCCGCATTTAAGGGCTCAGCTCTAGCAGCTTTAATTGAATCAATGCTTACAATCAGCAGTTTTGGAAGCTTTTTCGGTTCATCAAAAGTCCAGCAATGCAGGTTTGCTGTGCACCAGATTATGGTACAATAAATTGTGTTTTGACAGGCTGAAATTTAATGTCCAGCACAAGCCTCGGGAGGCTGATTGATTAGGGAGATAAAGCTAGCCTGGGAAGACAATAGCTTTACCCAGAGACAACCCAAAAACAACACAAATGAGGTAATATGTCTATAGCATTATACTTTATAAAAAAAATATTATTTTTGGGGCATTTTTGCCTTTATTGGACAGTCAGCAATGAGGAGGCAGACAGGAAATGGAGCGAGAAGGGGGGGTTGGACATGCAAAACAGCCCTCCAGCTGGAATTGAAATGGAGACTTTATGAGTCTGTGGGCGACTCTTTAATTATCCAAGATACAGGGAGCATGCATTGTTAATCATATCAGAACCATTATATTTGCCTTTAATCATATTTGTTCCTGGTTGTGGCTGGCAATCAGAAATCGGGTGATGACTGCCTGTATATGCAGTTGGTGCTCCAATATACCCTAAAGAAGTTATTTATTTATGATGCTTTGGTCTTGTGACCAATACTGCAATTGGAAAAAAAATGAAATTGTAGAATTACTGTCTTAGAAAATTTTAACATTATATGATACAAATACAAGTTGACTGTTGATTACAACCAAACACAGATTTTACTCAGATTAGATAGAATCTCACCTAAAGTCTATATATCCATAATCTTTTATTTTTTTAAGCAATAACTCAGGTTAAATATTCAAAACCAAAAAGTTGTTGATGAAAGCACAAAAGCTTGGAGTGAAAGCTAACATTAGCACCTATACCTGTCCATCTATTTGTGTCACTTTATACATCTAAATTGAAAAAAAAAGAAAGTTACCTATGTAAAATACCTAACAAACAGTATGATACATTATTATGCATTTCCGTTTGTACAAACTATTTTAGACCATGAATTGAAAGACTCACATCCTTGATAGAAGATATCTAATCCCCTATGCAACATTGCCTACTTCTGTCTGCAAGGTTATCATCAGTTCATCAAGGGAACATGGAAGTGAGAGACAATACCTTCCTCAGCTTCTCCAGGCTGTTTGGGCGGATCAAATCATTTCAACCAAGCACCAGCACCCTGAACTCCCATAATTTGAAGAGGAAGAGACCCAGCCAGCTTTATGAGTTTGTCAGCTGCTTTTGTGATCAAAACAAACATGAATTGGCCTCAGCGTGAAGGAGTGTTTCTCTGGATCACATCCACTGTCTGTCTCATTCAGTAATGGTCAGGTAATTAGTTCCATCAACTTCAATCTGCAATCCTTCAAACACCTTTGCATTGCTATGAGCATATGAGGCCTCGCTGACACGATCCATCCAGATGCTGCAGATTAAATATAAGTCAGCTAACAGTGAGTTAATGTTTACAGAAAGTTGATGACTCGTGTTAACAACTGTGTACAGACGGAATTAAAATGTGCTTTTTCAGAGACACTGAAGCCGATTAGCTGCAGGACAATTTTTATCAGTGACTTTAACAATTTGAATTATCTAACTGAATTTAAAGTGGTGGTTTTAAATAGCAAAGACTACATTTTGCCAAAGGGGCATCTTTAATTGATTACAGAAGTACAGCTGATTTATACACGTTCGCTCTCACACTTTATTGTAACTCTACATTTGTTTGACAGTATTAGTTACTGTTCATGTTCAGGCTTTACAAAGCAAACACATAACTGTGCAGCATATAAATCATCTAAAATGAACTCCAACTCAACCAATTGCAACATTAAAGAACAATTAGACGGTTGAAAACAAACAAAAACGACTGAAGTAGAAATGCCAAACGTGTTCTTAATTTCAGGGCTTTGAGGGACTTTCATATACTCATCCTTGGATGTAATTATGTCCTCAACTGTTTATTTATTATGTCCTCAAGTTCATTAACAATATGTTATTGAACTTGAACTAATACTCTTTATCTTTATTCACAGCATTTTTTCTATTCTGGAAAAAAATAAAATAAACAAGACTCTTTTATTGATGGACACTAACCTCCCTAGTGTAAGTTTTATTTTTTCATATGTCACAATAAGACAAGCTCTATAGTGTTTTTTTCCCCTCTCTTTTATTATTCGTTTATTTTTCAATACCCTCATACAATTGTCCAGCTCTTCTCCCTTTAAAACCAGGCCTGTGGGACTCATCGCCGTTGGGTGTCGCTGTGCGCGTAGAATCTTACCGGGCAGCGTGTTTTGGTCCGATCGGACCCCAACACAGCCTGAAGTGTCAGATAGTCCTGTTAACACGTGAGAAATTCTGAGTGTGGATGAAGCTGGAAGAAGGGAAACCAAGAGAGGGAGTATAGCAAAATTAGGCGGAAGAGATTCGGTGAGAGTGAGCTGGACTCGGAGGGAACTGCGGAGATCTCAAGGAGGGAATGCCGAAAAGGAGAGGAGACGCACGGCCACAGCACCAGACATGAGTCCGAGGTAAGAGAGAAGGGATAAGGCAAAAGGACAGGGATGACATCCACAAAGATGTGTCAGAATGAGCGCCTTTTGAAAAAAGCCCCCCATTCTTTCCTTTTTAAAAAAAAAATATTTCTTTGAATTATTATTAATGGGCTGTAATGACGAATTTATCCAACTAGAGTTTAAAGTTTTTGCTTTGACCCGATGTTGCTCGAACTAACAAAGACTGTCAATGCATGACAACTGACTGACTTATTTTTCATACTTTTTTCTTTTTAAAATAATGCTCACAAACAAACCATGAACGACATTAGGAGTATAGTAAAACGAGTTTCCACACAATACGAGAAATACATTTAGATCCTTTAAAACGCAATCAACATTTTGATTGATCAGATTATAAGAGACTAACTGCCCCAGTTCTGAAAATGAGCTCTACACTATGGCACACATATTATCAAAATATTATGACTCGTTTTACTGAAATGCAGCCAGAGAAGCCGTATGACCCTTAAAGTAGCCAGCTTTCATTCTCCATTCCAGGTGATGAGGAATTGATTTTACGGGACAGCAGGTGTTCTACCCACTTTAAAGGGCCTTTAAATGTTCAAACATCCTTTTAGTTCCATACCTCGTTAATTGATCATTTAAGGCTAATTTGCGGGCAAACCTTTACAGGGGTCTGAAGAGGAGGCGAAAAACGCTTTCATTTGAAAGGTTTCATTTATTTAAGACGTGTAATCAAAACGTTTTTGAATGCTTGTAAATCTATTTCTCAGACAAGAAAAACAAACAGTTGTTTTGGTCTTAATTGTGAGTTTAAAAACAAACTTTAATTAAACTTGGAGCAGTTTCAAAGCAGAGGAAGGTAAATTTCTTAAAGTCCTTTAACATAAAATCTTGTCATTGATTCCCGACGCAAAGCATTGATTAGTAATGTGTTACATTCACGAATGTGCAACTGCTGCCTGTCTCTTTAAGACGATGTGTTGAGAAGTTCACGTCGGGGTCAGTTGAAGTTCCTGCCCTCGGTTTTACCTTTTAGTTTTATTATAGACTGACATCACACGGGGCGCTAAAACACTTAGCCGCATAGAGGCTCCATTATCATC
Organism: Rhadinocentrus ornatus; assembly: GCA_037177495.1. NCBI lineage: Eukaryota > Metazoa > Chordata > Actinopteri > Atheriniformes > Melanotaeniidae > Rhadinocentrus > Rhadinocentrus ornatus. Next base: position 13,946,173 of record JBAMHW010000009.1, on the reverse strand, counting down.
TCTGTGCGCGATATTGTTCAGACTCCAAAATAGCTAAGGAAATTACGAGACACGGAGAAAAAAGGAGGAAAATGATGCTGGTCTAAGCACGTATTTTTTTTTTCCTTTTTTTTTTTTTTTTGAGGGGATGAGAAAGAGGGTAGAGGAGGGGCAGTGAGAAACACAGAGGGAGGAAAGTGGGTGGGAGGACGGACCCAAGGAGCGAGAAAAAATTCATATCAATTAATAATCATAAAAAAAGAGCTGGCAGACGCGCTCGGAAAACTGGCATGGTTTTTTAGAGGCTGGCAGTTAAGCGCTGAAACATCAGATATGACTCCTAGAGACTGCTGAGATGATCATTAAGGGAGACTTAGATCGGATGGCAGCAGACATCGGGCATGCAGGTAGGAGCTGATCCACCCAGACAAGAAAAACGCAAGGGTGAACATTTATTCTTTTGTCCACATAACTGTAGAGCCAATGTACACAGAAAAGAGTTTTTATTTTATTTAATAATAATAATAATAAAAGTAATAATAAAAATAATAATAGTAATAAAAAACTATTTAAATCGTTTTGATTCACGTGCAAAAGGCAAACGCGCAATTAATTAGAAAAAAATTAAACAGCACGTTTCTTTTATTTATTTGTTTTTTGTTATATTATCTTGTCTGCAAAGGTAACAATTTGTGAATTTCTTCAAGATTAGATCGATTTAATACAGTTTTAGATGCTTCGGAAATGAGGAAAATGATATCAAACGTTTGGGCACAACACTGCTTTTCAATTTCTCATTTACGAGTTTTATTTTTTTTTTAAATAAAACGTTTTTCTTTTTAAGGATCAGCTCATTCGGCTATCTCTAAATAAAGTTACAGCGAAATCATTGCAAGATAGGCCTGTTCTAATAATGTCAGTGCTAATTTCACGCGAACGAAGGCGCAATACAGTAGGTGGGCAACACATTTCTGGTTTCTTTGGTAACAAGTCGAGATTTTACAAAGCTGCACGTAACAGACGTTTCTCGGTGTTGTTGACAGGTCTGAAACGGAAAATAGTTGGTTTAAGAAACAGCTGTCTGCTCCACCTCAGTGCGCACCGAGCTGAAAACGGCCCCCTTTTTTTGGAGGTGATCTTAAGCGTTTTTGTTTTAGTCCGAGAGAGCGGAGGTAAAGGATGGGATGAGACACAGCACTTCAGAGAGATGGGCTCACTCGTGATTCGGTTAACTGCACAATATTTGAAGCTTAGAGTAAAACAGATGAAAGGCTGAGAGGACGTGTCCTCACGGCGACATGGGCAGCACTTCTCTGTTTGCCTGAGAGACGCGACCTGAATCACTCACATAGTAGGTACTCACAGATTAGAATTACAAGAAAATAATCTTCATAGCACATAATGGTACGTATTTAATGTATTAATAATTGCTCATCAGTGCTTAAAGGATTTAATCAGTATAATTAAAAAAAAGGTTCAAAGATCTGTGGTAAAGCCTGTCTTGTATTAAATTATTGTTACCTAAAATTACAAATTCTTTCTTGTTGCTACTCTAATTTATGTTTTGATAATTATAACCTCACTATAATGGGATTTTAGTAAACTTTCTTAACCCAGTTTTCAACGACATGTATGCTGCATTCATAGTCTGTAATATTTTGTGATAATTTTTAGTTACGCAAGTTCAGCAATCAAACAGGAAACTGACTTTGTTTCCTGACCTGAAAACTAAAAAGTTAACATTTTGAGTGCAACTTAGTCTGTGTTGCTGCTCAAACTTAAATGTAAACTTTTAAACTAACATAAACTAGTTGATAAAAATCGTGCAAATTTGTATTAACTTTGTGGTTCAGCAGCGCCTTGTAGATTTTAAACATGGTCAGTAGGGCTTTAAAAAAACAGGGCTGTACAAGTGTGGGGGGCTAATTCAAATGAAGGAGAATAAAATGTCAACACAACCTTTTAAACAGATGTTTGGAGTGTTTATGTGACTGAGACTGTATGTGGAGGTAAAACCTCAAACCACAACATGACAAAACAGAGTAAACTGTGGGCCAGTTATTATTAATCTAATGCAAATAACTAAATGCCATCACCTTGAACTACATCACCATCATCAGAGCTCCCTCAATGTGTTGATAGTTCATTAAAAAGAAGGCTGTAAGATTCAAACAGCCATGAATCCCAGAGGAAGCGTCTCTTGGGCAACTACACTCTATGTGCAAGCTTGAGAAATTATTAGATATAACTAACATAAACCAACAAAACAAGCTGCTGTGTAGGCTTTGAATTCCGAGAATTTGCTGTAGTTCTGATTTGAGATATGCTCTGTGACTAAATCTTATTGCAATCATAGATGGCTTCCTAATAGGATGTAGTGAGCTTACACTTCCCTGCAGAACATTAGTTTTATGATATACATTCTAATGTTGTGTTGCACTTTTCTCAGTAGGTTACAGTAAACATCGAGACTAGATATGTTTTAAAAGTTAAGATATATCCTTTCAGATTGCTTAAACATCAAAGCAACAGGTTATTTTTGCGTTAATGGGAAAGCCACAGTCACTATGACTGACTTTTTTTTTACCACATCACATAACTAGAAACAATTTAACAGTTTTTTATGGAGATTTTTTCCAGGTTAATTTTAAATAGTGTTTGATAAAACAGCCTGATATCATAAATATTAATCAAGATGTAGAGGTGGTTTAATTTTTCTGATTGGCTTTGTGATGCAACAGAAGTGAATCGCTTAGTGCAGATAAAGCGAGATTACACTGGTTGTATCTGTGTGAGCCACTGTGTTACCATGCAACACACAGAAACCAGTGACAGAAAGCATGAGCACTGTGCAGACCAAAGTTCAGCAAGCATGGAAAGTTATGTTACACTTATTTCCAAACACATACAATCTGACAGACAATTAAACTTATACTAAAATATGACCGCTGTGTAATCACAGCCAGACAGAAAAAGAAAAACAGAGGCGGAAAAAATTGAGAATGACAACTGGGGACATGACTGACTGTGAACTCATCTAAACATGCTGTACCTGTCCTCTTTTTTTTAATTTAGCATATTTATGATCCAATACTGAGGTATAAATATCACACAAATCATACATGTAAAAAAGATGCCTTGAGTTGTTTTTAGAAACTGGCTCAAACAAAATCTTCCTTTTAAAATGTTTGTATTTAAAAGATGTGCTTTTATCCTTACGTATTGATGACTGTCCAGTGCGTCATCACAAAATCGGCATCTTTGACTTTCTTTTTTTTGTTTATTAGTGATGACATTTTATTCTAAACCTGATGTATTTGCAAAACTTTAAAATGCTCTTGAATTTTAATACTACAGATTTATCAGTAGAAGAATCAAATGTATCATAAGATTCAGTTCACAACTCTTCAGAGTTCCTTAGCAGTTCACATGACATAATAATAAAAAATCACACTCATCCCTATTCTTTACTCTGAATGAAATAAACAAGAAGTGAATGAGCTGGTGTCAGGAAGACTGATCAGACAGATGACATGATGTTTATTTAGTTGCTTGTTTCCCATCAGTGACACTAAGCCCTCAGGGACAGTTTGAGACGTTTAGTCTTGTAAGTAAACTATCCTAGAATGCCTCTGCTTGAACAATACATGGGGTCTTATGTATGCAGCTGATGTAGTTTATTTTAGGGTTGATGGAACAATTAGTGTTGATATCTGCGCGTGTATGTATGTATGTGTGTGTGTGTATGTACATGCAATAATTGGAGCTTATGTCAGTGTAAAGTATTGAAAGCTCTAATGCTGATTTACATCTTATATGCTCAGTGTTCCTTAAATGACTTAAACTTTTTTTTAACGCGTCAGTCCCCCTCAGGTTCATACCTGCTGTTTATCATATCATTGAAACATTCGTTCCTTGCTTTGCTTAAAGCCCTGCGCTGCACTTCTGGAATACTTTAGCAGGAAACCACCAATTACAAAATATATACCAGTGGTTTAATAACTTTCTCTCTTTTTGCTTGCCGCAGAGGAAGTGTATGCAAAGGCTTGAATTTCTGATAATGAGAAAACCATTGCAACTGCTTACCTTTAGCAAAAATTCACTGTTACCCAGTGGCCCTCTTGCGCACTTCCCACACATCAGTTCTGCACTTTACTCGTGTTCCTTCAGGGGGAGTCTAGGATTTAAACGTTTGTTAATATCTCAGTATTTAAATTTTTAATTAAGCTACAAAATTAATTAAAAACAAAACATCAAACAGTTGTTATTATAAACTTAAACTAAAACGCATTTCATTGCTCTGTTGTTTCTAAAAAACAACAACAAAAAAATCAGTTTCCTATGTAAACTTTTTATATTTCATGCAATTTAGAGATTCATTTTAAAATATCTGTCAATACAGTTTTAGGGGTGCAGAAAATAACTCTTGAATTAGGCTTTTGTGACTTGAAATGTTTGCTGCTGCATGACATTTTACAGATATTTGTTGTTGCAGGTGGTGGACTGAAGACAATGCTGGATGCCATGGAAGTTCCAAGTCATGCTAGGGATCTCCTCCTGCAGCTCAACAGCCAGCGCACCAAGGGCTTCCTGTGTGATGTTATTATTGTGGTGCAGAACGCCCTCTTCAGAGCTCACAAGAACATTCTGGCTGCCAGCAGCCTCTACTTGAAGTCTTTGGTGGTCCATGACAATCTCATCAACCTCGACCACGAGATGGTGAGTCCTGGGGTCTTCAGGGTCATTCTGGACTACATCTACACAGGGCGTCTTAGTGAGGGAGACCCCACTTCTCCCACCGAGCCCAATCTAGGGGCTGTCTTGGCAGCAGCCAGCTACCTTCAGCTGCTTGATTTAGTGGCTTTATGCAAAAAGAAGCTGAGAAGAAATGGAAAGTACCCTCCCCGTCCAGGTCCTACATTTCTGCCATTCACAAAGATGGGGCCCAGCAGCATCGGTTTAGGGACTGGTGGCAGGTATAGGGTTTCTACTCCTGTAATTCAGTCTTGTCCGCCAGGAGGAATTTTGAATGCACCCAGGGCATCATCACTAGAGGAGCTAGTTCCCCATCGGCTAGCCATTCATACTGGGGAGTTGTACGCTCCTACTTCCAACCAGAGCTCTCAGGTTTTCCCATCCCTGCAAGCAGCTCTGCCTGCCCAGCTGGGGCGCTCAGCCCACCCTGATAGGAACTGCTCCCCCAGCTTTGGCCTTGATCTTTCCAAGAAAAGCCCCACCTCCCAGTCTCAGCTCACACCCTCTCAAACCCATCTGGCAAACAGTCACAATGACGAGGAGCGAGATGGGACACTGAGTGAACGCATTAGTCCCATGCAGGGGACAAATGGGAGAGCTTTTTCATCAGAAAAAATGGAGTCTACCGACCAGGCTGGCCCCCCCAGTCCTCTGCCTTTTCCACATCTTAACCAGCCTTTAGGCCCCCACCTTCCTCACCTGCATCGCTCAGGATCGCTTGTGACAGACCGCTATCCATGCCCCAGCAGCCCTGATATGGCCACAGAAGTTGGAGAAGCAGGCAGAGACATAGGCAACATCTACCGCTGGGTGAAACATGAGCCAATGACATATACAGCTGAAGATGAAGATGAGGATGAAGATGAAGATGAAGGAGGTGAAAATGGAGATCAGCATCATAACCATCACAAGCCGGGGGAGGAAAGCGAAGGAGCAGATGACAAGAGCGGCTCAGGCACAGAGGAGACTGGCAGTAGCGAGGGTCGTCCATCCCCTACTGGACCGATGGGGAGGTTCCACATGCCGTATGAGCCAGAGAGCTTCGGGGACAATCTGTATGTCTGCATTCCCTGTGACAAAGGCTTCCCAAGCTCAGAGCAACTCAACGCACATGTGGAGACACACACAGAGGAGGAGCTGTACGGCAACTCTGGTGGGGAGACGGGAAACAGCAATAACAGCGGCACTAAAAACATGAGTGGTAACACAAATGGTTATGGAAGCCTCAACAGCAGCAGCACTCTTAACAGTCTGTCCCACCTGGAATCCAAGTCCAATCAGGGACTGAGTTCAGGAAACATAGGGGAGATGATTCGACCTTACCGCTGTTCCAGCTGTGATAAGTCTTACAAAGATCCAGCCACTTTGCGCCAACATGAGAAGACCCACTGGCTGACACGGCCTTACCCCTGCAGCATTTGTGGCAAGAAGTTCACACAGCGTGGTACCATGACGCGCCACATGCGGAGCCACCTGGGCCTTAAACCTTTTGCCTGCGATTCCTGTGGCATGCGCTTCACACGCCAGTACCGCCTCACTGAGCATATGCGCATCCACTCTGGTGAAAAGCCTTATGAATGTCAGGTGTGTGGGGGAAAGTTCGCCCAGCAACGCAACCTCATCAGCCACATGAAAATGCACAGCAGTGGAGGGAATGGAGGGGGCCTAACCACAGATGGGAAACTAAAGCTGGACTTTGCAGAGGGGATCTATCCCCTGAGTAAATACGCAGCAGAACACTTGGGGCTGAAGCAAGAAAAGGCCAATGAGCTTCTCATCCAAGCACAGCAGCAATTGGTGGCTGAAGCCAAGGCCATGGAGAGCCTCTACCCACTTTCAAAACTGGCCTCCGAACACCTGGGCCTCACCCATGATAAGATGGACATCCTGGGACAACCGCTTCCCCCTGCTCAACAGGCTCTCTCTGAAGCCCGCACCATTGACCGCTACTCACCCAGCTAAGACATATGACATGTATAAATGGCAATCACCAGTAGGTCTGTGTGCACACACAATTTGCAGTATTCTAAAGCCATTCACCTCAACTCAGTATTTTCCTCTGCACCTCCGACTCAGGCCACGGGGAGCTGGTCTGCTAATGCACACCAAAATGTGTAGACTTTAAGTGCCTTCCTATGCATCTAATGTATTTTTAAATCCTCCTCCGTAAAGGAGCTTTGTGCTTTAAAGTGACCAAGGGACATTCATTTAAAGACATACAGTGTTTATGTACAGTGTGTGAAAAAAAAGTTTTTATTTTTATTTTTTTTTATTTCAGCTATTGAGCCAAAGTGACTAATTGAAAACCAAAATCAAATTATTTTATTTATTTTTTTATTATGATGAAATTCAAAGAAAACATGTTACAAGGAAACCTTGCATTCTGACCCTAAACCTGTGTACTATTGACCTTTGTAGGAAAAAAAGCACATATCGACAATATTCAAGGTTGTCCAGACCTGAGCAAAACTTTTAGTATATGAAAAAGCCAACTCATCTGGACTTTAAAGTAATGAGAGTATGTTTTCTTTTTCTTTTGTTCTTTTTCTTTGTTTTGTTTCATTTGAATTTTACATATTTTGGGGTACTGGACATTTCATGCATCTTGTTCTCTGGCTTCTCCCTCATCATGTGAAACAACTGAATCATAGCACCGGCCCCAGTATTTTAGTTAAATCACAATTTCTTTTTTTTGCCAACATTTTTGCATAGTGCCCCCACTGCCCCTGCGTGTTTGTGGTTCATGCTGTGTGACAGTAATGGTAGCTTAATCGGCTTTGCATTCGGCTTGCAACTTCCTTTCCTTTGGAGTGTGAAAAACATCCCTTAGCTTACAGTTGTTGTTGAGATGCAGCAAGCACGGCCCTGTGATCTCATATGTGGGACATGATCGCACATACCCAGCTGATGACACACTAATCCCTGTTCATGACGAGTACAGCTCCGACTCATGGTTTAGACGAAGCGTGGGTGTTGCCTCTGACATTATGCTATATTTACAATTATGGAAACAGCTGAGCAGAGGGAGAAGTGACACAGAAATCTGTCATTTACTAACTCCATTAATATCAGTGCAGCAATGGTCAGAGGCCTTATTGGACGCTGCTCAGCTCCATTGTCCAGCCTCTCATTTGACCTCCCTCTTTTCTGGACTGTTGTTTGGAAGCACTGCTACTGTTGACAGGCCAAAGCAGTTGCTGTTTTCAGCTTTTTGTCTTTGAAGCACTCCACAAACTGGAGGGATGCTCACTCCACACACAGCAAGCTCCTAATCTGTCAGTGCTACGAAGGAGTTTGTTAATCTTCCTTAGAAACCAGCGAGGGAACAGCACTTCCCAGCTGCTGTGCAACAGTAATCCCTGTGAAATCTCACTTTCTCCTGGACAATGTGCACTGCTTGCCGGCATGATGTCCCATTTCATGCCTGCCATCTCGCCCCTCTGATCCTCTTATAAACATTATATCCCAGCCGAACAAATGTCTCGTGGCCTCGCCTCCTTTCCCCACTGGCTGATCAGCAGTTCCTACAATTAGGAAACAAAAGAGCACTTAAAGGCACATTTTTGTCTGTACATCTTTATTCCAAAGAACTTTTTTTTTTTTTCTTTTTCTTTTTTTCCCCATATTTACTTGTCCTTAATTTAGATAAGAAATGTTTGACCACTATAGTGCCAATGCCAACCTCAGAGGGCGAATGTGAAGACTAAAGCCATAAATACACTGTGATAGACGTAGTGAATCTGAAAGGCTTAACAAAAAACAATGTGCCTGACTTTTTATTTTTTCAAATGTATCAATAATTTAAGAGCTTCCTTTTTGTAGCATATGATCATATCATGTTGTTTATTGTCACTTTTGTTTCTTTACTTCATTTCAATTGAACTGAAAGCAGCACACGTGAAACTGATGCTTACCTCAGGACTGAACCCAGCATGGGGATGTTAAGCTTTTGTAAACCTTAGCGCAAAATATTAACACACATACATGCACACACATTTTTTTTTTGTTAACAGGACAGTTGTCCTGTGTTAAACCTGTGTTTTTTCCCCCTGTGTTTAAACATTACTTGTTACAGTTTTATGGTGGAATGAAAACATGTGATATTAAGATTTTTTTGTTTTTATTTTTAAGTAAGTGGTATACTTTCTCTGTTGTGTTGTCCTTAATGAGGCTTATGCCAGTCTGACCAGTTTCATCATTGTAACATAAGGCTAAGATTTTACTTTTGTTAGTAACCAACAGAACCACAGTTTAATATGTATGATGGCATTGATGTTTAATCACCCATATATTAATATCTAAGTGACAAGTGTTGCGTTTTGAAATACATCCATGCCCACAAGACATGATGCGTCATCAGCACTTCCTTAAACAAGCAAGCAGAAGCTTGAAAACTAGCCTCATAATGTTTGGCCTCTTTTGTACAGAAGTTTGTGAACTCTTGACATGAGCCAGACGAAGGTCATTCATCCAGACAAGCACACAGGAAACCGGCCTGCTTTTGATGGTGCTTCAAGTTTGAGGACTGTTATTTAGCTCTGTGACAAAAAAAAGAAAGAAAGAAAGAAAAAAGCTTAAATGAAACACTGGTAGTATGAACTTTGTCCATAAAACAAGTACATCTGTGATAAAAATGCAGGACTAGGCGGATGTGAGTTGTGGGAATTTCAGTCGTTTCATTCTCTCCCATTTACTGGTTCAAATGAAAACGTGTGGATTCTTTTTCCTAGCCAGCACCACTAAAATAACACAAAATGTTTCCACTGTCACTTCAAATCTGTGCAAGAGGGAAGAACAGATAATGCTTTTCATTTCTATGGGACGTACACTGTTTGAGAAGTGCTTAATTGCATTAATATGTACTACAGTAGAGGGAGGGGTTGAGTATCTATAGAAAGGGGAAGCATTTGCTTGTCTGTTTGTGTGTCACCGTGCTATTTGAGTGCATGAAAGGCTGTTAATGCATGTCCTGGGAATAGGGCTGGTGTGAAGGAGAAGCGCTGAGGAGCAGGAAGTGAACTTTTGGCTGGTGCGTTGTGCTGAGCAGGATGTGCTGTGTGTTTCTGCTCAGAAGCAGATAGAAAGATGGAGAATGGGGAGGGAGAGGAGCAGGGAGAGCACAGCAGGGTGGACGCAAGCCATTGTTTCAGTATGAAAGCTTGTTCGTACTTCTAAAACTCACTATTCTGAAAACAAGTAGACTGTATCTTCTCTTTTCCTTCCCCTCTTTGCGCTTTGGGACAAAACCTCTGCTCAGTATCATGTTGATATGACATTGCAGGCTTTCAAGGTTGCATGATGAGCCATTCAGCAATTTTCAAATGAGTTATTTCTTAAAATCCTGTTAATATTGGACATTTGACTATATTTACTTGACATTCTGTTCAGATTTTTAACATTTTTTCAAATCTTTTTATCATTTAAAGTTAAATGCAAATAAGTAAAAAAAAAAAAAAGAGAAAAAAAGTCAGTATTTATTTTGTCCTGTACTTGTTTCACTTATTCAAATTAGAATCTCGTTTAAATTTACTGATGTAGCCTCATGGGATTTTACGCCACATGCCTTTCTAACTGTTATTTACATTTAAATAAAAGCCAAACCAGATAACCTCTCAGTGCCACCAAAGCAGTTTAGATGAAGATTAAATGGCATTTAAAACAGATTTCAGTCACAATGATTAATATAATGAAAATGAATAGATTATAAATGAGTATATAAATGAGATGTGTCTATTATTTTACTTATATTTATTTACTTTTACTGTTTTATTTCCCTTATTCACTACTATGTGAAGCACATCAAGCCAGTAACTTATATACCATGAACAATATGGAAGTAAAACAGGTGCCGTGTAGACAAAAAAAAAAGAAAAAAAAAGGTTTAGGTTTAATGTAGAAAAATCCAAAGCGTGCCTTTTCTACCAGCAACAGGGGTTTCCTATATGGCTCCAACAGGCCGAGTAGTCCTGTGATCAGACCTCTATTTGACTTTACTTGTATTTTATAATGTGTGCCAGAGAGGCTGAAGCACTTAGCAAACATCACAGACACTCAAAGCAAAAGTAAATGCAATTTTTGTGGCTTTCAACTGTCACACTATTAAGTTAAACCTCTGACCAACTTTGCCTTGTTATGAAAGTGATTATCTATGCGGCTGATCATAAGAGTACAGTGCAGACAAGTTACTACTGTCCAGTATAAATATATCTTTTTAATAGAACTTGTGTTTAAATGTTAATTATACACTAATTATATCAATAATCAAGTTTTTTATGTATATATACATAAAATCTGAGTCGACCAAAGCAAATGTGCCTTCAGAAGGAAATCATTCTGCAATAATTTGTATGATTGTACTTGTATGTAAGGTTGTCTGATGTGTTCCCTTTATGCACCTGTCCGTCTGAGTAATGCCTGTCCCACAGATCAGCAATATGAAGTACAAGGGAGACATTTGACACTTTCTAGAGTCTTTATTACAAGCAGCTGCTTTAGATTTAGTTGTCTTAACTGCACTTTTCTGCAAAAATCATTGTATTGTGATTTCATACTTTATTACTTTTTACATCCCCCAAAAGTCCCAGAATTGCCTCTTCTCTGCCACTCTGACTCGTTAGCTTTCCACTTTTCTCTGTCTGGTGTGGAGCTTTGCCACGTTGCCCTTTCACCCTCAAAGAGCAGCTTGCCTCGTCACTTCTCTCTGTGCCTTCTCCCTTCTTACACTCAACACAAACTCCCTCCCTCCTCTCCCATGATCCACTTACTTCCAGCTGTTTTTCATGCCGAAGAAGACAGTTGTCTAAATGTTTATGTTAAGAGCTACTTTCTTTTTCTTTAGGCCTGATCAATTTCCAAAATGAACTTTCTGGCATGGTCCAAAAAGAAAAAAAAGAAAAAAAGTTACATCGTTATTGTATTCTGATCTTAAAGCCAAGAAAGGGCTTACAAAAGGGAGATTAAAGACAGCATAAGGTTGTAGAGGAAATGCAGAATAATGTGAGGGGAAATGTTCAGGGGAAAATATGCTCAGAAAGATGCCAGTAAAGTAAACATGTATGAAATTACACAATTGAGTCGGGCCTCGGCTGCACCCGCCAAGTCATGCGCTGAGATGGAGAGAAGTAAAGGGGAAGGGTTGAGAAGAAAAGGACCAGGAACAGAAAGAAAAATAGCTTTTGCTTGATAGTTACAACCATCTGTAAATAACACAGGAAAACTGGCGGTGTTGTAAGTCTGTTCACATTCTTTGTTTTTTTCACCACCGTCTTGTGACTTTGCTGTTTAAATTCTCTTTCTGAGTAAGTAATCTTGTGAGGATTTTTCATGCCTTTCTCCCCCTTTATCTTATTGTTAATTGCAGCAAGTAATTGTCAGGGTTTTAAAATTATTTTTCATAACAACTTGCCTTCTGAGATGACACGCTCTTTCCAGACCTAACAATTATCAACCAATCGGCACTTAGCTCACAGTAGGCTCTTTGTAGTTGAACAGTGAAAGGGTTTCTGCCTGTCCATGTCATCCAGCATCTGTTTAGTGTGGATCTCAGTTTCTGTCTCTACCTTCAGTACATAAGAAACAGACTGAGTGGACACTGGCTCGGATAATTTTGTTTACAGTGTGCGCCTTCTGCTCCAGAAGTTTAAATTCAAAGACAAACAAAAGACCAAGGACAAAACAAGCAGGAATTTGGAGGAGTTTATCTCTCAAACACACATAGACAAACACACACAGCTGGATGGCAGAGTGCTGCTCCAGATTAGGTCAGATTTAATTAGGCTGCCCTGCTCAGTTTGGAGCATTGCTTCTTCTTGTAGGAAAAAAACAAAACAACCCCCCCCCCCTATTTTTAAAGAAAAGGTGTCTTTCACTCGACACACACAGAAATCTGTGCCAAAATGTTACAGAGCCTCAGGGTCCCCTTCGGCCATGCACATGCTTTCACACAACAACATCTATTAATTGGTTTTGGAAAAAGTTAGTGTTGTCTTGGAAGATTACAATTTGAGATCATTTTGGAGGAAACACCACTGTGGTTCAGGAGTAAAAAAGTTGGACAGTAACACAGGCCGCCACGCAGACAGTAGTAGCTGTAAATAGATGGAAAATACATGAAAATACATGCATCACAAATTTACAATGGAAATAGGATCCCCCCCCCCTTTTTTTTTTAAGATGGCAGGATCTTGTCTCAGTTGGCATTTAAATTACATTCATGAATCATTAGTGGAGTCCAGTAATTTGTTTTCTTTTTTTTTTTTTTTTTTTTTTTTTTTTTTTTTTTTTTTCCCCACCCCACACCCACAAAAAACAAAAAAAAACCCCTCCCCCCAACCCCCCCTCCCCCAAAGCCCTTTTCCTTTTC
>JBAMHW010000009.1:13908219-13924933 GCA_037177495.1 Rhadinocentrus ornatus | reverse complement strand
AAGAAAGAAAGAAAGAAAGAAAGAAAGAAAGAAAGAAAGAAAGAAAGAAAGAAAGAAAGAAAGAAAGAAAGAAATGTAAATAAGTGATTTAGCATTCTGTGGACATTGCATCACCCATTACCCGACTTCAAGATTAGCTCAACTTTCCTAAAAGCTGTAGTTTTACACCAGCTCACACCATGATAACATTAACTAGTATAACAGCCTCATGCATTAGTCATTTAAAAATTCTCGGAAGCACAGATAAACATAACTAAAGTGGGAGCTCTACATTATGAATTTTGCACATCTAGCACAGTGCGGTGCAGTCAGACAAGCCATGACAAAGTTGCTTGGCCTTGGGGTAGAAAAGGGGCTGATGGCCAGACTGGCTGCAAATGCACACCTATAGATACAACCTGCAAAAACATTAAAGGAAATAGTGAGATTGTTATCTTCAAAATTAGAAGTAAAGTTAGAGAGAGTTTTATAATGTTTGCCTTGAGGGGAAATAAGTTAAAGAAATGAACGAACTGACATGCAAACATCTGCACTTCAGAGGGTGCACTTTTACTAAGAGTGAAACACAAACAGGCTTTTTCTGTCAGGACTCTGCAAGTCGTGACCTTTCATTTAACAAAAGAGTTCATGTGAAAGTGTTGGCAAAGAGATCTATTCAGTTTATGAGACAAAGTGTGAAGGTGAGGCTGTCGGATCTGTTGCTCATATGATGACGCTATTGTATTTGGTGACGCGCTCCCAGGCAAACACTGAGCTTGGGACAGAAGATGAGTGAGTATGTGTGTGTCTGTCTGTGTGTTTCCTTTTGTCACAGAGCAGAGAAAATCACTGACCTGTTAAGAGCAGGGTGTCCATTACCTACTCAGCATGGAGTTACACACTTAAAAGCACTCCATTAGTATTCTGTTCTTTTTGACAAGAGTAATAAATAACCTTGAGCTTCATCACTTTCACTTTGCGCTTCTGTTCTCAATAAATGAGTATAGATATGAGAACTCTAAAGGTGAGAAGGCAGGAGGGTGTTATTTAGGTATGATTGTGTGTCCATGTCTCTCTTTCAGTATATGCTTATGTGGAAACACTTATTTTCTTTTTGCTTAGTACTCAATTAACAACTGTTAGCAGTGGGGGAGGCGGCTGTGAGATAGCTCAGATGGTAGATTGGGTTTGATATTGCTTAACTGATAGCTTGTTCTGTCCATATGTTGGTAATATCCATACGTTGGAAGACACTGGACCTCAAATAATTTCCTGTGTGGGTGAAAAAAATCTAAGTTATTTTGGGAAAAAAGCATATGCCAAAAAAATGCAATGTAAATAACGTAACTTCTATGCACTCCAACATCATAACATAGAGTTTGTGAGTGTATGAGAGCATGTTGTATATGACATTGAGAGGTTTCTTGCCTGTTTAAGAAACTAAAAAAAATTACATTTGTGTGTCATCCAGCTCTAGATTAGAACCCCATTAGCCTCAGCGGCTGGTCTGCTGTTTAGACTGTGTATAAACACAGAGGGAGATGGCTCGACGTCTTGTCTCTCTATCCTTAACCTCCTGATAACACTTGCAAACATACACACAGAAACATGCATGGACAACCAGATTTTACTTTGCCACAGAATGCATGTGTGTGAGCTGAGAAGTTTCTGTGAGACTCATCTCTGGTTTGCTCTCATGCCCTTCACTGGCATCATCCTCATTTCCTCTACCAGCTGCAACTCATCTCCTGCTCCTTTTCCTTTTCTTTGACTCGTCGGTCAAATCAGGCTCTTCTTTCATTCTCATGATTGCTTAAGTTTCTTAGCAAAGTCATGAGCACAATACACATATCAGCTATGAATACTAATGGTTTTATAGTAAGACGAAGATGCTTGGTCAGTGAGTGAAACTAAAAATAGCTAGAAGCTTGGAAGAGAAGGTGTTTCAGTTCTAATGTTTTTTCCATATGAGGACCTTAAAAAATGACTATGCCTAACAGATTAAAACAATAACACATGATGTATGTGCCATTATCTGACAAAAACTAAGACAAACTACAGAAGAAGTGTAAAAAACTGATTACTACACCCTATGTTTTAGTAGACTGTAGAACCACCTTTAGCTGTAATAACGTGAAAGCAGTTTTTTTTTTTTTTTTTTTTTTTTTGTATAACATTACAAGTCTCTGACTTTGTTTTGGAAGAATTTTAGCCCACTCTTCTTTTCATTGTTGCTTCAGTTAATTGAGTTCTGCAGGCATTTATTAATTCCCAGTTTCGGGTTGTTACTGGACTATTGCAGCATCGTTGTTGTAGATTTTCTGCTGTGCTTGAGATCACTGTTTGGTGTAGAGGAGCTCATAGCCAATTCAGGGTCTGCAAAACCAGGCAAGGCAAGGCAAATTTATTTGTATAGCACATTTCATATACAAGACAATTCAAAATGCTTTACATAAAATATTATAGCAGTGTGTAGAAAGCAATACAAGTGCATTAGAAAAACAAAGATTAAAAGAAATACAATTAAATAAAAACAGAAAGAATGAGCTAAAAAAAATAGATAAAATGTAAGAAATAAAGTTAATAATCCATCTTAAAAAGAACAAACCATCACCCCATCCACCACCGTACTTGACAGTTGATATGTTTTGTTTGTGCAGACATTTAACCATTGTAGTTGTTTTGTAAATGATAAATGGTCAAATGGTTGTTCATTGTTTAGTTGTACTTTTACATGAAGTTTGAAATAATTCACTGTAAAAGAACATTTGGGTATCTGGTAAGCACTGCTGCTTTTTCCTCTAATGTTAGACTAAGGTCAAATTCAAAGTTACACTGACACGTTTTCCCCCTAAGATACAACGTAGTATAAAAAGAGTTCAGGTCAGTGTAAAAATTCACCACAAGCTTTTTTTTTTATGTGTCACACTATTTTTAAAATAATAATCATACATGTTACACTTAATTGACACATACATTTGAACCTCACTAAGGAGGAAAATAAACATATATTACCTTCAATGTTCATGAATTAATTTGAGTTCAAACAGAAAGACAGTGATAAGGATGACAAAAATGAGCACCTAAGTCTGAGTTGATGTCGGAGGTGTTAGCCTGACTGCAACATGTCACAGTAAGATTCGAATGTGGACACCACACCAAGCGAGCGCACATCTTTAGCCAGTTCTGCCCCAGATTACTGGCAACGGCCCCACTGTCTGTGCTAAAAGTCACGTCGCGAGGAGAGAGAGGAGCCCAGAGAAGCGGGGTAGGAAGGAGGAGGGGGTGTAAGGGGCACAAGGAGCAAGACACAGGAAGTGGGGAAAGATGAAGAGCCGGGAGACAATGTGATGCACAGGGGTGCTGAACCGGAGGAGAGGAGGAGGCAGAGGAGGAATGCTGGAAAAGGAGGAGGAGAGAACTAAAGAGGGAGAGTACAGGGTGTGTGCATCTGGCACTGGGACGCAGGGAAAGATAGCGTGGGCCAGGCTGGCCGGACGTGTGTGTTTGTGTTTGATTGAAGAGGGATGTGAGACAGAGACCCCTCACTGGCTTGGTTTTACTGGAATGCTGCCATGGAGAGATGGACACATACACACATCCACACATTTTTACAGTGAGTGCTGGACATGGAAAAAGAGGACATTACTGGGAGACACAAACTGAAGAGAGCATGAAGGAAGAATACCAGGGATGGCTAAACAGCAGGCTTTTTTTCATAAAGATAAATCAGAAGCTATGTGGCAATCGCTATAAAGTCTTACTGTGCAAAACATTTAGAGCTATATTTTTAAGTTCTCGAAGTTCCCACACATTAGATTAAGCTGAATTTGGCTTAATTACTATCAGTATCTATGTCCATCTAAGTTATAGTTTCATTACTTTTAAATAATCTCACAGACACTGAATGCCATTGTGCACTTAGATATCTTACAGATTGTAAACACGTCTCTGTTTTCAAGTGTCTTCCCACAGACCCTAAAAACACTCAAGCCACTACTGAAAAAGAAAAACTTAGACTCGTCACTCATGAGCAGCTGAAAGCTGACATAAAGCCTCCCCTTTCTTAGTAAGATTATAGAGAAAACTTTTTTTTCAACAGCTACACAACTTCCTGACATTAAATAACTGTATGATGTATACCAGTTAGGTTTTTAGCCATACCACAGCACCGAGACTCCTCTAGTTAAGGTCTTAAATGACATGACAAGTGGTTTGAGTCCTATTACAAAGACAGGAACTAATTTGTGTCCATTGTTAACTATAAATCTATGCAAACCAAAGTAACCTATGGAGTTCCCCAAGGCTCCACTGTGGGGCCACTGCTCTTCAACATCTACATGCTGCTACTCACTCAAATGATAAGAAACAGCAAAATATGTTTCCACAGTTTCCACAAATCTACATAACCATCTCACCACTAGACGACAGTCTGATCAACTGCATCGATTAAATTAAGGATTAATGTGCTACTTCCTTCAGCTAAATGAAGACAAAACTAAAATAATTGTTTTTGGAGCCAAGGAAGAAAGATTTAAAGTCACTACTCAGTTCTAAACATAGCCATTGGAAGCCAACAACCAATCCAGAAATCTGAGAGTTGTCATGGACTCAGACCTGAATTTTAGCAGCTATATTAAGACAGATGTGAAATCAGCCTATCATCACTTAAAGAACATATTCAGGATTAAAGGACTGATAACTTTGCAGTATTTAGAAAAACTTGTCCATGTATTTATCTTTAGTATTCTATTCTTTTCTACTTATTTTACAATCATTTAGCAGATGCTTTTCTCTAAAGTGACTTACATCCGAAGGTGACTGCTTTGCCTCCTAAGCTACAGCCACCCCAAAAGATGCTCCTGTACTGTGAAGGACACAAATTCTTGTCAGATTTACAAAGTCACAGAGAATCCATCTAGCTAAGCTCTAAGATGTTTCTGAGAAACAAACTTTTGGAGTTTTAGGTTACCAATATTTCCAATATTAAAGGAGATACAAAGTGAGGAATCAAAGCATTTGTTTGCTCTGGTCAACAATCCTGCAGGTTTTAGATGTTCCCCTGTTTCAACTAACCTGACTCAAATAAATAGATCATTAACATGCTTGTGCTGAACTTGAGGACAAGTTGTTAAGAAGGTATCTTATCTCAGTGGCCTTGAGGATCCGATGTTAAGAACAGCAAGTTAGAAAATTCAACCAGTTCTTATAGCTGCTGTCGCTTAGATACTAACTGGAAATCTAATCCAGTTTAGGACCTTTCTAAGCAAAAAGCTTATTAGACAACAAGCAAGGTGTTTGCAAGATACACTTTCCACAGATTTTCATTCAAAGGGGATGTATCTCAACCACAGGCTGAAAATCAGCTGTGGGGGTTCCTAGACACAACATGAAGGCACTTTTAGAGTTAGATTTTAATTAAAAACTGAATGACAGAGATATCTGTAGCCTTTAGCTCTGAAAAGGTAAACTGATGTGGAAATATCTTAAACATGTGCTCTCATTAATGGCCATCTTCAGTATGGTATGATGTTTATTTTTAAAATTAATAACAGATTCATTTAAATAACCCTTTTATGCTGACGGCACTGATAGTGCCTAACAATAAATCCATTATTCATTTACTCCACATCTATAATAGATGGTGTAAGCTACATGGCAGACTGACAGAAATGTGGCATCAGCAATGTAACACTGGAGGCAAAGAGGGTAAAGTATCTTGGCCAAGGACACAATGGCAGAATCATAGGATGAAGCATTCAAACCACTAACCTAACATTTATTGGACCTGCTCTACCACCTGAGCCACTGTTACCTGAAATTATTCTTCCAATTAGAGCAACACAATAAACCAGAAGATGATATATGAACTACTGGAGCCTCTGACTGACAAGTTGCAACAATGTGAGTGAGCAGAGTTGGTCTGAACCATCCCTCACTTGTCAAATCCAGTTAAGAAAAAGGTTTCCAGCCAACTACTATTGGTTGACCAACTTCCAATGTTAGTGGAACACCCACTTTGATTAAAAAATGCCCACATTGTGTTCTGCAGAAAATAATTGCTCATGCTGACCTGCAGAAGAAAAATGGAAATCCAAGCTTTCTAGCCCTTTCACTAGAGTGCTAGACTAGCATGAAGAGAAAGAGAGCAGTAGCTCGACAACACTTTGAAATTGAAGCTTCTCAGTTGCACGCTTTTCGTGACCAAAGAGTGTTTCTTTTTATGGTTCATGTAACACAAAAATTACAATGGCCTTCAGGTGTAGGTTTCCATGTACTTTCTAGCTGGTTAAACAGAAAAAAAACAGCGCAAAGTACTTTAGCAATGTTCAATTACTGATAAAACAAGACAACTGACACAATCTATGTGTATCATAATTTTGATGAACTTGTGTGTGTCCCTGCAAATATTTTGGCCCAATGCAGTTCAAGATGAAATTATATTGTGTTCTTCCTGGTTGTTCCAGCTTCCTCCTACAGTTCAGTTACAGATAACTGGCAATTTTAAGTTGGTCCTGTGTTGCTCACAGTTTGGGCAGGGTTTAACCGGCCTATCTACCAGTGTCAACTGGGTTGGGATCCAGCTTCCAATGACCATCTGCGGGACAGAGCTAATGTCTAACTAATGGATGGCTACGCTTTGCTTATTAGTTAGCCAGCTTTGGCCAAGTTAGCTGATTGTTGACTGTGTAATCATAACAAAGATTGTAAATGGTTTCAACCTTCTCATCCAAGAAAGCTAATTTCCCTAAATGATGGATTTGCTAAGATGCGGCATTGGAGAAAATTACATGGTTTGCAATGTCAGCTGAGGTTACAGTGCAAAGGAAAGGAAAGGAGAAAATAGGGAAGACATTATGAACAAATGAGCTGCCAGAAAGACTTCCTCAAACAGTTGATAATAAATGTCTGTTTTTACCAGGAAAATGACATTTCAAGGATGCAGTCACACACCAAAACAGGATGAACTTTAGATCACAGAATTTACTCCTGTTTGTGTGCTACTGTAGAAACCAATCCCTTACAGATTGGCGCAGTGGACACGCAGTGTGCTGATTGCATAACCTGATGAGTTAATAGGTCAGTCAGAATTGGACAGGAGCGATGTAAACATGTCTGCTGACAGGCAAAGATATCCTGTCCAGAATTTCATATGCTCACTTCTAATGGCATAATTCTTAAGTTTAAACCCACTGTCTGAAAATTCCAGTGCCATTGCGACTCACTTCCTGTTACGGTGTCTATCGCCACAGAAACGATGCAGCAGAGTGAGCGCGGGAGATGCTAAACATTCTGCTCTTCCTTATGAGACTCCAGAGGCCAGATGGACTCTAAGCTGTACACACATACACACACCTAAATAAGGAGAGGCAACATATCCAATAATGGTACAGGGAGTGTGGTGTGTACGGAGGATGGAGGAGGGATGTGGGGTGCGGGGGTCCATTGTTTCAGGCTCGAGGGCAGAAGTGTTGGGAGGGGAGAGGGAAAGTCAAGGGGAGGCTAATTTTAGAGCACCTCTGCTGAACTATTCCAAATATTCTTATGTGTATTTGGATGCTCACGTATACAGTTTTGTTGCTTCATCTTTTTCCAAGAATTACATCATTATGCGGCCTGACTGTCGTCACTCATGAGAACACTTTGCTCTTGATTAGGTCTCACGTCACTTGTTTTAACATTAAGACATGTAGCCTTTCCTTTAGGCCATTTAAAAGACACAGAAAGATATGCTTATTACTAAGTATAACTCTGTTGCCAATAATCTTTAAGAACATCAGGCTAGAAAACACTGTGGTACATGAGGGGTTAAATCTTCATGTGCATGCTTCGGTTCATTTCCTGGCTGGCTGTACAGCCTTGACCTGCTGGTGTGGACCTAGCCTCGCAAACACACACGTCCAGTCCTGACCTACACTTCCTGTCAGACAGGGACACCCCCCTGGAGAGGGAGTCTGATATGTCTCCAGTACGTCCCCTCTAGAATCCACTCATCCAGTTTTGTCCACCGCATTGTTCTTTTCACACTTGAATATTATCACTGGGGACCTCTCAGGATTAACAGGATGGCAGCCTCTTGAACAGGTGTGTATTTAGACACATGTCTGAAAAATCATAAATTATATGTATGTGATAATTCTTATTTTTTAAATAAGGTTTTAAGTTCTCCTTCTGAAACCCAGTAACAATAATGGCACAATTATAAAAGAACTGAAAGAAAAAACAAACAAACATCAGATATTAAGCATTAAACGAGTGCATGTTACAACAAAAAGTAAATAAACAAGACTCAGCAATCATAAATTACAGCTTGTACAGCAAATAACTTACTTTAACACAAAAATAAATATTAAATTCACACCAGTCCAGGTTCAGTGGGAATGATCTAGTACACTTTTAATAAGTGTATAGTGTTTTTGGTATGTGTGACTGTGTTTGTCCAGTGTGTGCATCTGGATTACCCATCACACCTACAGCCTCATGTCCCTGACCTAGTAAGGGACACACCTGGCAATGTGTGTAATTTTTTTCCACCCATCACAAGGTGATGATGTCACTCTGTAAG
Source organism: Rhadinocentrus ornatus (assembly GCA_037177495.1). Taxonomy (NCBI): domain Eukaryota; kingdom Metazoa; phylum Chordata; class Actinopteri; order Atheriniformes; family Melanotaeniidae; genus Rhadinocentrus; species Rhadinocentrus ornatus. The sequence goes on along the minus strand of JBAMHW010000009.1, from coordinate 13,916,388 downwards.
GTGTTGTGGTCCAAACAGACACGAGAGGCATGGAAAAGGAAATGTCTGAGAAAAGATAGCAAAGGTGGGAGAATTTGCAGAGCAAGACATAATAGCCAGAGTTAGGACTTGTAACAGGGAAGGTGTGGACTCAAATGCAACACAATAAGCCAGGGGATAAAGGATAAGGGAAGAACAAGCTGTATTATATTTTCTGGGTAAGGTCAGGTGGATTGGTCTGCAACTGCTGTGGGTTCAGATTGGGATTCAAACCCCAGTCCCCCTCATGCCAGGTAAACAGCTTTCCTCTGGACCAACATGACTGACTGTGAGAAGACAGGACTGGTGAGTGAACAGAAGATGAAACAGGATGATGTAATACTGTTTTAAGCGGGTGAGACTCACTGCAATATCTTGTCCTTCCAGACGTGGTACGTGATCCAGATATTGAGCAGGGCTGAGACAAAAGGCAAGGTCAGAAAAAGGCAGGGTCGGAACCGGGGAATGAGAGACAACTTCAGACAGATCCAGGACAGGGCTGACTGCGAGGCAGTGATCAGGAACAGGCAGAGTTGGCAACAGGAAATCAGTCCGGAAATGAACCCTGGAAAGTCAGGCATGAAAGCAAAGACAATCTGGCAACTATGGAGTGAAACAGGACAGGTTACATAGGTACACTGATTAGGTAATTAGCAGGTGGCACCAGCAGGTGGGAGTGGTTGAGCTGATGAGGCAGAGCCAGAGAGCAGGAGGTGTGTGACAGGACTCACTGCAAAAAGATTTTGAATGCATGGGGGTTTGGGTGCTGGGGGAACACATTTATAACAAGATTTTAATGACATACTGTAAATGGTCCATGACCCTGAACACAACAGAGACTATAGTAGGTCCCACTCACCCTGCTTGGGTTTTCACACATTGGTCAACTGTTAAATCAACATTCGGTTTTGGAAATTAGCTTTGCACCCTCCAGGCTCTCTCGTTTCTACCTCTAACACATGCATCTCCTCATCTTGTAGAAGTCAAAACGACCACATGCTGCGGTCTGTGATTACAGCCAAGTGTTTACAGTCCTCTTATATTAACACTTGTGTTAAACAGCATGGGGTACCATCCTGAATCACTTTCTTTTTTTTTTTCCTGAAAAAAACACAGAATTATATTTTGAGTTGATACCATTAGCTTGATGGCACCTCCCAAAAAGACCTAATTAAAAGTCTGACATGTTTTAAGGGGTGAAGCTGAGTAAAAAGTAAAATAAAAAAATTAAGTAGTTGATAATTTCCGTTTATTACAAAACAGTTTATACTCTAATATCAAAAATAGTAAAATTAGTATTGCATATATTGTAGAGTGTCCTACTTTTTATCTTTACAGAATGCTGTTTTTCTTTTATTTGCCTTTCCACTTCTATGTTTTTTACTGTTGCCCCATTCATCCAGCACAACAACCGCCAATGCCTAATCTCACAATACCCAGGTAAATTGGAAATGGCGTTCCAGAAGTCCACATCTGCATCTTTGTGTGTGCATTTATGTGTGCATGTGCATGAGGGTGCAAGTGTGTCCTGGGTGTGCATATAAATGTGTAATGAGAACCAAATGGTGGGGTGTGTGAGTGCATGGTTTTTCTCCCCCATCTCTAATCAGACAACCCCCAGGAGTACTGTGTGAGCGTGGACTCTGGGCTTAGAGTGCTGAGCTGCTTCATAAATCAGCTCTACCCATGAAGAAACCTGGATACATGAGGACTCCAATGACCTTCCCAGCAAGCTGCAGATTGTCCTGCTCTGGTCATTTTGTGATTGCGTTTCTTTTTTTTTCCTTTAATGTGTTGCAACTAAAGCTGTGATGCTTGATTTTTATTTAGATTTTCACAAAGGATTATAGGTGTGAAAAGAGGTGTGAAACTGCAGGAATAATGAATTTGCCTGTATTGGATGACTGACCACACAAAGACCTAGTCTGTCTGGGTAGGTGGTCTCTAATGACAAGGCCATGGACTGACAAAAGAGGATAATTTATACATGTTCTCTCACATTAGATTCACAGCCATGTTATTACATCTTTTATGTACATGTCCTCTCCTTACTTTTCTCCATCTCTTCCTTCTCCATTCTCTGTTTCAATCCTTATTCCCCGCAGGAGGTGGCCTCTCCCTGTCCTCCATCTCTCCTTCTGCTCCCTTTCTCTTCCACATCTGGTCAGGCAGCTGTGGCTGGCCAGGGTTCAGTGGGGTGGGAAGGTGTGGAGGGAAGAGGAGGAGGGGTGGTGGTTTTGAGTAGGCTATCAATTGCAAAGCCCAGGGCACAGTAAAAGAAGAAAAAAAAGATTTGACACAAAATGTGCACTGTGAAAGAAACAGACTGAACCAAATCTCTTCAGTTTCTCTCAGTCTATCTATCACACTGTCTCCCTGTGCACTATTAAACTCTATTAAAGAGAACAGCAGTGTAGGGGAAAGAGGTGAGGGAGACTCAGGGGTTTAGGGAGAAACAGGGGAAGAAGGGGGAGCATGGTGAGGGCAAAGATTTCTATATCTGATTTCCACATCTTAAATACATTAATTTATCTTACCCTGGGGCTCTCTTAAAGTCAGGGGAAAGAAGAGGAAAGGATGGGAGGAGGCAGAGGAAAAGGAGCAAGGTTACTTATGACATTTTCATTGTGGAATCTTGTTTCTATTGTTTCTGTGGTCAATATATTGCCCAAAGATTCCACATGCCATCATGGCCACACAAGCTCCGAGCTGTTAAACGGTTACAGATGGCATTACAGACTTTGTGTGCATGCAGATGACTTGATTTTTGTCAGAGTTTGATGCCTTTTTTTCCCTGCACTATGCCAATGTCAGCAAATGATTTACTGCCCACGAGTGCGTGAATGTATTCCACATTCCTGGATGTCATTTCTGCAACCTTAATGCCAACTAGCCTGTCTTTGTGGATCTCTGAATGCCAATTCCTCTTCACTCAAGCTGAAGTTCATGACCCCTCAGAGTTCACGTTAGGACGAGTGCCTTTCTGGGGGAGAATGAACTCTTTGCAGTGGTCTCACGTGACTGCAGCATATGGTAAGTCACCCCAAGAGTGGAAAAAGCTCCACTTTCAGTTACTTGCAGTTCTTTCCAACTCATTTTATGGCCAGCTACAGATCATAAGGAGCCAAACAAACAGAGGAGGATAGATGGTCAGAGTGAGAGGCCAGAAACAGTGAGACAGAGATGGACCTAGTATTCATCAAGACTAAGTAAGAAGTGAGGGATCAGAGGAAGCCAGTTGAACTGAAAGTGCGATTGCAGGTGTGTGTGCATGTGAGCACCTTACAGGTGTTTATAATATTTTCTGACATATGTGCATACATGTGTCTCCTTGTATATAAGTGTGGGGTGTTACTGTACTAAGCAAGGTGAACTCAGGCTCCTCTTTGTACAGGAAGCCCCTGATTAGCGCTAACGAGAACTGCAGACCATATTAATGCAACCACACACCTCTCCCTCTCTTCCTCCCACTTTTCTCTCCCGCTCTTGCCATCTGCACTCTCTACAATCCCTGCCAGACATCATAAACCCACTGCAGAGCCCTGAGACACACCAGAGCACTGAGGGGGGCAGGCAGGGGGCTGCCACGCACTCAGCCCCGTCTTGCTCCATTCTATATATTCTCTAAAGCAAACACATATGGTGAAACATACATAGTACACAAACTGAAGTAATTTTAAACCATACAACAGTTCATAGAGTTCTCATTGCAAACATGTACACACCCAAACAAACAGAATGCTCAGTCAAACTGAAACTTTATATTGGTTCAAACATTTACAGCTTTCCTGAAACAAATTTTCTCCCCAGTTGCCAAGATAATTTGCATAGAAAAGAAATTGAGCTACCATAGAGATAACAAGGCCATGATGCTGGGGAGATGAGGAGAGAAAGAGAGGATGGAAAAAAGGTCTGCTGGTGTGCAAGTCTTATTAAATGTTCCTGCAGATGGACAGACAGGGCGTTTTCATATTGAGACATGGATACCCTCTCCTCTATTCTCTTGACTCCCACCCACACATTAACATGTGTTTCACATTCAAAGCGGAGATGTGCAAACCAACGGCCAACTATTCAGCATGACTGGCAGCTTACTTTCTCTCACTCTCTGTCAGCATAGAAATGAACGTACAAATAACCATGTTGCCGTTTGTGTTTGCAAGTTCTCTTGAAAGAAATGAGATCAACCTGCATATTTGTTTTTTGAAAATAAAGAAAAAGACTAATGTAGCTCATGTACATTGAAATGATGTAAAGTGGAAAACATGTTGCTGATCTAAATTGTTGTGTGTTCAGGTTGTTGTTTATTTCTTCTTCTTCAATGTGCTTTGCACTTGTATCATTGTTGAAACCCATGCGTGAGGTGAACCAATAGTGAAGTGATGAGTGAGCATACTATAATAAAACATCCTAAATACATGTTTTTGCATTATACTGTCTAATATAAATATTATTCATAACATGAATTAGCAAGTAATATGTATAATTTTGCTAATTTTTACACATTGTGCATGATTGCTTCTTGGAAAACTAAGTAGGACTGAAGGATAAATCTAAACTCGAAGAGGATCACACCTCTTAATAAGTTTATGATATTACACAAGAGAGGAGATTCCTTCTCTTTTTTGAAGCTCAGATATATGAAGAACAATACAGTTTTCATTCTTTTTGTAGGAGTTTGCAGATCAAGACTCTATTTGTCTTGGAAAGTGAAAAAAAAAGAAAAAAAAAGGCCACATCCCTAGCTTGTTTGGGGGCCTCTTGAGGGGTATGAGATGTTCTGCTTTGGTTTATTCAGTCTATGTACAACTGGAATAAGAGATTCGTTTCCATTGCCCTTTATCACAGGATCTATCATAACTTATGGAGAATTCATTCCTGTAGCCTAGAGGAAGGGTATCCAATTCGATGGGGTCAGGATTTAATCCTTTCCTTTTTGCAGATGATGCAGTCCTGATAGCGTCATTGAGTGGTGACAGCCAGCTCTCACTCAGGCTGTTTGCATCTAAGTATGAGGCAGGTGGAAATAAAAATAGCACATCCAGATTTGAGGCCATTTCTTGGCTGGAATTGGGTGGATTCTTGGTTGGGGATGAGTCGTTGCCTCAAGTGGATAAACTTAAAGGAAAACTGGGTGCTGCTTATAAGTTAAGGAAGAGTGAAGTGAGACATTGATCAAAGGCACCTGCAGTAGTGCAAGTTTTGTACAAAAAATCACAACCTTTGTGTTAAAGGGAATAAGTCTGTAGACTTAAGAAGGGGAAATGAGCTTCCATCAGAGCATGCTGAGTGACAACCTTCATGATAGGGTTAGGTGTTTAGTCATTAAGTGGCACATGAGGGTTGTTACTCCTCCCCTGAGCCGCCACCTTGCTGTGGTGGAGGAGTTTGCGTAACCTGACGATCCTAGTGGATTTTTTGTCGGGGGCTTTATGCCCCTGGTAGGGTCACCCATGGCAAACAGGTGTCTAGGGGAGGGAGCAGACAAAGCGCGGCTCAAAACACCCCTATGATAACGACAAACCATGGACCCAGGTTTCCCTTTCCCCAACGTGGGTCACAGGGACCCCCCTCTGGAGCCAGGCCTGGACGCCCCGGGATCCCCCCAGATGAGCTGGTGAATGTGGGGAGAGGGAAGTCTGGGCTTCCCTGCTTAGGCGGCTACCCCCGCGACACGACTCCAGATAAGCGGCAGACAATGGATGGATGGATGAGAAGGGTTGTTGCTCCTTTGAACCGAAAGAAGCCAACTACACTAGCTCAGGTTCCTACAAGGGACGTACATGTTTTAAGCTTTTGAAAAGATGGAGATTATGTCTTTCAGCAGGCTTGAGAAAGTATTGACATTTCCATTAAAGAGCTTGAATGAGAACTGGGAGAGAGGGGGCACTGGGCATCTCAGCAGAGACTACCTTCAAATACTTCAATGTTTTTGTTGTGTTTTCAAAATCTACTATGAGATTATAGTCTCTCAAAATGGCTTTCCATGGTTGTGAGTTTATCTAGCTATACAATAATTATCAGCTATATTTATAAGCACATGTTCTATGACAAAAATGTATGTATCTACACACCAGTAACGTTGTTGAAGTCCACAAAAGAATGGACTTTTCTTGCTCATGTGTGTTTACAGGGAGTGTGTGGGTGTGTTGGTAGGTGTGTGTGTGTGTGCGTGTGTGTGTGTGTGTGTGTGGGGGGGGGGGGGGTCAGAGTGAGCGGATGAGGTGCAGACACACATGCAAACAAAAATACAGACACACATAAAAGGACAAGTGAGATAAAGAGGAGACAACATGAGGAAACACATGGCATTATAAGTCAGTGCCTCAGAGAGGGTAAGCACTGTCTGAAACAATAAACGTAATCACAGACAATAAAAGATCGAAGAAAAGAGGCTGAAGACAAAGGCAGTGATGATGGAGGTGGCGGATGGTCAGGTGGGACTAGGGGTGGGTAAGTTTCTCTCTCTTTCCCTGTCTAGTTTACCCAGCTGGAAAACCAAGAGACCCAGATACAGCCCTAATGTCCCCCACTTTCCCCTAGCTCCCAATTCCCAAATTTCCTGTCTTTGCTGGGGATGTCACGTCCACACACCCCTATCCCCTCCGCCTGTCCCACATGTCCTCTCTCTCAACATGGCTTCAATCACCGGCAGCCCGCTGAGATTCAGAACAGTCAATGAAGCACGTACCAGACACAGAAATGCAAACATGCAGACAGTTAACACTTAGAGTATCATGGATGTTCACAAAAACATATCAATTTGCAGCTCTTCAGTGAATGCTAAATCTAAAGCTAAAATGGGAACAACAAGCAAATGCTAACGAAAACAGCAACAAACCTGTAACACAACATATATGGTTTATTGTTCTACCTAATTTACCCCTTTTCTCCACAGTTCATATGAAAATAAAGAATTTCTCATTCATGAGGAGAACGGTTATAAAACACGGTGCATTAATCCAAGATAAACCACAGATCCAACAACTTCTGTTCTGAAAACATTGCATTTCAAGGTGTACAAATGATCTTAAGTCTTGATTTGATTACACCTGCTCACAATAACAGGTGAAATTGAACCAGTGTTTGCGTTGCACCACATATAATTCATTTGACTCATAAACCACTGCTTTACAAGTTTATTTTTATTTATTTAAAAAAAAAAAAGAGTTCAAGTTAGTTCACAAGAGTTTGATTATGAACAGAATTTAATAGTGTCTTAAAACAGCACCTCTTCAAAGAGGATGTAAGTGACAGATTTATGGCCAAATGTGGCCGTAAAGACGTGTTTAACTTCTTTGGTCCACCTCAAACTAATAAAATGGCTGCAAGTTCCTGACAGAGAGGGGAGCAGTTGCTGCACCTCCATCCCCCTTTTTTTCTTACAACTGTAGTGTTTGTAGTAACTTGAAATTGATATTATATATCGTTTTTTATTTTGTGTTTTCTGTCTAACGTGTACACACAGAGTGGAGAGTTATTGGAACTGACAAGTTCTTAAAACTAATTACTAATGGTGGGTGGTGAGCAACTCACACTGCTGTTTCCTCTGTGCTGGTGTTTGACCTGTAGACATCTACATGCTTTACACATTAAAAACCAGAAGTTTTAATTCCTTTTTGAATTTTAAACTATCCTCATAGGTAAGGCGAAGGTCATGAATATGTGCACAGACCCTAAGCTGCAAAACTTAGCACTGTACAAAACGTGACAACAAAACAAAAAATTCAGTAAAAAAACCCAACAACTTCAAACTCTTAATACAAAAACAAAGTTAAATGATTTTAGAACGGTTTTATGATATATATCTTTGGTCCAGAATAGCATAGTGTTTTCTGTTTTTCTGGTTTTGTTTCGTTCAGTGTTGTTGTGATTTGCATCTTGAGGACACCAAAATGAATTCAGGATCTTGGCTGGAATTAGACACTAATGGACTGGTCAACTGCAGGTTGAGATTTAAATCTGCATATTTTTGTTGCAGCTAAGTGAAAATGATTTGTGTTGCAAATTTCAATTTGAAGGGGATTTTATGACAATTTGTGCTTTTTGCTATTTGGAAAATTTGATTTATTTGTGATATAATAATAATAATAATAATAATAATAATAATAATAATAATAATAATAATAATAATAATAATAATAATAATAA
>JBAMHW010000009.1:13884025-13894414 GCA_037177495.1 Rhadinocentrus ornatus | reverse complement strand
ACACACACACACACACACACACACGCACACACACACACACACACACACACACACACACACACACACACACACATACAAATCTGGCTCTTGCACTTTCAGCAGCTCCAGAGAGACTGTGCACACACGTAGGTACACAGTCACATCTACAGAGGTTAAACGATGGCCATTGGTTAGAGAGTGTTTGTTATTCTAATATTATGTTTCTTTACATCACCGTCACCAGGCCCATCACCATTATTATCATTATTTCTATTATTACAATCTGGAAGACAGGGTGTACATGGGAGAGGGAGAATAAAGGAGCACTAAGGGAAGAAAAGAGCCAAGAAAGAGAGACTGAAAAATGAAAGATGGAGCAAAAGGGAGGAGAAGAGGTCAGTGTTTTCCCTTCCCGTCCATGACTTAATCTTATTCCGCTCTATTGAGACCTTCCCAGGATTGAGGATTTGTTGTAAGAAAGAAGACACACAAAGGTGGAAAAAGATGAAAAGTGAGAGTGAGATGATATAGTGATGCAGGTGATGAGGAGGTGAAGGGAAAATAAGGAGCAAAAGAATGAGAGTGTGATGTATGAGGATGTTCATAGATGGGATCCCACAATCTGAGGTTTAACAAATAACCGAACCGCATCTTAAAGGATAATTGCACTTTATTGCATTTGTATTAATGATGTTTTTAATAAGTCATGTTACATTGCTGAATGCTGGCAGTTCAAATGTCAAATATGAAGCCAGTTTCATCACCACAGGGAAAAACAAAGGCCAAGTACACATGACCACAGGTTTCTTTAAAAACAGCTTTTTTTCATCTTCTATGATTATTTGAAATGAGAATCTGCGATTATCTGCTGTGTGTGTTAACGGCCTAAAACACTTGTTACATTTTTGTTAATGTTGGATTAAATTTCTTTAAAAACCGTTTCATTTACTAATTTAGTTATTTATTTAACTTATAGGTCAACTGAGAGCCACTTGTCATTTGCAATGACAACCTGGGCCAGGTGCAACAGTAACAATATAGAATGGTACACACATATAACAATAAATGTAATTTAATTAAATGTACATTACATTCAATTATTTAATTTAATTTAAATTAATATTTCATGAAAAGTAAAAACAATATTAAAAGTACAATAAAACAATGTTTCTAAAAAGTCTAGAGGTAAAAAACCAAAAACCAAAAACCAAACAACAACAAAAACACTAGATACCACTCACAGACTTAAGAGTGTGGGCTTAGGTGCCATGAAAACTTCTCTGAATGCTATGAAAATACAGACTGGGTTCCTACAAGTGACAAAGCTGTCACTGTTCATCCTTCTTACTACAGCTAATCCAAACAGAGGTTACACACCAGGCTTCAGTAAAGAAATATTTACTACTGCTGAGCTCCCCAGTTTGTGGAAAGATTACAGTACTAGGTATTATCTGGTACCTCGATCACTATTATACAGAGCTCTGTCTGAAGTACATTATACTGTTGGTGTTAGTTTTGTTCTTGGCTGGCATGTGATTTTGTTGGCTGAATGTTCTCTAGTGATAACAAAACTCACGGATTCTCCTGATCCACATGGTGGCTGGCAAACAATTTCGTGGTTATATTTTTATAATGAGCTGATATGGAGCACAGATCATGAATCTATTGTAGCAACCATTGCCACTGATGATACCCTTAAAATGCACCCATAAAGTGTAATGGTATTTTTTAAGATGTTAATTAAGCCTGTGTATATACAGTACCACCAAATGTGTGGGAACACATACCCATATAGTAGTAAGTAGGTTAATGGATAGGCATGTCAAACATTTGACTGGTACTGTTTTAAGAAACATGCTCATGTTAATCTGAAGTCAAAGTCAAAATTTTCTATGACATTGCCTCTACCATCTTTGCTATTGTGGTTCTCTATGAAGCATGATATTTCAATCCTCTTGTATTGGACTTTTTATAAAGTTTGGACTTATACAGGTAAAAACACCATAAGTAGACCTTCTGCCATTTCTGAGGTGTCATTTCTTTGCATGTGTAAGTAGAGCAGGTGAGAATCTGACTATTTCCTTTATAATATCAAGGATATTGGGGGGGTTCAGTGGTTGACACTGTTTGTCCAGTGTGGTCTGTCAGTTATTAAAATAGGTTTCTGTCAGATGAATCATAGTTTACATTGCTGCACTGATATGATAAACACAATAACTTCTCCAGATAACTGTAGACTAATGCTGCCAGTCCTCATAGCCATGCTACTGTCTATGTTGGCAGATACAAGGAAATTAGGACTGGCCACCTCAACAATGGCCGTGCCGCAAGATGGTGCAACACACACAACGTCCGCTGGATTTGTCTATACAAAGACTACTTATTTCTGTGATGTTTGCTTCAGCTCCTGTAAGTCAGTTCAGAACTTACTAGACTGGGACACTGTGGTTGGCTGACGTCATTCTATAAAAACACCAAACAACTAATTGGTTTCTGATCATTGCCTAATTAGATCCCAGTGGACTTAATCAATGGAAACAGCAACAGTGGAAAGGGTGCTTGGCAGTACAGACATTTTACAAGCTGCCCCTATTTTCCATACTTAGTTCAGAAAGAAATAAAACACAAAACCATAAAACAGTATAGAAGTGCAAATTTTTCAGTGTAATGTTTGAGGATTATACAAAAAAAGCTCAAATTTAAGTTTCCCTAACAACGTAGAGTTGTATTTATGACAGGGTTTTGCTTTTGTGTTTCATCTATCAAAGAATGTCACATAATCACACATAAAAAAGATAAAAATGTATAATTACTGTGATATTCTATGATGTGTTGCTGTTCTCTGTTGGTTTTTAGAGTGAAGCACATCACAGCATGTGCCCTACTCCATTAAAGTTCTCTACATTATAAAGAACAACACAAGCTGTAAATGCAAACACACGCCCACACGTGTGTGCATTTCAGTGTGTCAGTGAGTGTGTGCAGTGCTCTTGTGTTGCTGGTGGCTGGACTTCAGGATTGCGTCAAAGCTGTCTGTAATAAATGTGCCCAGGCGAGTTGGCCCAAAAAGATATATCACAAACAGGAGGGGAGGCAAAGTGCACAGAGGAAGGAATAGGATGGAGCAAATGGGAGTGAGAGGGGAGTGGAGTGGGAAAAGACATGAAGAAGAAAGAAAAGAGATGGGGGAGAGAGAAGGATCGATTAATAAGGAAAAGGAAAAAAGGGGAGCAGGGGCTGCTTCTCCTGGGTCCTGCTATGTTTCCCATTATGTAAGCCCTGGTCACGGGCAGCATGCCAGCAGGCAAAATAAAAGAGTCTCTCTGGCTTGGCATGGCTTGTATTTTCCTATCCTCGGTGCAGGGTCAGGGAGGGGTCAGGCAGCTGGATGGGGCGCTGGGGGGATTGTGGGGTCTGGGCTGGCCTCCAAAACCCAAAAGGCCCAGGGTTCAAGTACCAGCTGAAAGCAATCAGGGGGAAATCTGGGAGTGCCACAGCTGCTCGCAGCAGCGCTGTTCTATGGCTCAACTCTTTCTCCCTCTTTCTCTGACTCGCTCTTGTCCCACTTCTCTTCTTCATCCTCTGTTGCCTGTTTAACCCCTCCTTGTAGTTTTCTTGACAGACTCTCTCTCTCTCCCACACACACATACACATATACAAAAACTGCATACTTTAAACTTGAAGCCAGAGATACATGTCCACTAGTGTATATGTGGACGCACAAGCCTAGTGTGTGTTTACATCTGTATGTGTTCTTGCTCGTGTAAGTGGGGTCAATGAAAAGACAAAAGAGATAAAAACAATAGTAGTACTCCAGTCGGCTTAGACCATGGCAAATTGTACACCAAAACTCTCTATATATGAGTATATGAGTGTTTCGCTTCATCAGTAAATGTGCATGTCTGGTGCTGTATCTGTCAACACAAAGATTTAATGTCATGCCATGCCATGTAAAAGATGCTTAGCTCAGGTGGTTTGCATTATGACATTTCAATGAACCCATTACATGCCTGCTATACCCTCCATTATCAGACCTGCCAGCTTATGATGAAGGATTAAAAGGTTTTCTAAAAGCATGTGGGGTGAATTTTCCTGCTCTGGTTTTGGTGTAATCTTTCCCTCACAGGGCATAATAAATGCCAACAAATACAATACCGCTCTCAGTGATTACTTCAATCCTTTGCAAAACTTGTCTTTTTCCTCAAAGATGACAACTACATCCACAGGACATGAAAGGTTACTGAACAGTTTGATGAGCCTGAAAACAACGTAAATCAGAGCCAAAGAAACACAATTGAACAAGTGTAGCTAATTTGTGAAGAGTTTTTAGAAACATATCCATGATTGTTTGTGTAGATATCACATTAGAATCATTGATGGGTATAATGGGGTGTATTTTTACAGTGCAATGTTCAAGTTGGCCCTTCTACCCCATGGATTGCTTGCTCAAGCAAATAACTATATTTTATTTTACTTAAAGAATATATGTGACCTCAATGTCTGCATAATGTCATTTATTTAATATAATTTTGTTATGCTTGCACAATGACAATAAGGATCTTTAAAAAAAATATAGAGTTCTCAAATGATTTTAATCAGATTAATCAAATCTTACAAATTAATTAATCATAATTAATCATGAAAAATCACCAATCACTATATGACTGAAATATGCCGATTTATACATTAGCTCTTTCTATTGATACTATTGCATCAATAGAAGGAGCTAATGCTTACAAATATGAAATGTTAATTGACCTTCCTTTAGGTAAACATCAGATGTACAAGGGTCAGTAAATTCAGCATGTAATATACTTCCATATGTTGTTCTGCATCATCTCTACCATATTATAGATCATAATGCAGAATGTATACAGCATCATCTCAACAACCATCTCCATGATGATATCTGTCATAAAACCATCAGATGTGACGACTGAAGTAAAACAGCCAATATTGATGAATAACCTCTTGTAAAACTGATGATCTGGATAAAAAAAAAAACCTATTTTCTCTTTTTATCATTGAAATGTAAGTGTTTGTGCAGCAGTGATAAAAATCCTAGCAGCATCCACCAAAGTAAACACCTGTTGATAAAAAATTGGCTGTTAGTTTTACAAGTTTTTCTTCACATATTTTACATTAGATGATCACTATAGTTGTAATAATCAGTTTAGTATTTCATAAATCTAGACCTAAAAAAAGGTCCCATTTGTTCCCCCCCTTTCCTACTCATTGCCCCTGCCTAGTCCCCCATCAAAACCTTTCTAGACCCACCCCTGCATATCTGAAGTATAAATCCTTTCTACCACCTGACAGCTACTGTGTTTGAGAAGGGTCCTGCCATAAACAATATGTGTCAGTGTGAACCATTAACCACTACTTTCCTCCTTCTGAGCTGAATGGTAAACAAATACAACAACAGAGACGTACTTGCGACAGAAAAGCCGATCAGCTGATCACCAAAAGCTATTGTAATTCATGGAACATCAGGAGATGCAGAAGAGGAGCATCGCTGTGCTGCGTAGAAACAGAAGGCCAGAGAGCTACCAGCCAACGTTTGTGCAAAGCGCAGGAAACGTTAAAGGAAAAAAAAAAAAAATGCAGGTAAAGTACTGGGGGCTCATTTATAAAGCTTGTGTAGGTACAAAAACTGCCGTTTGCCAAGTATAGACAACATTCAAAATTTATTAAAACCAAACTTGGTGGCAGAATGTTCCCACCTCCACGGAAGCTCACACCTTGGCGTACACACAATATCTGGGAATACAGGAAACTGCAACATCAACGGTACAGAATAAAAAAAAAAAAAAATGACAGTCGGGACAGTCTGCTGCCAACATGTACCAGTCAGTAAAAGACAATTCGAGAGGTAAGCTTTGGTCATTCATTCTAAGACCCAGCAGAGTGGGATGCAGACTGGAGGCTGGAGCGTCTATAAGTGATGCAACGCTTATGAAAAACTCACAAGGTGGATTTCCATTTATTTATTTATTCTTACACAATCCTGTTTTAATAGTTGTCACAATTTCTGTCAAGACGGTCTCTAGTTTCCGCAGCTCCCTGGCCACATTGTTGATAGCGTTGATTGTGTCCCTCTGTACTTGCAGGACTTCCTCTGAGGACACGACTGCTGCGGTGCTGTGTGGAATCTCTGGCCTCACCCTCTACAATCACAGCTGCAGCACCACCGACTCAGTTGGAACATCCAGAAACTATAAACCAATATTACTTAACACTAAATAAACTACTACCAATACAGTAGCCGAAAGGGGACAAACTTGCTAGCCTTGTGCACTTTCCCTGCGAGTCCCCACTGTTTCAGGGGGAGAGGGCGGGGGTGGTGTAAACAAGCCAAGACGACCGTGGATCATTCAGCTTGGCAGCTTACATTGATATGGAGGACCATCTATACTCTTTGCCCGCAAGATTGAGGAAAAAAATAGCTAAGAAAAGAAAAATAAATAATAACCTGGAGAAAAAAAGAGTGTACATCAGTGGAGCATTTACCACGTGGAGGCAGCTGATGAAGGAGAGGGACTTCAAAGCTAACATGGAGGTTGCAGCTTTCTGCTGGATAGGTGAGTTACTGCAATCTAACAGTGAAGTTTATTTTGGCGTTATGTTAGAAACAGGGCAGGGTGGTCCAGCAACTACTTTTTCCTCCCGTTTAAGTCGGATCATTTACTGTTACTTGCTATATAAAATGGCAGAAATGGCTAATTTGTTAGTTAGCCTACAGTAGAAAAGCTACGTTGCAACAGTTTTCAGGTGTTACTCTTCACAGAAGTCATACCAGTAGGCGACCGTGCGCTTCTTTCAGACATATTTTCTGAGAGCTTTCCCTCGTGTTTCATATTTTATTTCAGCTGACAATGTTATGAGGGTAGTTGTCGTCCTTCTAGTCAGACAAAATAGACCAAAGTAATACCAGTTTCTCGGTGTGATTTAATCACCAGAACCGCAGCATTGTAATGCAAAAATATCTCTCAGATAATAATTATTTTCTATTAATATGTCCCCCACCTCCCTGGATAAATCAGCTGAAATACATGTTATTAAACAAAGAGTAATGTTACAGCAGCGCCGACAGGTCCACTGCCCTTGCTTTTACTCCCTCTTCCTCTCCCTTCATCAGATGATCTCTGAGTCTGCAAGTCACAAAAACTGATTTCATCCGATAACATTAACTATTAGCAGTAGCTTGGTACTAAATACATGGAGGGCATGCTTGTAACTTATTGACATTAAAAAAGAAAATAATTATGTATCGTTTTGTTCCTCATCACCTGACGGGACACTCGAACTTCACATTTATGAATCTCCATGGCTTCCGTAGTCATAATAATACTCTTCAAGGATGAGGCTGCAGTAGACCACTACTTGGTTGCTTGTAAAATATTAGCGCACCTCTAGATGGGAGTAATTCTTACACACTGCGGCTTTAAAGCTACAATTAAACAAAAGACTAAATTACCAGCATCATTACTGTCGTTTAGCAGACCCTTTTCTCCAATAACAACTTACTGTGGACTTTAGCTTTAAGGGTCTTGCCTAAGGCCCCAACTAGAAGGTATCACTGTTCACCCCATGTGGGATTCGAACTTTGATCTCCCGCATGGCAGATGGATGCCCTGCCAACTGAGATATCCAGCCGCAAAATCCGATGCCTCTGGCACCGTGTCTTGCCTTTTGACACGGCGTTGATAGCATCTGCCACCTGCTGCACTCCTCTGCCTTTCCGAAACAAGTAATGGCCAAGCCGTGCCCACCAACCTTTTAAAGCTTTCCAACATGGTCCATTAGGATCTCAGTCTCACATTCTGATAAAACCCGCTTCTTCCCTCTTTTCCCCTCCCGAGCTATCATGGAAATGATATGATGAATATTTATTATAGGCGTTCACCTAACCATTTATAGCCACCGTGTCGATGTGGCATGACACTCCCTCACATGTGCCAACTTTAGAGTTCATTCTGATTTATAAACGGAAATAGACGTGGGATGTGCATGTGCACACTTTTATAAATCTGAAAGTTTTTGTGTGCCGCATTTCCTTGTTTCCCTGCAGACACCACCTGTAGTTTGCTTTGCTATGCACAGTTTTATGCATGAGGCCCCAGGTGTGGAAACCTGTCAAGCCAACAAATTGTGGGTACACCCTCTATGAGTTGTTCAATCCATATATAATGACTTATGACTTAATATAATAATGACTTATAAGGTGGTTTTGATTGGAGGTTTTGTTGTAATGTTCGGCTAGGAAAACCTATATCCTGATATCCAAAGTAGTAACATCATCCAACAGTACATCAGTAAGGTCCAGAGACCTTCACAGAGTCTCGGATGTTCTGTAAGATCTTGACTAATCTGAAAGTATCTGATGGCATGTGTAGGGAAGCAGGCCCAATCCACAATAATTCTAACTCACAACTCACAGAACCTAAACAATCAATTGTCCAGTATCAGACACTTCAGGACTCCCTCAGCTATTCCTTGTCTATGCCCTACTTGAAATTAGGCAGATGATCATGATGTTTTGATTGATTAATGTAACAATAACAGAAAACAGGAGTAAACAATAATAACTTATTACTTATTTAATACTGCCTGTTTTTAGAGTACATTATATTGCAATAGAAAGTTGAAGGCAAGGAATTTCACATTATTTTTTTTTAATTTGCTAACACAAAGCACAAGCTGGTGATGTACTGCCAGATGCTAAGAATTGTAAAAGGAAAATACTGCCCATTAAAGCAACCATTATGAGTGGTAACTGAGGAGCTGCACCTTAGTTTACTGCTGTCTCACAGCACTTGAGGTGGAAGGGTAATGCTGCATGCCTCTGAAAGTGTTACAGACATGTGTAAATTTTCCCCCACTGTGTATTGAATGTAGTTTGGCAGATTGCAGCTGCTAGACTCCCTATTAAGACACCTTGTCCTGTTATTTTATTTGCAACACTTACCTGGGAAACCACACATGTTAACATAATCTTATTAGAAGCACTTGCCTTAAAACCTTTCATAATCTGAGGATAGCTACAGGCCCTTTAAACTTGTAACCATTTATCTCTTAATGAACCAGAAGTAGTGCAGGGCATCCAGCAGAGCCATTAGGCTTCGCATAATGTTGATGATGGGTCATGGATCTTAGTTCTCTCTTATTTAATGTGTACAGCAGATTGCCTCCAGCTGTGTATCTGGCACTGTTGCTTCTGCCAAACCAAGAACCCTTCTTTCAGATGAGCAACGCCTGCAACTTTTGTTAACATATGCGTTCCCTGTGCTGGTTTCTGGACTCCCTCAACTAACGTTCCCCATCCAGACACCTGGGACGAGAAGGAGGAGGTGGAGGAGAGGTGGAAGTTGGGTGTTGCGGAGGAGGCAGACAAATAGAAAGGCAGTGTGATTGAGAGTGGTAAAAACAGAGGAAGTGATAGAGACAGAAAACCAGCCAACTGAGGAAGACCCCAGACACAAAGGGCCAGGATGACACACACGACTGCATGCAACACACCAACACACACACTCACTGACATATGCTTACTTATTGTCCAAGAAAAAAGGGCACTGACAGATAAGACATGTGCTTGTAGCTTGTGCTGGAAGAGACACCCACGGTGGTTCATGGATTTGTTCCCTCACTTAGAGTGACGGAAAGTGCACGGCTGGCTGTCGTCAGCCTGGTCCAGAGCAGGAAGTGTGCTGGGGATAAGGCGGCCATGTGGCAGGATGTTATGGATTTCTAATTAGGGCAATTCATCTGTCAGCAAGGGCATGCTTTCACTGGAGCTTTCTCTGGCCCTGCTCTCGCTGAACCTCCATACTTCACACTCTCAACTGTACCTACTCTTTGCACAATCATTCTTCGCTCAGTGTGAGCATGGACTTTCACGCATTTCCTTGGAGACTTCACAGCCATTGCCTCTCAAGCATACTTCATCTACACCAGAACAAATCATTCAGTCACCACCACTAACGTCAACCAAACAACCCAAAATGAGCAGAGTGGATCCCGTGAGAGAGCTCATTCTTCAGCAGCGTAAAACCATGACTGAGATAAAGACTTGCCAGTTAGAAAGGTGGAGATGGTAGAAATAAAACAGCCTATGACATAGCAGTCTCTGCTCGCCTCAGGGCAAATGTTGCAGAAATGTTGCGCTGTTCCTTGGGCAAAAGTGATAATGCTACATGAATGTTCCAGTGGCCTTACAGTGCAAAGCAGAGCTCCCTGGGGAACAGACCCAGCTATTGTGTTACACCAGATATCCTGCTGCTACTCTTTTGGACAGGAGCTGATAATCATACAAATAAACAAACAAAGGGAGCTGTGCTATATGTCTTACATGAGTGTATGTGTCTGCGTGGGTGATGCTGTGATAAACTACTGTCTTCAAATATATATATA
>JBAMHW010000009.1:13826568-13874727 GCA_037177495.1 Rhadinocentrus ornatus | reverse complement strand
AGCAGAACTTACCTGTTACCTTCCCTTTCTTCAGCACAAGAGACCTCGATTTACCTGGTTTGAACCTCATACGAGCCTAGTGCAAACACAATGCATAATTAAGAAAACTGTATTTTTTTGCCTAAGAGCTGTAAATGCAATCTGGGTTTCCATCAATATTTATCTTAAATTTAACTACACTTTTTTGATTAATCTGATTAAAAAGTTAATTGATGAATGCCTCCATCTCTTACCATTTCATCATTATCTTCACTGAGACATGTTGTATGTGGATCTAATTTCCCAGGAAGAACCGCAGCAACAGAAGAACCAGATGATGCAATTACAATATTGCCAGCCGAATATCAAACAAAAACAAATCATGAATGAATCCTCTTGATAAAAAGCCTGTTAACACAAAGCAAAGTAGAAAATAGAAAAGGCCTTTAAAAAAACTAATAGAAAAACTATGTGATCTTGGATGACTTAAGGATAATATTCAAGTGTTCATTTGTTAGTTATGTAATATCTGGACCTGTTTATGTATTTGCTTTAAGTGTTCCCATTGCATACTTAGCTGTCACAGGTACAGTATACCAAGTTTTGACTATGTCATACTGACAAGTGCAGATGTGGGAGAATGTGACTTCTGAAACTGACATGACACCATCTGCTGTAGAGTAGATGAATCACTCTGTTGGAGCTCTTGGGGCTTACAGCACCATGGCTCAGAGCCATTTTATAAAGCTGTGGCGAAATTTTGGGGAAGAACAGAGGAGCAGGAGGGCAGCTGAAAAAGTGAGCTTGAGTAGCCAAACTAAAATTGACCAACACCCAGCCTAACACTTCGATGCAGAGATACACACACAGACACACAAAGTGGCTGCCAGTAAACACTAACAAGTCCAGCAGTTCTTCCTGGAACAGCACCATGAAACAGCTGTGAGTCCCAGCAGAGCCTGACTCTCCCACTCGCTGGGCCTCTCACAAGCAAAAACACACCCATGCCCTCACACACTGATATACATACCACACACTCTCACACTAACCTATCACACACACACACACACATTTTATGTTGAGTTTTTAAATTAGGTTTCAAATAAAAACAAAGATTTGTTTTCTATATTAATTTGAACTTGGTTGTAAAAAAAAGAAAAAAGAACAATAAAAAATCTAATGATTGTTATCTACCATTAAAACTTTAGGTTCATGAATATTATTTTATTATGAAGTTTTTACAGTAAAAAAAAAGAAGAAAAGAATAAAGCTAAGTATGAACCAGTTTATGATAGCTGTAAAATTACTCATCTATTTTTGCATTGTGGCATCACAGGTTGGCAGCTGTACCTTCCATCACTGTCACTATGAATTATGACAATACAGTATATATATAAAGTCATATATGACTAAATAAAATCAGTCGGTTTAGTATTGATCAAATCTTTGTTTCCAAAATACCCAGTTGTTACACAATTATGCATAAACTGCAAAGTTATTACTCATGCTGTCTGAATTTAAAATTATCTCAGCAAGAGAAGCTGATTTTGAGCATGTTAGTGCTTTGTTACAGCAGTGAAACGAATCCAACAGCAACTACTTTATCCTCCTTATTAATGAAGATTCCGAGTTTTTAAGTCAAACATTTACAGGATTGCCACAGGATTCAATATATTTCGTTCTGTGCACAAGTTGCTGATTTGCCGTTGTGGTGCAGACATGATCGTTCATTTAAAGTGGCAATATTGAGAGATCTTTATGATTAATTAATGGTAGCATTTAATACTGTGAATTTTTGTGAAATTAGGTAATCTTGACATTCCTACCTGCAATGCTAAGCAATTTAGAAAATGGATGGACAAATGTAACCACGCAAGGCTACAATGAGTCATTGAGCAACTGAAAAAAAACCTTGTTTCTTCAGATTATACAAAAAGTTAAGTTTTGTGAACCTTGTCATGAATCCAAGACTCAAACCCTTTTTTTATCTGAGAAAGAGTTTGTAATGTAACTAACAATCACACCCTACAATAAACATTCAAGCTCTCAGTCATCATACCTCCTGAATTTACTCATAACATGATAACTGACTCTAATACAACACATTGTCCTACATCTAACATCTTGATCCCTGTGCACGATTATATTTAAACCTCTTGAGAAGCAGCTAATCTGCACTTTACCAAGCGTGGCCATGTATCATGTCTTGGTTTAACCCACCATCAAGGCTTTGCCCATTCTCTCCTTATTGATTTGTGTTAAAAAATGTACTTTTTTAACTTTTACAATTTTTTTTAATTAGACTACTTAGAATATAAAAAGGCAGGTTTGTTAACTCTAAAATGTTACAACTCATTATGGCATTGTTTCACAATACATCTGTTTAACAGTTTATTTCTCACATGGCTATGCACAAACAACACAGAAATATACAAAACAATCAAAAACACATCTTAAGGCACCACCATGCTTGAAAAGGAAAATCTCCCTGTTAATAAAACTAATACTGATATATATGATTTGCATCATATACGCTGTCATGGTGTTTAATAGAGTTTCTTACCCAAACAACTACTGACCACGCACCACTCTACTGAAACTGCATGGGGAGCTTAAACATGTCCATGAACAGACATTATCTACAGTAGACACCAAATTAAATGTCTAAATGTGGGAACTTTGTACAGTACACCTCCTTTCAGCTGCATGTCCAAGAAAACTTGTAACAAAGAACTATAATGAGAAAGCCATACAGTAAACAGAAGAAGCTAAATTGAAGACATGTACCCACTCATTTGTGAAATCACCTAAAACTTGCTTACTTTCTAGCACGTATTTGGCAATGACAACAGAAAATTTTCCAGATTTTGCAGTTTTTCCAGATCCTGCCAGTATCAATGTTGACTCACAGTGATTTGAGTCTTCCAAAGAAAACACCTCATAGCTCTGCTCTGTGAACTGTTATAGTGTCTTTGTTAGAGTTTTCACACCAGCTCATGCCCCTTGCTTATCCTATATAGAAAGAATACAAAGCTTGTGGCCATGTTTAGCTAGGGCCATCAAATGCTGCACTGGTTTAAGAATAAAACAAAAAACAAAAACAAAAAAAACAAAAAAATTAAAAAAACAACAATGACCATTGTGATTCAGATGTGTGTGTTAATGTGCAAATAATTTAAAGTGAAGAAATGAACATGATACTAATGCAGGAATCTCTCTCTTACCACAAACAGCCTAAAAATTGAAAACGATTATTACACAGAAATGTCCAAATGCTTCAATACAAAGCACAGACTTAAGGAGGATGTAAGATGCATTGCTGCACTTTCAGTGACACACTTTCCCAGGCTTTGCTCTGGCGCATGTCTTGCGTCACTACTTCTGGTCTCATGTGGTTTTTCTGCGGTTGCAACTGCTTCAGTTCACAGACTGAGCAATGAGCTTCTAAAACCTTCCTGAAGAATACAGATTCATCCTCACACATTCTGTATCACACTGGAAAAGTTCTAATTCATACAACACAAAAACACCAGAAAGAGAACATTTCAGATCTGGCATTCCAATCTGCGGAAATCTCTTAAGATTTCTTCAAAATAAGCCCCGAGCCACTGACAAGGCTTGGGTTCAGAAATTGCCCAGTTAGAAAGATCTTAGCAGATGCTTAAGTCTGAATTATGAAGTCACAGTGATACTATCTTGTGCTCTGACCCTCTGTGCTGATGTGAGCTGCAGCCATTTTATTACACACCCTCCTGTGGGATGCGAGGTTAGGGAGAGAGTGAGTGATGAAATCTGCTCCTCCCTAGAGTTTCTGACCTCTGCCCAAACTGAATCTGTTCTGAGCTACAAGGTAAAACAGCAAGCATGAAGAGATCAAACAGTTCTATGACTGTGTGGTTCAGGAAGGAAGAGAAATGAACAAGTTGCAGTCTCTCATGTTTTTCTCTGTATTTATAAGAAAAAAGGTGTTTGAATTGTTTCAATTTAGATGCAAAAAAAGTACTTTGAAGTGAGTCACAGGAGCAGCTTTCCCAATAAACTCTTAACAAGTGCAAAAAAGCAATAAGCCAAAAAGTTATTAATTACCTAAACAAAAAAAACAAACAAAAAAAAGCAAAAAAAAAAAAAAAAAAAAGAAGTCTATTTATTTCCACTAACTGTTGCTTTGACAATACAAGCGGTTTCAAGCACTCACCTTGGGATATACAATTTAAAACTTCTTACCACTTTTAAAATTTTTTGTAGATTTAACACCAAAACCTTTTTAGAACTTGCACTTACTGTAGAAACATCTAAACATCTGAACATTTAAATATGAGCAGCGACAGCAGGTATGATTTGAAACACTAAGTGTCAATATTACTTTTTTGACTTTATTATCAAAATTACTTTTGCTCGCTCGAGAGAACTTAGAGTAGAGACAGGATGCAAAATGGATGCCGAATTAGCTGTTGTTGGGATGCCTTACTTAGAAAATCGGCCAGTAGAGTGGCTTTAATGCCATGACTTTTAACTTTGAACATTCAAGGGAAAAAAAAAGAAAAAAGAAAGTGGGGATTTCCTTATATCTGCCTGAAAACTGAAGAATCAGCAGTGAACAACTTGGTCTACTTCTTGAGCCACATAATGCTGAGACACATGTCTGTGGTCTGCACATCTTCTTGCATTTAAAGTTTTTCACATATGCTTTGTCATTGTGGGATGCATACCTTCACATAAATTTTATCTTTTATCCATGGATACTTTAACACTTTTCTCAGGCCTTAAGGCATGAAAAGCAACAGTTTTGTATGTCTGCTTACTATATGACACAACACAGTATAACACTCCTCCCAGACTATGTCAGTTCAAGCACTATGTCTACAGTTCTCACAGCATGAGCCATTGAAGAATGCAGTAAAATCCATACGAGAAATCAGATAATATACTTTATAGCATTTAGGTTCTAGAGTACAAAAAATCACATCCACAACTCTGCACACTCCACACAACACCTTCTCTCTGTAAATGGATTTACAGAATAGATCAGTGACCTCATTTGTTTTATTAAGATGTGACACAAACAAATGGCTGAGCAACAGATGAACCAAAAAGTAGAAGAAAAATTTTAATGCTTAAGAAACTGCATTATGATATCCAAAGAATCTAAAATCCATACTCACCCTTTATCTGCCAGCTTTTTTTTTTAACAGAACTGATCTTTAGCTTAAACTGACAAATGTTCTGTCCCTCTTACTGGAGACATGGCCAAAATGTTACACACTAGTGCAGGAATCAACTGTGCTGCAAGTTTCAGATGTTTTCCTGCTGCAATACATCTGATTGAAATGTTTTTCCATCAAGATTTGCACAAGCCTCTTACAAGCCTCAAGGTGTGTTGCAGCAGTGAAATCTTTAAAACCTTCAAGATACTGGCCCAAGAGGTCCGGATTTGGTGATTCCTAAGCCAGTGAAACGCCAAACGAAAAAGAAGAAAAAAGATGCTTGGATCAACTTTGTATGAGATTAGAACAGAAAATAATAATATTCTTGAAGCTGGGATAAAAGGTGACTCCAAATACAGTTTTTCTTTGTGGGGCCTTAGTCTCTCTTTTTTTCTTCATTACCAAGAAAATGTAATTACGGCTGGACAAAGAATAAATAAAAATGGGCTTAAGGCACATTTAAAGAAGCCACTTATCTGTCAAAAAGTGAAAACTTGGTGCAAAATCTTAGCGTTAAGACAAAAAAAGAGAAAAACAAAACACACAGGACCATAGGTAGAAATGTAACAATACAATGCAGCAGTGGCACCTAAATGGAAAAAGAACCAAAAATCACCACACTGCCTCTAAACATTGCTATACACTCGCTGTGCTAAATATCTATTATCACAACTGACATTATGTTAGTGGTATATCTGAGGAAGTGACAGCAGACAGGAGATCAGAAAGACAGAACGTCATGAAGAAAGCATTGAAAATAAAAGGTTGATTGAGTCTCAAATTGTGAGTCCAAGTCGAGTCTCATTCTTATGAGTGCAATTCCAAGATGAGTTTAAAGTTACCGGAAATACAGTTTAAGTGTGACGCGAGTCTGAGGCTACCCAGTAGAAACTACACAGTGAAAAACGTCTTATCAGTAGGTAGGGCTGACTTATGGAACATTGTATTTGGTTTGCACATTTAAACACACAATCCTGGAATGAGTTGAACAAACTTATAGTTACAAACTGGTGAAAAATACTTAAATAAAAAATACAATGGTTAAATTATATATTCGAATATAGATCAATTAAATGTCAGTATTAAGAGAAAATTAAATTAATAAAGGTGAGATAAATGCATCATTAATGCATTTTTTTTAATCTTTATTTTTGTCACGCACAATACTAAGGACAGATTCTTATTTACAATGCAGTCCTAGTTTTCACATTGTCTTTAGGGAAAAGCAAACAACAAAAAACACAACAATGTCTAGATATGTAACAGAAAATTACATTAACAGTAAGTAAAAAATGAAAAAATGACAAAAAGAAAAGAAATTAAGACTAGAAAATAGTTCATTTCTCAACTTAAGGTTTCCTGTTCAGCTGGCAATAGTATTGTAGGGATGAAGGACTGTGTAGGCCTAAAAGGTGGAGTTCTGTAACCATCTGTGTGTCTACCAGGTGACAGGTAGTGTGATACAATAGTGGGTGTGATAATTCAAGGTGAGACGATGGAAGGCAACTTCTTATTTAACACACAGGCACAGAGGAAAAATGCCAACTCAACAGACATTCTGCAAATTTCAAAATGCATTTCCCATTTAATTTTTCAGGTTCAGATATATACCAAAGATGAATGAAACAAAAAGAAGGAAAGCACTATACTTGTTTAAAATATACTTTGTACATGTAACAAAGACATTTGTGTCTTTTGCATTTGTTTACTTTTCAATGGACGATTTAAGATGGTATAGAAGTGGTGATTCAAATTTTATAGATGACCAAAAAGTCAGAGAAAGATATAATGATTTTATTTAGGGTATCTACAGTCTGCTTTTTAATATTGTAAGAAAATATATTTATAATTACACATTTAATGTATCTAATAAAAATCTGTAGGGGGTTCCAGACTGTGCTTTCCAGGCTGCTATGAGTGCACAAGTGTGTCAAGATGAACAACAGGCAACATATTTTTTACATCCAAAGACCTACATCTGAACCCTGTGCTCTAAATGTGTCTCGGTGCAACACAACCAGCTGAAGACAATAAAATCTTTCTGTAAACTGTGCATCAAAATCTGAAATAAATTTAGTTAGGTGTTTGGATTTCACTAAAATAGAGTTTATTAAACACATATTATTATTCTGCTGTGATGCTAAAGGTGGCTTCTGATTTACAGCCATTTAACTTCTTTTTGGAATGTTGACAACCTTAGACAAGGCCCTGTTCAAAAAGAGCATTGCTTACACTTGTCAAATCTGGATTAAATTACTCTGCAGATGATAGAAATCCTTTAAAACACATTTGATTTGTGAAACCTTTATTTTATTTGCAAAGTGGAAAGGGGCCTTCTAAATGTTTTTTTTCTACTTCTTCTTCTTTTTTGGCTTAAAGATGGCTTTAGACCAGATCCTGTTCAGAAACTACAAAACTCAGACTAGCCAAATCTGGACTGAATTATTCTAAAGAGAATCTCTAGACTCTGATTGTGATTTGAAACCTCTTAATTCTATTTAAGAAAATGCAAAAAGGTCAATTTTGTTGCTTTTATTGAATTGAAGGGGCCCCTTTTAAAGCAGATCAATTTGCATTCAGTTGTGAAACAAAAAGAGACATGGTGAAGAGTTTCTGACCTCTTCCTACCTGTCCATCTATTTTCCATGCCATATTTGCTTTTTGCATCATTCTGGAAAAAAGGGCTTGAGTGGGAGTGCTGTTGAAGTTCTGAGCTTTCAGCAAACAATATTTTGATGGCCCCAGCTCAAATGCTCAAATGGTAGTTTTAGTTGGGGGCCCTTTCAGATTCTCATGAAACAAAAAATGTTAAGGAGGATCATAATATTTCTAAGCTGTAAACAATTCAAGCTCAAGCTATTCAATGTCCTTACTCCGGTAATGCTTAAAGTTTGAGCTTTGGGATCTAAGGCAGGAGCATTGATGGCCTTTGAGCAGTAAGGTAGGATGCAAATGCAGTCTGATAACACCTACAGTACCAGTCAAAAGTTTGGACACACTTTAAACATACCATTAGATCCAATGGGTAAATGTGTCCAAAACTTTTGAATGGTAGTGTGTATCAGAGCCTGAAAAGTACATTTGAAATGCTCAATAGAAGGCTGGCAAACAGTAGCATAATTTCATTATGACAATGATGAAAGTTAGACAGTGTATACCTTAAAGTGAGCAGTGTTTCATGGACTTCCAACAAAGGGTTTTGGGAAGCGGGCTGCCCACTTCTTTTTAGAGAGAAATACCTCCAATAAAGTTCTGATAGTGTTCATGCCACAGATATATCCTAATTCCTAATTCCCTTTCACCGTTGACTTTACAAAGTTCACGATGATTTGAAAGAAGAGTACAAATCAATTTTCAAACATCAAAATGTCTGTCTTTATAAAATTGGTGAAAAATCAGCACCGGTATGTATTTATTTACAGTATTGTTTAGTTACAAGACTGGGCCCCAAAGCTTATAGGTCTACACTGGCAGAAAGAATTTACTTGTTCAAGTATTTCCCCATTTTTGCAATGAACATGTGTTTGTCAGTCACTTCCTCCTTTGAAGAAACTCTTTGTTGTAGTTACATGCCCCATTATGGTTGGAAATCTATCAGGTAATATATATTATAGGTGTCAAAAGGTTTAGGCCATACTGAGTGTTAGTGTAAGATTGTGTTATGTTTCTAGAGGCATTAAATACCAGTATGTACCCCTGCACTGACAGCACAACTTCAATCCAGAACAAGCTATAAACTCTTCACTCAATGAGTTTGTCATACCAGTAAGTGCATGAGCACACTTCAGATGAACCAAGAGTAAACACAATAAATGCTCACCTCTGTCTTTTGTAAACTGCTTCTCTAACTTGGACGCCCATTTGGACAGAACAGTCGGCCAGGATGAGCTGTGACTCCACAGAAGAAGCCCATCCACGAGCCCATGTGTCTGTAAAGAGAGCTGTGAGAATACCCAGTGACTGCTGGTTTATAATCAGTCAAACACTAGCATGTCAGCCCTGCGACACTGTGCTATGCATGCTACATGGAGCTGGCGGCTCAGTGAAAGCCCACTGAGCTCTGACATTCAGCTTCGCTTTTTACTAAACTCAGGCAATTTGTTTTCACAACCCGTGGCAAATCAACGTGACCCATTTACGAGGCTGTTTCAGTCATTCCTGTCAGCACAACCCCTTTGGTACATCAGGCAGAGATACAGGTCCTGTAAGAGATGACAGTATGGAATTTAAACATTTCAAGCCACGGAAAGCGTAATATTAATTTTTGTCTAACTTGGGCCATATGGGATTTGGCGCAGTTATCACAGGAAAAGCAGAGAATGATGACTGCAGATGTGGCATGCTGCTGATCACGGCATCAGAGCTATCACAACTTGGTGTTATAATGATGTTTTTGACAACATAAATAAATTTAAAAAATAGATATTGAGATTTGAATAATTAGCATATTTGTTGCATTTATGGTGTTGCAGGCACAAATATTTCAGGTTATATTCCTTACATGTTGTAAATAGTAAAACCTAATGTTAGAGGATGCTTAAAGGCAAATAGTTGAAAAAGAGCAAATAGAACAAAGATTGGCCACTTAGAAATAAATAGTAATTTATGATGGGAAATTATAAAATCATAAATTTTGTATTTTGTCTCACTGGTTAATGTTCTGAGGCGCTGAGAGACAAATTCAGATGTGTTTCTCATGCCATAACCTGAGGTAGCTGCAGCGCTTGTTTCTGTGCATCTGCATGCGTGTCAGACAGGTTATCTGCTTCAGTGGAGGGAATTATTTAAAAATGAAAAAAAAGCATGTGCCCTGGCTCTGATATACTGATAGAAAATATACAAGTGTACAGATCGACATGGAATGGAGTTATGAGGCTCTCCAGAGAAAACAGTACTCTCAGTACATGCACACATGCATTTGCATTGAGTGTTGCCTTGTGTGTTTCACATTTATGTGTGTGTGAATATCCGTGATTAAGGCTGGAAAGGGTGGGTTGGGGGTTGCAGGTGGCTTGCTCCGGTGTTCTGCCAAGAAAGCAGAATACCCTGGGGTAGGGTAGGATAAATGAGAATGGGAGAGGAGTGCAATGTGAGGGAGTGAAGCAGGAGTGCAATGAGGAGGAAAGGGGGACTTGATTTAGATGGTGATTATCATAATCGATTAAAATTTGTTTTTACTTTAGTCTCAGCGCCCTGTGTCTCTGGGGCTTGGGTGTGGCTTTCACAGAACGGCCAGGCCAGATGACTTCATTGCCATATGGTAACTAACCTCTCAGTCACACTCATTTACAACAATATAAGAAACCTATTCTCTAAACACTCCCTTTGTATTGCAGCACTCTATAATACTGATAAAGCCATGCCCATATTGACTGATCAGTCTGTCTAGGTGGAACCTGTGTACAGTCAGTGGCCTCCAACCACAGCCACCCTCCCTGCTGTAGAATGATTACTGGTAACTCTTGGGAGTGAACTTAAAAGTACTCGCACAAATATGCATACATACTCAGTCACTTTCTAGTTCTTTTGCAATCTATTTTTTTTGTTCTTCTAACTTGCTTGAATTGCATTAGACATATCAATACAAGCCATCAGGTTTGCTGAGTTTGCAAATATACAAGCAACATAGAATATTTTTTCCCTCACTGAATAACGGACAAGGTTTACAAAACATGACAAGCCCCTAGATTGCAGAGATGATCTACTCTTCCAACTGCATGTTACTTTTTTATGATCTAGTTTTTCAGAAAATCAATACAGAGCCTTAAAAATAATTTAATCATCATTGCAAAAAAGTGAAGATATGATTATTTAGCAGTAAACATACTCAAACAAGGTAATAAAAATATGATATAATAATAAAGTAATTGGTTGATATTACTTTGTAGTAGAGAATAATCAAAACCCCACATGCCTGCCAAGACAGGCTTTTGGGCCCCTGGTGTTCAGCTGAGTAGACAGTTGTTGTTGACAATGTGATTCAGATAATCTAAATGGTTCTCAGAGATAACTCTTGCTTCTCTGACAAGAAAGCCCAGTGCTGCTTGATATGTGATGTTTTGTTCTTTTCTTGCCTGTCAAGAACATGCAAAAAAAAGGAGTACCAGTCCTGACTAAGTAAATAGTTTTGTTATCTAAACCCAATATGAGCAAAAAGAAGTAAAACAAGAAATAAATGAAAAATAGCCATAGTGTCCAAGACGTAATTTAACCTCATAGTGATTTTTTTTTTTTTAATAAGGGACTTGCCTTTGTTGCCACAGCATTTACTGAGAAATGTTACTCATTTTTATAGTTGCAAGAAGTGAAACGTGCAAATATGAGACATGTTCAGATTATAAATGTCTGTCTTTTGTAGAAATGCACAATGGCAAAATTTCAAACTGGCAACTTTTTTTCTTGTTTTGTTGATATTTCATCTGTTTGCAGAGAGCAAGCTGTGCTGACAAGTTAGAAATTAATCATATTCTCTGTGGTGTTTAATTACTTCAGTGTTTTGTTTATCTTTTCCTGCTGGCATCTGTCTGTTGGCTGGCAGTTCCTACATAATTGTGCAGCACAAGGTACACCTGAATGTGACCAAACGCAAGGCCTCTTAGCTGTCCCAGATTCCAGACACAACCTCAACTGCAGCCATAACCCCAAACCAAAAGATCCCAGTGTGCAGTTAAAGCATCACATACTTGTGTAATTACTGTGTGTTTAAAAAGAAATGTTGCCTCTATAGAAGTCAAAAGAATTAGGATGTACAGTAGGCAGTGTGCATCGACAAGGCTATGGGGAGACCAGAAAGAAAAGCCATTCTGAATTGCTGGTGACGAAAAAAAAAAAGACAAAAAATATGGTAAGCATTACGGAAGTGACAGAGTTGAGGACGAAGACACAAACAAACACATAAATCCATAGACAGACATTCAGATGGTTGTGGAGACAGACAGGCACCCGCTGCCATCGCTATCTCTCTACATCTGCTCCATCTCTCCTTTTTTTTCTGCCTCCATTACACCATCTTGCAATCTTAACCCTCACTTCCATGTTATCGCTCTCTCCCTTTTTGTGTCTCAAATAATCTATCAAGCCATTCTTTGGTTTCCATCTTCATTGCCCAGGGTGGATTGGGTCCCACTACTTCAGTCCATCTTCCTCCTCTTGTTTGCCTGCCTGAGGCCCAAAGACAGACATAGGGAAAGTATTTGCCCTGTCTCTTCTTCTCCCTGGCTGTGTCTTGGCTGCTCTATAAGGGTTAGTGAGAGCATGGTGTGGGTGTTGGTGTCTCAGGGTGAGTTATGGGTACTACAGCCAGGGGACCTCAAAAAGAGCCAAATGAGTGTACTGTTGGGAGAAGGATGAAAGAAAGAAAAAAAAAAGAGGAAGGGAGGGAGGGAGGGATGGATGTAGGGAGGGCAATTTCAGGGTTCAGAATGCCAAGTGCTGATGTGTTTGTTTTCCATCACTGCTGTTCCGGGCAATGACAGAGAGAGAAAACAAACTGCAACACTGATATATTACATACAGGCTTTCAACTCTGTTCTCAAAGCAATAATTATACAGTAAAAGTGTCTTACTTATCGCCAAACCTTGGTTATCTCTCATATCAAATCTTCACACATTGAAACTTGGAAACAACAAAATAACTTCAAACATAGCTTATTTGTTTTGCTTGCATGAAGAACTAATAATCTAAAAGTAAAATATGAACAATGTAAGCTTGTATCTGTTGGTGTGACTTTACAGCAGACTAATCATCACATCAACACTGACTCTGTAGCTGCAGAGATGAACCTAAACTGAAGGGTAGTGCTGGTTACATTAACCATCTCACACATGCACACACATATTCACGCCATGGATCCATTCAAACTCACGACTTTTACTGTATCATTTCAGCTGTGACTGTCAACTTTTACACTGTGCAGTGACATTTTATGCTAAGTGTGAATACCTGGCTTTATAAGGTAGTGTGTGTCTCCTGTTGCATGCAGAGACAACTCCAGGCCTGCAGAGTAGTTTAGCCCCACTACTGTTAGGTTACGTAGCGGGGATGAATTGGAGGTTGGAAGAAAGCAAGACTGAGAGAGTATGGTTGTTTGACTCCATTAGTCCTTTAAGAGATAGTTGTTTGACCTCATCGGTCCTCCCATGTGTATAGAAGGGATAATTTGGTGCCGCTGAATGGATGATAGGATGAATAGGATTTCTCTTGCTGTTAATATTTGAAAATTCACATGTCCAAAGGTTATACATGAAACCTTATTTCTAATATT
Organism: Rhadinocentrus ornatus; assembly: GCA_037177495.1. Lineage (NCBI taxonomy): Eukaryota > Metazoa > Chordata > Actinopteri > Atheriniformes > Melanotaeniidae > Rhadinocentrus > Rhadinocentrus ornatus. Next base: position 13,861,280 of record JBAMHW010000009.1, on the reverse strand, counting down.
TTAAGCAATATTTAGCAATAAGAAAAATGTAAAATAGGAAAAAGTATACCAAAAGTTTGAGCAGCATAAGTGATATTAATCAGAGTTAATTAGAGTTAGACCAATAACTTGTTTGGTTCCCCAAAGAGCATAGTGAGTCCCAGAGGCTTTGACCAATCAGAGCTATTGTGATAAAAATTTAAGGCGAAATCCACATAGAAACAAGTTGAAACATGTCCGCTCAAGATTTTATAATTATCTGGACGTTTTGTTCATGTGGAACTTGCATTTTGGGTGCCTGAAAAACTAACTTTTTAAACCAGATTCCAAATTGAATAAATGGGGGTCATCAAAATCTGTTGTACAATATTTTTAACGTGTATCCTTAGTAAAAAAAAAAAATAAGGCTACAACATATGCATCCAATAAAATTTTGCCTATATACTGAGGTTTAGTGGGACCAGTGAACAGGTGGAGCTACTGTAGTGGAGCACTTCATATCTATCCTGGTAACCCTGTTTTTTCCTGGAACATTTAATTAATAAAATGTGTCTGAGAAATACCACAGAGCAGATGATTTGTACATAAATAAAATAAATACGGCTATATGTTATTAATTTAACTTTGGCTTCATAGAAAGACTGGACTTAGCCAGAATACAGTGTATTCATGGGGAGTAATCTCGCTTATGAAAGCCTAAAAACCAAACATGGTTTCAGCACAGGGTGGGACAGGGAATTCACAGGTTTTTAAGTACTTGCATCAAAGGGGCTCACAAGGAAAACTGATTGGAAACCACTGATCTAGAAGACCAAGAACTTTTTCTGAAAATACTACAAATTACATTTCTATGAAGGTAATTCAAATCCATTGTTTGACTGCAAAAAACTTAACAGGAAATTTACCATGATCTGTATATCACTGTTCTGTTGTATAGCAAGACCTGAAAAAATTCAACCCTCAGAGAAAAAGTTTTTGAGGGTCCCGCTGTCCTCCTCCTCTCCTCTCCTTAGGTGCCTTTTGGGGTAATTGGCTGTGGTCGCTGTGTGGCCCTGTCGTAGGGGACAGCTTCTCCTGGCCTGTCTTGCCCTGGGGGGCGTCCCGGGGAGCGGGGGTGCCTAGTGTTGCTAGCAGCTTAACATCTAGAGGAAAGTTTTCTTCCCTCTGGACCTACATCCCTGGACCCCTCTTCATCCTCTCTCTCTCTCTCTCTCTCTCTCTCTCTCTCTCTCTCTCTCTCTCACACACACACACAAGCACACACACACACACACTCACACACACACACAAAGTACGTCATGTGGGATGGAGCGGAGGGAAGTGGCCTCCTTGGCTGCACCTTGTGGGGACTCGCCTCCTAGTTTTAATTACACTTAGACATTAAAACACAAGTAACACAACACACAAACAACTTCTGGGGGGCGTGCATGGCTGGAACATCAGGGTGGGTGCGGGCCCACGCTTGGTGGTTGTATGGGGGGCCTGGTCCTCCTGGGCATGGTGTGAGCCCTCCGCCTTGGGGAGGGGGGGTTGCCTCTGGGCTCTTGGGGCCCCGGGCCCTTTGCTCAGGTTGCTGGATGGCTGGTGCCTGGCGGGGTCGGCGGCTGCCGATCCTAGCCCGCCGGGGCCTGTGCCACGTGACTGGGGTCGCCTTAGATGTGGGGTGGCTTGGGTTTCGTGCTCCTGGAGTGATGCTGAGTACTCAGGTCTCTGGGCTGGCCTTGTCTGCTTCTAGCCTCGTTGGAAGTGTAGTCGCATTTCATGATCTTACTCACCACTTAAATGTGTGGCTAGAATTGACCTCACAGTGCTTTGATGCTTTAAGGAAAAGTGTGAAGCAGGTCCATCTCTATGAGTATTTGTGCAATCCATCAATGAAAGAATGACAACACCTTTTACATACCGAGGTATTTTACGCTGTTTTTTTTTTTCTTTTACAAAAGTGCATAAACTTTTTTAATCAAATTGTAGTTTAGGTCCAATGACAAGTGAGTGGGTTAGAATTTATAAACTCATGCTGTATAGTCAAATATATAACTTTGTGTTGAAGGGATATTTTTTCATGTTTATTTGTTCAGAATTGGGGTTATACAGTATGTAGTACTGTTATACCCGCAGCAGACAAAAACTGGAATGTTCTCTGTTTGGAGAATCTGTTTCCTTGCTGGTGAGCTAAAGCTGAAAGCTAATCAGAAATTTTTTTTTTTTTTAAATAAATTCTATTTTAATCCTGAAGCTTTGGTAGTGGTTTAAAAAATAAAAAATAAAAGCTATATTATAGATATTTACACACAATCACTTTTGCAAATGTATATAATGTGGTCCGAAGTGAGAGGCCGCGCTACAAACTGGACTGCTTTTGAGTGCACTACGGACTGTTTAGCTACAGGACATTCTACAGTTGAGATAGAATAAACAACTGCAGATTGTTGGGTTTAAATAGTTTTAGGTGGAGAAAAATAAATGAATAAATGTAAATATCATAATATGAGATAATATCAGACAGAGTGATAGAGAGGCTTCCTTTCAACCTAAAATGGGAAATAAAGGGATGGGAGCTAAATGTCAGAGGATAGATAAAAGATGAAAGACCTGTAAGACAAGTCAACGGGACAAGGAGACAGAGGAAAAGGAAGACCCCCAGAAGCCCACAGAGGTCCAACCTGTTTGCTGTCTGACCCACAACACTACTCATGAATGGAAGGAAATAGCGTATTGACAAAAAAAAAAAAAACTATTTTAAAAGCCTGAGCAATAATAATAGAATAAGGTCAGCGTCTGGGAGCAGGACAGTCTACTCAAGTAAATACAAGGGCAAGAAGAACAAGAAAGAACGGACAAGAGATAGAAATGTAAAAGGACAACAAGGGAGGTTTGTTTTTATTAGCCTTTAATAAATATCTGACAGATTTCCTGAGGAAATATCGCAGATCACATGTAAAATAGTTTAAGACTGATGTCAACTGCAGAAACATATGAAATCTATTAGTGTGGAGCCACAGCAGACATGGGGTGAGAGGGAGTGAGAGAGCAGCAGAGGAGCAGGGAGTAAGAGAGAGAGGGAGCGCTGCTGAAAGTCATGCAGGAGAAAAAATCTCACAGCCTTTCCAAATTCTTCGAGAGGTAAAAAAGTCAGCCAAGACGCAAAATCAGAAAAAGCAGGGGAAAAAAACGAAGAAAAAAAAAAAAACAGAAGCACATGCTTGCGCTTATGCACATACTTGCGCTTATGCACACACACACACATACATACACACTTGAGCACTGATCTCCACATCCTGCTGGGTTCGGGGCCAGCAGTGAAATGAGTGCCCAGACATTGCTGCCAGCCCCAGGGAGGGATGGAGAGTGCAGACACACACACACACAAAATTACACACACTCACGCAGAATGATGGAGAAAAGAGGAATAAAGAGAAGAGGATTGGCAGGAGAACAAGCCTGCCAAGAGTGCTACCATCTGTAAAATAAGATGACTTCAGGACAATGTCTAGAAACTTACCTCTTTATTCTGGTTAACCTCTTTTCAGCTACAACTGTTTCCCTTAAAAATTTAACTCACTGCACATCAGTCCAGTTTTTCCTATTAGCCATGCACACATCTTTATGATTGTAATTCTGAATAAAACTAGTATTTTTAGAATTAAAGTGCAAAATCCAACAATAATGTTGCTCCCCACAAGACAGAGAAGTCTTAATTACTGCACAAGTCTGGGTTACTGCACAATTCTGCAAAGCAACTGTAGAGTAATTAAATCTGTTAAAAAATCTTCACTTTAAGATAAATTTCCTTAATGCCACACATGCAATCACTAAATCTCTCAATGATCACACACTCAAATTCTCACCCCACCACACACAGACAGTGGTGGTTCCGTATTTTGGAAAAAAGAGCTTGTACTGGCCCAGTGGTGCCAGTATGTCTGTGGCAGCGTGGCAGCCATGGTGTTCCGCCACCCTCACCCTTGCTCTTTACCAAGACCCAAACCACAAGCCGATACCCACAAGCCAAAAAGGCCTGGATGAATATACCCACACACAGAAACACACATGCATGCACACACCTCACAACAGTCAACCAACCACACATACCGAGTAAAGAGGTAGAGTTCTGGAAAATGAGAATGAGTGAGGTTTCTGTCTTTTGCTGTCTTTCCTTTCCTCTTTTTAATCATCCAGGCCTGAAAGGGCACACAGAGTTCAATGGGGACACAGAGGCTTGTAGGCTAGGTGCTGCCGCTACAGAGATGAGCAATAGGCGTATTATACTGTCAAGCATGGAAACTGTGGTAATGACTGATCTGAGATAATTCTCTTAAGGGTTTGTGAGTAGAGGTGTGTGGGCAAACTTGGTACATATTAAAGCTGTTAATTGCAAAGCTCCAATCAAAGTTAAAACACACTGTGAGAAAATTGCTAATTTCATTTGTAATAGTTGACCTATTCTGATTGGGTTACTTTTTAGGGTGAAAATGATGGACAGCAATTTGTCAATTAAAAAAAAAAGTTAGCTGAACAATACCACAGGTAAAGCTCAATTCGAAGAATTTTAGGAGCATTGGTGTCTACATATGCCAAAAAAAGTTTTCTACATTCCATTGACCACCCTCAAACAAGTATATTTTCTCTACAAACATATCTTAAAAACGCAGGTATATAACCCTTTCCCACTAGTACCCACTTTGCCCAGCCTGAGACTACCCCTCCTGTTTTGTAAGTGTTCCCATCTGGATTTTCCCGGGCGAGTAGATACATTTTTATCACCTATTCTGTTTGGGCTCTGAAGGTGTGGAGCTGGGCCAAAAATTGTTACGTGTCAAGAGAGGGACTCCCGACCCCCGCCATCTTTAAAACTGCGACGACGGCGTTTTAAAAACAGTCCGTATGGTCAACCCAGAGGCGAAGACCTTTTTGTGCTTGTTAGCCACTAAGAAAAATCCAGAGTTTTTGCTCTGTGTGTGCCGCAAACAAATTACTTACTAGCCGACTTGCTAAGATGCGCCCACTCACACTGAAAGTGGCCCTCTATTGTAATGGGAACAATCAAAACCAGGGTGGTGCGGTGTCAGCTAAGCTAAGAAGGGCTAAGTGGATACTAGTGGGAAAGAGCCAATAAAAAATAGAGGGAGTTTTAAGAAAAGGATTACTACAAAGTAAAAATATTTTAGAAATAGTGTAAAATTGTGGAAAGTTACTCATTAATGAAAGCACCAAACTTAAAAAAAAAAAAAAAATCTGTTTTTAGAGGGTTTGACTTTATTGTATAAAAATGGTGTTAATGTTTTCAATGTTTTTGACTTAATAGTTGTTGCAGAATCTGTTAGTCATACCAATGAGTTTTGTGGTGGGTAGAAAATTAGTATCCAAGTTAGCTACAGATCCTGGCAAACTGTAAATATTACTTTTCACATCCGCCTCTTGTTTGAACGTGTTTATAATCAACGGAGCAGAATGAACTCCACCTGCAGCAAAAGCATCACTTAACTTTGAGCGTGGAACACAGTGTACATGATCCAAGGTGTCCATTTAAATCTTACACCCACAGCTCCACATCTCACCACGTTGTGTGTACATGTGTGTGAGTGTATGTGTATACTGAACATTGAAGGTTAGGGATCCTGTATGTGTTCCCCTAGTGGTGTAATGGCCCAGCGGAGCAGAAAGTGATGAGAAGCTGGTGTTTGAGCCCAAAGCAGGCCCATATATGGAATACTGGAGCTGTTTTCTCTCCTCTCCACTGTCTTGCTTCTCTCCAAAAGTGCTACAAGGTCAGAGGAGAGGAGGACATCCTTCCAAGTCAACATATTTACATATTTGCTGCAATGTAGGGATATTTTGCTGAGTGTTGGCAGGCACTGTGGTGGTCAGCCAGGAAAACTGAAAGTGGACATCTGGGCCCGGGCCTTAGCTGCACCCTTATCACCCTATTTCTTACAGACAAAACATAAAACATTTGATGGTTACTGCAGCTCACTAGACATCCAAAGATGTTATCTTTAGCAAAAACTTAGAATGAACTTTTATATCTAGAGCTAGATTTAATGTATAGCCATCACTCATAATATACACAAAACTTTTTAAGAGCGTGTTTTATGTTCAATCCCAACTGCATAATGTCGCAGGTTTTAAAACAAAGGGTTTTTTTTATGATCATCACGCCAAGCCATGTTATGCCTTGCAAAATCTCATACATCTTTTTTATCAACAGCCTGGGGAGGTGCCCTGGGGAACACCTCATCATCTTCTTCACCCACCACCTCTACACACACAAACACCTTCTTTCTCTTGCCCCTTCCCTCCTTGCTCAACCCCATAGCTCTTGCAAGGAACACAGCACCATGTTTCTCTTGGCAGAACTCTGCAGGCTGTCCCTGCGTGCCTGAAAAACCACCGTTCTCCCCCTCATCCCTGCAGCCAACGTGCACATTTCTCACATTTTCTGCCTGCTCTCTGCGAGTAGTTCACTTCAGCCTCCCCACAACATCCAGGCTCTTAAGCACTGCAGGACAGGGTGGGACAGATTTGTCCTCTCACTTACATTACATCCACATCCCCCCTATCTATTTTTCTCTGTCTCCAAAGTCTCACTATAATTCACCATCACTCTATTCCTCTCTCTGGTGGTCACTTGCCCTCTTTGCTTTGTCTGAAAAAGCCAGGCGTGTGATTGCACAAGCCCCATCATGTGATGAGGGAAAGCTGCCAATATTAAATTTTCTGAGCTAATAGGGAGGAAATCGGGTGTCTGGTAGGCACTGTCTCACTGTACAAGTGTCAGTTTGGGGGCACACAGATGTCTAAGCCAGTTAAGAAACTGACTTTCAGATTAGCCCAGCTGCACAGGTGCAAGATACAAGTCAGATACAGGAAGTTGTGGATATGGATAGTGTAAACTTACAAGAGCTGATTTAAATACAGAGAGGCTGGGTAAATGTGTGGTCACACATATGAACACATTTCAGATGAACTGGGAGTAAGAAATCCATTTGCCTTTAACTACAGAGGATGGATGTTTAACATCTATCCCACACACTGGGCTGTTTGGCAGTAGATTACTCTTGTATTTATTATTTAATTTATTTCTTCTAAACTTTAATTTAAACTTTATTTCCTCTGTGAGTCTGGGGTCTGGGCATTGCTACATAAATGAATTTTCTCAGAAATCAAGGAAGGAGGGAGAAACAAAGGAGGGGGAGTGAGTGGGGAAAACGAAGAAAAAAGTGTAGCCTGTCTCTTGGGTGCCCTTTTTTGCCATCCCATTTCCTATGCATCTGGTCTGTGTTTGTGTGGAGAGGGAGTGGGGGAGCAAATGGGGGACGGCCGTCTGGGGCCGATTAATAACCAGTGATTTATAGGAACTTTTATAGAATAATACAATAAAAATGTGTGTGTACGTGTGTGCTAGCACATGTGAATTCATGCATTTGAATGTGTGCTTGCCTCAGTGAGAGTGCACACAATACTTTTCTAATTCTGGGGAATCAAAAACAAATTATCGGGAAAAAACACAGGCAGTGTTCAAGATAAATTGGGCACAGATGGGGGCAGGAAAAAAGAGAGAGGAGAAGACACTTACAGAAAAGTGCTCCAAGAGGAGGACCGTGAGGAATAGACGAGGTACCAGAGAGAGTGACAGGGCGAGGGCAGGATAAGGTGAAAATGTTATGGAGAAAAGTGAAGAAGAGGAAAGAGAGAGGACAAGCGGAGAAAGGGTGAGCAAGAGGACAGGGATGATGTGGAGGAAGAGTGAAGAGTGGGAGGAGAGAGATCAGGGGAGTTCCCATGCCCTGAGCAAAGGAAATGGGCTTATAAGAGTTAGTTAGTGGGCAATGAGATGAGCAGACCTCTCTGGCACAGAACGGCGTTTTCTTGCCAAAGTGTGATCCCTGCTTATCCCAATTCATTTTCATCATTCTGTTTCACACAAATACACAGAACCCTGACTGCTTGTGAGCTGATGGGTGTTTTTGTGACACTCACATGGCTTTAAAATTTACAAAAAAAAAAAAAAAAGCAACTTGGTGCTACTCAACAGAAATATTGCCTCTCCATTGTGCTGGTATGCAGTTTGGCTTGCACTCTCATTTTTTAAATTTCATTTTTAAATCTTGCTCAAGATATTTTTTTCATAAAAAAGCCTTCCTTTATAGATATTAAATGTAGTTCTGATCAATATCTTTCTTACACTCAACACTATGACTCAAGGCACCAGCCTGCATATGATGAAGCATGACCACATGACTGCATCATCACAGCATGACCATTAGAAATGCACCAAGGTATGTCATATTTTTGTGTCATTTACTGGTCTAATATTTTAGGTGGGAATTGACTGGTCAGAGTATCATCCAAAGTTGAGTAACAACAAGCTGTAACTCTGCTCTGGAGTGGATAGTAGGAGTTGGCAGCAAGTACTTTTCAATATGAATGACTTCCTGTGCTGTGGGCCTGGACTGTGGCATCTGTCAACCCTCCCTGCTCTGTCACTCCCTCTACCTCTCCCCTACTCTGCCCTTACAGTTCACTAGGCCTATCTCCACTATTGATTGCCTTCATTCTTTCCTTTTCTATTTCTTTGCCCTCTTGCCCACTCCCCCTCTCTCCACTGGGGCCTGAATCACACAATAATACACCCAATTTGCTGGTAAATCCTCCCCCTCTGCAAGCCTCTGGAGTTCTCTCCCACATCTTCTTCCTCCTTCTCTCCCTTCCTTTTACCATCCCTTGGCACTGCCACCCACACACCATTTCCTGTTGATCCCTCTCACCCCAGGAGGCCTAATACTAGTTGTTCCTGGGTAAGGGCTAATGCCAGGAAAGACAGAGAGGTTGGTGGTTCTTGGCATGGCTGCAGAAAACTGAGAGGGCCTACACTGGAAACTCCATCAGTGGCTGAATCACTCTTAGCTGTGCTTTACTGAGAAGTAAAAGGCTGGCCATGCACTTCTAGCCCCTGAGTGTTTGTCTTTCTGTCAAATTATGATGTCTTTACTCCTTTACCAAGAATGACATTGTGGGAAATAATTTACTTACTTGTACTTGTACAGAATAATGCAGCTGTTGATCCATTTAAAATATAACAAACATTTTAAATGCTCCCACATAGTTAATTATAATAAGTTTTATTATCACTTCTATCATGACTAACTCATTATGTGGTTGATTTGTTGTAAAATGCACTGCCCTTCTTTGGATAGTGCATTGCATAAAAAATGTGCGGCAATGAAATAACAGCTCCAATATCATCAAATTTGTTCATATTCTTTGCAAGACAAAAGTGCAGAGTATCTTGTCACAATTCTTGTATTCTGGACTTTATGGCTTAAACTGAAAATGTGCAGTTTCTTTTGCTACATTTTCTCTTTTGAATCATATAAGTTCCAGTCTTTCACTTATAAAAGTATTGGGGTTACAGTTGTTTTATTGTGATCAGCCAATACATTATACAGAATATAAGAGCTTTTCATCCATTCGAGATTAAAAATTTATTTTCAAGCATAAAACTGCTCTCCAACTGGGATAAAAGCACTTACTTTTCCAGTGTTTGATATGTTTTTTTGTAATGCGCTACCTTTGACCAAGTTAGTTTTCGAAGGTGACGGCATTCTTTTAGTAAAAATCTCTGCACAAGTTATTTCAATATTGCACCTGTACATGCATGTTCACATCAACTGAGCTTTGGTTGATGCTTTAAGGGAAACACTGGCAACAAACATTTATTAGAAAAAGTTTTCAGTCAACTCTTATGGTGTGTCGTTGGTTACCTTGGTGAATATAATCTCTTCAGCACACCGCACTTTGACATGAAAAAAGAACTGTTGCAAACAGTTGCTCTCAACATTCTCTGCTTCCATGTCTTTGATCTCACACTGATAAAGGTCAGTGGACATGCTTCTCTCTGCAAACCACAGAGACGACTGTTATCTCTTCACAGACGCAAGAAACAAATCATGCCGCAAGAAAAGCATAAAAGTGAACTTAGTTTCATAATCATTGACAGAAAATGTATCTTTGAGTATGAGAAATTGGACACACGTGCCTTCCCATGCAGAAGTGGCTGCTAGTAGAAAGGGGCAAAGGACAATACGTGCACAAATCAGGTTGACTACGTGATGATCTGCCACTGTGTGTATCTGAAAGTGTGTGCTTGAGACTTTTTGACCTAGTGTGACTGCAGAAGAGTGCGTATGTGTGACCACAAAGAAGACAGCACACAAAGATAGAAAATGAGAGAGAATTTAAGTACAAAAGAGAGACAGGCGTCAGAGCTGCAGCAGAATGCCGTCTGCACAAATGTGGGTATGAAAAGAGACACACGTACAGGCACAAGTATGGAAGTACACACAGCAGGTTGAGTCAAAGCCACACACCCACAGGTTTCACTTCTGCCTAATGTGGCAGCACCCTTAAAACACCAGTGCACAGAGGTTAAGGTTCATTTACAGGTCAGGGCACACACACCAACACCACACAAGATTAGAAAACATATCATGATTTTACTTCATATAATGCATTCATAGTTAGAGATGTTAGAAAAAGTAAAATATCACTGGACAAGATACCTGCATTTGTGTCACTTGTTATAAAAAGTGTGAATTTAAATTGTCTGTAAAGTACACTGACTAATTACTGTCAATATGAGAGGATTAGTGGGCCTGCGGGGCACCAAAGCAATCAGAAAGCACACAAACAGAAACATAAAAGGCACTCACACTACGTGCATACACAGCAAAAGACCAGTGGAGGCATGTGTTACAGTGCCAGTGTATGCAATTTGCTTATTAAACAGCTGGAGTGAAAAAGAATCTGTCAGAATCAAAGTTTGGGATGCCGAGCTGGTTAGAGTGCTACGACTTGCCTATATTGCTACAGGGGAAATGAGCACATGAGAAAATGTGTTTGTTTTGATGATACAGAGCTATACTGAGAGGAGGAACTTGACCCTGGGAAATAAACTGTGTTGCGTCTCATTTACATAGTCACGCTTTCAGGCTATTTCCTAATCAAAGTATAGCGCTTATCTTTAACTTTATGACCTTTGGCTGAGGAAAGAGATTCACTCAAGTATGGAGAACCTGCCTTTGTCTTAAGAGCAGTCATTTTGACACCAGTCTGAAGCATGTAAGCATGTGTGTGTTCTTGTTTGTGTTCAGTACATGTGACAGACAAAGTGTGTTAGAGGGTAGGCAAACGCGAGAGCAGCACTGGTTTAGCAGGGAGGCTGTGGGTGTCGGAGCAATGGACAAGTCTTTCTCATGGCCTCTGAGCCCTCTCTGGACCCTAGTCTCATCTTACGATTGGTTAACTCCGAGTCGTTGTCACTGAGACCAGACAACACACACTTACACACACTTCTTGTGTGACAGAAGAAGAGATGAGAAAAAACAGAAAAGAGAAGCAGCCAGAGAGTCTGACACAAAAACAAAGAGAAGACGAAGACAGAGGGAAAGAAAGATGTAAAAACATAGCTTAAAATGAGCTGAATGTCACTGTGTAAATGTTTCAGTTCGTCTCAGTGTTTATGCAGGAACACAAACCAGCACAGAAACACCACAATTGAGACTCTAACCTTCTGTTAAAGGAAGAGCCTGCCCTCTACAGACAGCATCTTGAATTACACATAAATGAATAAAACTTGTCTACCTTGAAATTAACTTGGTTGATGAGTGTGTCTTGTCACATAGAAGTAGTAGAAAACATTGTATAAAGCATCAATATAAGACTGATGGTTCAGTCTGAGATTTGCAAATGCAAATTTGAATTTCACCTATTTAGCATCTCTGGGAAGCAGAGACATACATAAGATATCTTTTTTTTATCAAAGAGAATTTTTAGTAATGGTACAGAAACACCGATTTGTGTCACTTGTAAAAGCCTCCTCCTCTTTAATTAATGTTGTTTGCAGCTTTTGTAATGAAAGCATTGGATCTGTATAATGCCCGTGATCTCTCCTTCTGGCAGGCATGAGAAAAAACTAGGAAACATCTATGTAACAGATGTTATCATAAAATATCTAGCAAAAGCACAAATACAAAATGCCAAAAGTCTAAGCTCTCCTTTTCAAAATTTAAGTCAATGACAATAATTTAAATATCTTAAAAAGACCAAATTACAAACATTCTTTAAAATATTTTAGCGTTTGTTTGTATGCATTTTTAGCTTTTTGTTTTAATCAAATAATGGGATAATAAAAGCAGTTAGAGATCTCAAACAACTGTTTTCAAAGTCTCAGACCTCACTGATGGAAAGACAATGTGATGTGAAATTTTAAGAATTGATGAATACGCATATTCCTCAAAGCTCAGAGAAAACCATCTACACAGCTGACTGATACTCTGAGCATTTAGAGAAGTGATGCCCACACAGCAGAGGCAAGCTATGAGAACTTTTCAGTTCATCAGTTAAAATGTACAGCACAACATGATTAAACACTGTTCAATTGTACAGAGTTTAAAAGGCATGTCCTGTGAACTCATGTAGTTAAGTAGAGCTAAACTGCCACAATAAGAAAATGATGTTTGGAGAAATTAGGATGGATAATTTCATGAAAGACTTATTCAAGCACAGAGATGGTACGATCATACTTGGAACTTGACCTGCAGCCAGTAGCTAAGAAAAGCATGAGAAATCTTAATTTTAATAACAGAGACATATGCTGGTGGTTTTGACATGCTAATACAATCTAAACATCTATAAAAGTGTGTAGATAGACTTACAAAAAAGTGCACACAGCATAATTAAAAATCTAGCAGAGACAGACTCTTTCAGGAGAGAAGAGTGAAAATTAGATGTCAAATTTCAGCACTGAATCCTCTCTTTTGTTCTATAAATAAAATAAAACTGATGTATTCATAAGAAATCAAAGAAATATACTATCTTTAAATTAGAAAATCAGGCCTACTTTCAGACAAACAAAGATTAGGCATGCTCAAGTCTTTACATGCTATAGTACCAAAAACAGAAAATTAACCTAAAAAAATTTGCTTCCTTTCAACCAATCCAAACAAGGGGAGCAGCACATAATGATAACACTTCGCATTTATGTGTCTGACACAGCCAAGCCAAAGCTGCTTCAGAAGATAGCAGTCTGTTTAAAGGTAGCCTCGGGCACAGAGAACCGACCATTCGTCAAAAGTTAATGGCTGCCTGTAATATGCAAAGTCATATAGACAGACATTAACAAGGCACTGACCCACAGCAGGAAGGATTAAAACAATAGTTTATACAGTAGCCTCTGTGGAACAGCTCATAAATCATCTTCAGTATCAACACAACACAAGAGTGTTTCTATAGATTATACACACTCACTTGTGGGTGTGTAAATATACACACCCTTAAGCAAGTCTGGCACTTCAATGTTAATGCGAGCTGTGAGGTGTTTATGCCACAGATAGGTAGTCCTCCAACTGTTAGGTTAAGTGCTACCCTTAGATATATGAGATTTACACACATAAATTTATTATTTTAAAATCCAATGAGTGGGTACATTATTCATTCTAAAGGCCATTCAACTTAACGTGACTTAAAGTATGGCTCCACTGTCAATGAAATCGTGGAAAAGATTAATATAATCAGTGCTTTAGTTCATCATTAAAGCTTTATTTAAGGCCTTCATGATCAAGAGCTTCCAGTCCTGATGATGGTCCTCATAATATCTTAAGTGGTTTACATTATTTATAAATCAGCTTGATGCTTTCAGTGCTAACCTTGGAATTCTATCATAGACAGATGTATATCGGAATCTTTCATGAGTCATTTTCATTTGTGTATTTCTTTGCACATTATTATTATGTTAAGTTAAAGCCATCATTATGTGTCATTAGTAACGTCCCCATTTCAAAGGCGTGAATCTGACACAAAATTTTAAGAACAAAAATGTGAGAGAAAAAACAATGTTTCAAGGGTTTTCCATTTACATCCTACTCATTTAAAGGAGTATGCTGGCCTTGCCTTTGTGAGAACAACGCTCCTGTGTGATTACTGACGAAAGGCGGTAACCCTGGCGACAGCTGCTAAGGTGCCGCTATCGCATCTCCCTGCCCACTGATTCCCATCACTCACTCAGCCTTTTTTACTTTGTCATGGTGAGTCATGATGGTGATCATCTGCTTCCTGTTCAGCAACAAACACAGTGCACCAAAGTGCACTACAAAGTGTACATGTGCTTTTGCTCAAATTCCTTGCTGTTGTCAATTTATGTTTTCTTATGTTTTAATCATTGATATAATATTGCACATGTGTAGAACACTTTTTTTAAACACTTTTTTTTCTTCAAAATGTCTGCTACATGAAGTCCTTTACCTGGAAAATTTTTGTTTCAACAGAGGTTTTCTATAGCATCACTTCTTTAATGTGGTTTTTAGTGTATTCGACAATTCCCACAACAGGGGATAAATGGTATGTGTGTAAAATTCAGCTTCTGCTTGCTCAGGCCGACAAAAACAGTGTTGTCAAATCTTGATTTTTACAACAGAAGTTCTTACCAGTAAAAAAAAAATTCAGAGTAAAACATTACAGATAAAACTTTCACATACAGTGAATTCATGTGTATACTCTAACACACAAAAAAAACAAGCAAATAAAAATATGTGCTTGCATATCCTATAGTCTTAAATGCACTTTAATTATTTGAATAATCTCTTTACTCATTTTTCCAAGAATTTTACTCTCAAACATACATGCATACAGGTGGAAAATTGTTGCATTGTTACAAGCCAGCACAAAAACCAAGGGCTTTTAGGATCCAACATGCAGAGAAGATAAGGTCTGTTTGAAAGGCCAGCTACTTAGCCAAGGCCCATTCATGGCCAACAACAGCTGGCTTGGCATACACACACCTTCATCTGTCTGATCTGGCCCCAGACTCTGACAGCAGATCATAATCACATCCATTCAAGATTCAATCACTGTTTCTGGAACTGTGGGAAGAGTGAATGAGAAGTATGCATCTTGGCTGAAGCACATATGTTTCATTGATGTTGAATGACTTCTTAGAGAACAGTATTTTTATTGGAGGGGAACAGGGATATAAAGTCAGAGGAAGTCTAACTCATGAGCATTAGCTTTGTGCATATGTACACGTGTGTGTGGCTTACTGCCACGAAGTGCGAGCATAAATGGATAAATGAAAACCACAGACGTGAAAAAAGGTCCCCAAGTGTGACCAAAGATAAGGGAGCACACAGACTCTGAGATGCCAAAAAACTTCACTGCTGCTTCCCTTTACTCAGAAACACACAGAGATAGTAATGTTGCCTGCTGTATGAACTCAAAAACACATCATGTGCTTCTTGGTGTTATCTATAGTCTAAAATGGGTAATTGTTTGTGCACAAAGTGAAGTTTCCCAAGTTTTACACTCACACATTTTATGTCTTTCTGCTGCTTTTAAGAGATTAAAAATGTAGTTTCTTATTCTAACAGTAACACATGGATTTTTAAATGAATTATACAGTTATGTCAACAGTTAGGTTGTTTATTATTGATTAAAGGTCCACCGCATAGAATTTATGGAAAAGGTGATGAAATTGCATGACTAACTCTCCATTTTAAAGATATTTAGAAACAATAAGAGAGGTTAAATTTTTTTTTTAATTTTAGAGGAAAATTACTCATCTAAAGTAAGTGATTCCTCAGTTCTGGGCTCCTGTAGAAATATGGAGGTCCAGATTTGAGGATTAAGAATTGAACATCTAAACATAAGCATGTATATTAATTAAAATTCTAATGAAATATTTTTAACTTCTGAAACCCATTGCAAGTGGGCAGACATTAATTTTCAATGTTCTTGTTAAAAAAACAAACAACTGAATTTACAAAATGCACATAAAATTCTGTGAACATACAAATCTCACTGTACAAATTAAACAAAGTCGGTCTCTTGTAATTATATAAATCATGCCTTTAGGGTGGAAGAAGAAAGGAGTCTGCAATGTGTAGTTCCCGGATCAGCTGTTTAAAACCTAACTTATATCAACATGTACGTAATGATGTAAAGTAAAATTTATCTTGTTATACTCCTGCAGCTGATTAAGGGTGGTTACATTTTCTGCTACGCTTTATAATATGTGTATTTCCCTCTGGAGACATGGATCTTAAAAATGCAAATTAAGATGTTTTCCTGTGTGAAAAAAATCTCAAAACATAGAGTGCCATCTTGACATTATTCACTACACTTCGATTGAGATATTTCATTTCTCAAAGACAAAATTCTCAAAAACACTGAAAATAGTCTTAATAAACAAAACGTTCCTAGTGTCTTTATTTACAAAACATAAATGCAAATACGGAAAGAGGAGTAGTCCTGGTGTGTCTGCACTGATTCAAACTTGTGACTACATTCTGTGGAAAAAAGTATCACAGCAAGACAAGAGGTACAAGAAGATACTGCTGCTGATTTTAGAGACTCTCATTTGGCTCATGGCTGAAACTTAATTTATCTTGTGAGCAAAAACTCTGACATTTATTGCAGGAAGAAGGCCTTCCAAAGGTTTGAGGGCATGGCAAAAGCACAGAGATGGAGACTGTAACTGAGGCCAGGACAACACTGGAGCTAAGAGGGTTTGGGACTGTTGAGAATTGGTGAAGCCCTGTGGAGCCAGCGGTGGCTTAGGCTTCTGCCCTGACACATTCAAAAACGCTGCATAACCATTTACACAGACATGCAAACAAATCTTGGCACATGGTGTCAATGATCTTGCATACAAACATCACAAACAAAGAAGCAAATGTATTTCATATAGGGATGCATATAAACAGAGACACTTTCTTGGACTCATTTTTGATGTTTTTGATGACGTGTAATTGTGAATGTATGGATGGGTACAGTGAGGTCTAGATTTAGCTCCTTCACTTCATAAAAAACGAGACCTGTCAGGGATGATCTACATTTGTGGCACAGTATTCCATGGACTGTAATAATGTATAAAACATCCAACAACCACTGATTTACTTTTGCTTTTAATTATTGCTTGGCTCATCCATGCATGTGAGTGTGTGTGAAAGCATGTAAGAGTGTGTGTGTGTGTGTGTGAGTGCACAAGCAAGCTTGTGAAAGTGTGGGAGCAAGATCCACAGAGTGCATTGACAGGGCAGAGGTACTTCCACCCTCACTTGCAGTGCAACCCATTAGCAAACCACAGAGTCACTTCTGCTACCTCTACTGGAACAAAAGGTCAAATATGATTTTGAACCTACTTTCATTCAGGTTTAGTTCCCCTAAACTGCAGCTCTAGTCAAGAAAATTGTAAATTTCTTATTATTATCATTGTTCAATTTATAAAGCATTCTTTTGAATGCTATAAAATGCAGTGTGTGTTGATCAAAAAAAGTAACTTCTGCAAAAAATGAAAAAAAAAAAAAAAATCCCAGCCTTGAATAATACACCTTATTTTGGTTAACTTCAGCATTTTTTTTTTTTTTTTATTATTCTTACAAGTTTTGATTTTAGTTTCTAAAAATTTCAGTACCTTAACTAATCTCATTGTTAACTTTTGTGTCTTTTTCACACTTTCAGCATCTGTCATTGCACTAACCATGATGCTGCACTAATCTTTAATTTCACAAACACAAATACAATACGGTATCACACTTTATTGTTTTAACTGTTGCTAATGTTTAAAGAAATTAACAAATGTTTGATAGTTCAAGTGAGATCAGCAAAAGCAGTTCTAATGATAACTGCATTGTTCTCAACTCAGTTGAAGTGAAACTGGTCACAGAGACAGAATACCACATCAGCCAGAAGCTAAAGGTCCTGACCCCTGGGTCAGCTGAGCTGCAGCATGTGTGGGACTGAAAAAAGCATCAGTAGAGAGAAGCATCTTGACACTGGCCGCCTGTGTGTGTTCCCCATCGGTTGCTGGTTCCTTGTCTGCAGGGGAAGCAGGACAGTGCCAGGGTGCAAAGTTTTATGTGCTGGTCTCAACCAAATTTACCACATTCCCACAAGCATTGCGCTGAAGGACGTGACTCTGGCCATGCAGCTGCTGCTGCCAGACCACAGGCAGCATGCACAGAGCATCTTAAAACATACACATGCACACATATTGAATGCCTTTAAGAAAAATATACATGCACATTTCAAACTCTTATAAGGCTGACTCACCACTTTCTAAGTAGCAACAAAAGCAAATACACTGCTTGTGATTAACTTACGATGAAATGGTTAAATCATCTGACCCTTACAGTGATAAATGTAGCATGTGTAAAAAATAAAATAAAAAAAAGTCTGATTATCATTTAAGTACAGATGATTTTACTTCAATGATATTGTCAACAGCAGATGAGGAAATGCTCATATTTTATGCAGCGGAACATTGAATTGTGAAATATTTGCGAAAGTAACGAACACCTCCCTATCTTCTTAAACACTCATGATTCTCGCCAGTTGTATCACTGCCCTGTTGCCTTTGCATTATTTTCAGTCTTCTTTTTGGTTAAAACACATTTGTAGATCATAATTTTCTTAATTCACAGCAACCCAAAAATGTGTTTTTCTTGAGTTTAAGTTGGAAATCTGACTGGTTGGAAAAAGGACAAATACGGTTCTGATTGGATAAAATGTGAAGTTTTCTTCATCTGTATAAGTAGCTTATACACTATGAATAATTGGACAGATAACAGATATTTTGATCATACACAGCACAGCTCTGCTAAACTCTTTTGCTTTTATGCTTTGTTTTCCCTTGGAGTCCCCTCTCCAAGCCATATTGTATCAGGCGACACTGAAGAGCAAGCTGAGATCATAACTTATCCAGCAGATCGTCCTGCATGTTAGTAGTTGGATGACTTCAAAGAAGATGTGTGAAAGCCTGAAAACAGAAACAACAATGAGTTTAAAGAATGATCATCTGAATGAACATCTGACTAACTTGCAGGATAGGCTTGATGAGCTTTTGACTTAAGAATGTAGCAGATTGGAAAATGGAAATGAGACATCCAGTGATGAAGGCAAACATCTCTTCAGTACTGACAAAAGGTTTATAATTTTAAAGCTGGATTTTTTTACTTTGCCAGTTTGGAAACACCACAAGGGGGCACAGTTTCACTAGAAAATGTAAAAGATTCAGATTTCTTCAGTTATTTAAGAGGACGTCATTTTCTTCCATCCTACCAAATAACAAGAATAAAAACAAACTCTTCCTCTTGGGTTTTTCTTCCTCCACATTTGATTGACTACTGGCTTCTTTCATTAATACTGTTGATACTGTGTGAGTAGGTCACAATAAAACTATACTTTTACAGATGTACAATTTACATGATACAATTAGTTTTTAGCTCAAATATATCAGAAAACTTTTACATTTCATTTATGGGTTTTGCCTCAGAGTTCAGTCGTTGGCTTATGCACAGCAAAGTTAAAGCCACAACATACGCTGCATTGACAATGTTGACAATATAAGCTTTTTTATTTCCCAATCCAGAAGAACTGTTAAGCTCTATGCCAGATTTGAGTCCTTTATTGCACAAAAGCTGTCAAACACTGAACTTTTAGTAGCTTACATGGTTTGTTTGCTGCCAGTATTTTCATATACCACTATAAGCACCAGCTACTGCCTACTCTTCTTCTACTTTTGGCAACTAGATACTGTGGGGACTCATCCCTAGCATCACATTAAAATGTAGTCTGTCCTCAAACAAAGTGATATATCTTACCCACATAGTGTATCATTCATATTTACTGATTTTTAAATTTGACATTATATGCCAGTCCTGTTGATACTTTTGGTTAAATGTTTTGATGTTTCAATTTTATTCTATTTAGAGTACTGTAACATCCAGCAGAGCAGATGAAGAGTTATTCTGCAAACAATTGCTTTATTAAACCAAATAATAGTTTCTCCTGGCCATAACCACCCCAAATGACCAGGAACAAATGAAAACAAGGCAAAGATGTCTGCTTGACCCTCTGCTCTCTGGCCCAACATGCACACACACATAAACCTCCATTTCCTCTTGCTCTATACCACCCCAACATTTTCTCATCCAACCACATATCTGTCTTAACCCAACAAACATTCATTGCATCACAGCCCATCAACACTCATCGAACATTATAACAGGAAAACATTAACAGGAATTGCTACAGTCCCTTAGCACCCTCGAGCAACAATTACGATATAACAGTAAGTCTTAGCATGCATACTCAGAAGTATGCAAATGTAAATGTTTGGTACAACTCATATCTTATAGTCATTTTTCCACCAGGGCTGACTGACTAATTGTACTGACTGGCTGACACGTTTCCATGACTGACGACAAGGGACGTGTCAAGGGGGGAAAGACCACACAAACAGAAAGAATGTTGTTATTCCATATGTGGCAGAAATTTCTGAGAAAATCAGAGGGATCTTCTCCAAACACGGTATCCCAGCACATTTCAAATCAAACAACACCCTCAGACAGAAGCTGGTTTCTGAGCACAAGGAGAGAACAAACAATCATTTTGTAATGACACAAGACAGGAGAGTCAGCTTTACAGGACAACATCCGATGGTATCTATCTGCATTTCAAGGACAGTCTTATGAGGACAGTATTGTACACATTTTTGTATCATGGTAAACTGGGGAAAAAAACTTCTCTGAACAGAGTAACTGACCTCAGACATCACCTTTCCAGCACCTGCTATACAGCCTTGACTCTCCTTTTCTCTTGGGGTTTCTGTTAATACTTCAGTGTCCAAACCTAAGATAGTTTTCACAAGAAGCTGTCCAGTATGAGCTGCAGAAGAGGCAGTGAGCAATCCAGCATGTTGCTCTACAACATACTCTACGTCACTTCCTCTCTTTGGTTCACTGAACAGTCCCTTTGCTTTCATTGTAAGCGAACCACCAGGGTTAATTTGCAAATGAACCGAGACCCTCATTTTCAAGCTGACCAGAGTTAGCTTCTTTGGTTGACAACAAAGTGCGAATGAGCATTCACAATACTCCAGATAAATTTTCCATAACCCTAGAAGCAGACCAGGATTTGTTTAAAGCAGACCAAACAGTGCCAGTGTTAATGTGCCAAGTCACACCATGTGACCTCAATAATTCCTAATGTGTAGATGTTTCTTTAATGCTTATCATCAGAAGCTTTCCGCTAACTGCTTAGAACTGAAGAAACCTTTTGGATGATAGATAAAATTTCTTCAAGAACCAAGACAAGCTCTTATGATTACCATGATGAAGATGACTGAGAATCTACGCCAACATGTTTGTTTTCCGGCATGTAGTTAAAAATGCAGTATATGACATGATATGACATTTTTAACAAGAAAATGCGCTTTTAAAACATTTTAACATCTGAAAAATAAAATCTTTCTCTTGTACTTTCAGAGTTTCACTGCCTAAATGTCCAAACTTTAAACTCTAGATTTACCTCTGTTTGATATTAGGAAAATGTTGGCTTCCTTCATTGTTTGAAAATTCTCTGTATGCAGATTCTCACTAAATTATGTTTCCAACTAGCATAAACTGCTCTTTAAATATATGAAGGGTGGACATGCTGAATTCCAGTGGCCTTTCCCGTACTGTCACACAACCAAGTGCCTTTTTTCTAATAAATAGAAGGTCTCTGTGTTCTGCTGCATCATTGAAATAAAGTGATAAATATTCTTTTAAAATCACTAACACAAATCAGCACAACCATGTCTGGTGATTCTGCTTGCAAAGTGTAAAAAGCACATTTTGAAAAGGAAGGCATTTAGTTGGTTTTAAGTGTGTGTTGGCATATCCTGTATGAGGTTGACCAGAGATAGATTACACACCCAGAGTATGTGGTGACCTGTGCTACAGCCAGCCAGCAGTGGTTTAGATTGCAGCACTAAATCATTTCATATCATGGCCATATCTGCTCTTCCCATGGCAGTTACGAGCTGCAATCTTAACCCGCAGAGTCACTACAGGAATGTCCAATGAAATACACTTGGGTTTCACAAGTTTCCAAATTAAAAAAATTCACACATACAAAAAGAATCAATGTATTTTACCTCAAAGAAGGAAAGAAATCAAGTAGCAGAGGAACAAAAACCTGCATTGTTTCCAATAAAAAATAATGTTTAATATGAATGTCACATTGTTTCCACTTCAGGTTCTGGCATATAGAGGCTTCACATGATGCATACATAATCAAACTGCTGTTGTTGAAAGTGTAACATGCAACATCCATGAATAATTGATGTGATCCAGCTAAGGCAAGGTTGTTTACAACAGATGAAAGCAGGTTTTAATGAGCTTTAATTTATTAATCCTGATGCAAGAAGTTAGAAGATAAATACTTTTTAGCCATCTTTTTTTTGTGTGTGTACTCTTTGGGCTCTCTGTTTGACAGCAATGTATCAAAATGTAAATAACATACAGGAGCTTTCTGTAAGATTTTGTCTGGTCAACACTGACATCTGTTGGTGGCATGATCTCTTACATCTCATTTACACTACTAATTTTAAAAGTTTGGCACATTAGATGAAAAACCTTAGCCATAATAAAGTTTCTCTGTAGATCTTATATAGGGATTAAATCTGAGATGCTTGAGAATAGTCAGACTTCTCCTAATTCCACCCCACCAACTCACAATTCCCATTTTCTGAATAAATGCAACTTAGATGAAGTTTCTTGTAACACCCTTTCTGTATTTAGATGCATTCATTTTTCTTTAAACTCTGACAGTGCTCTTGTCCCTGCCGCTAAAAATCAGAACCATAATATGTTAAGAGTGTCGTCAATTCTTCACTGCCAAGATGGTATTGACAAAATAAGAAGCAGTTCCCAGTGTCTGTCAGTCATAGACCATGGAGGCCTGATCAAATAGGAAAAGGCTTTCCTTGTACTTTCACAGTTCTTTAAATACAGTTTGGCAAACCTCATGCAGGCTGCCCTCCATCTTCTGCTCTGTCAAATGGCTGCCATCAACCATAAAGGTCAAGTTCAGGGAGAACTTCTGAGACCGTTCTTTCAATGGTTTGGTCATGTCTGCAGAGCACTTCTAAAGCTGTGTTGGTGACCACATGTTGATGAGCTCCATGGTCAAGGACTTGCTTACTTGGCTACTCAAACTGCTAAGATTGACCAACCTTGAAGAGACCTTGTGTTTTCTAATCTTTTTTATACCACAATTATATCACAATTATAAGTCTCTAACTGAGACCTTAACACGGAGCTTTAGAAATGATTTACACCCTTGTCTAGTCTACAAATAGGCACAGTTTAATCTTATGTGTTAACAGTGTTATCCTCTGACCTCTTGACATGAGTTGTGTGTTGATAAGAGAATTAGCAAAGGGAGGTGGATCATTTTACACTAGCAGAATATATATACACACACATATATATATATATATTGACTGGTACTGTATATAAATAAATATGTGTGGTGTGTGTGTGTGTGTGACACAGGAGAACAAACATGTTTTTGTGCAAACATTTTGGGTTTCATCAAATTAGTATACCAGTGTATGACTGATTCATGCTGTGTTGCCTTAGTTTTTGGTCACTAAATATATTTGAAAACAGAAGCTATTTTTAAAAGGGCCATGTGTGCAGATGCATTTATAAATATAATAATATTTTTGGGTCTGGTCCACGGGTCACTTATATAAAACATAGAAATTGTGTAAAAGAACAGCTCTCCGACTACGTCTTACAATTTCTGGCATCTTTCTGTGTTCTCTTTGTCAAGGTTAGCCAGGGAAGATAATACAAAGATGTGTGAGCATGTGCATGTGGGGGAGGGGTGGTGTTGGGGGGGTGAGTCATCTGGATGAGTCATGTGCAATGTGTGTGGACAGGTTAGCAAGAGATGGATAGGGAGAAGAAGGCTGGAGTCTGAGGTGTCATTGATCTCCAAATTGAACTAAAGCACAGTAACAGATGTTTTACAGACTGACATTGTTCTATTGGTATACATGAGCATACTGCGTGTGCAAAACATGAAGCTACTGTTTGGTTTGTCTGCTACATTTTTCATGTATTCCTGAGAGCCGGAATGACGAATACAAAATATCATTCACATGGACACATGCTTGTGATATTTGGTCACAACCAGCAGGGGGTCTCTAAATATGCAGATTTTTAGACCACATCTCCAAAGCAGAAACACTGTAGAGAACTGGAAAGGATCAAAAGTCTGTGAGAAACTTTCACATAAAACAGGAAGTCATTACAGAAAATAAAGATAAAGAAAATGATACTTCACATTTGGAACTCAGGTTTCGGGATGTTTTTGTTTCTTTTTCATGGCTGCATTTTAATGAGCTCATCCTCACACTCCTATTTTCTCTTTCTTTCTCTTTACCCCATGGAGAATATTTTCACATCAGAGATTGCTGTATTTCCATGACAGTACAGTCACTCTAGCTTTTAACCCATAATACAGCATGCCATTTCACCATCATTTCACTCTATTCTACAGAACATGTAAGACAAAGGAAAGAAGTATGAAAAATGTTAAAGCAAGAAAGGTAACAATATGCTATTTGACAAAAGTGTCCTGCTGTGCTCAAATCTCTTAGGTTGGAAGAATCGTGATCGGTTGAGTCAGACTGCAGACTTTGTCCAAGCCTATCTGGTTTATTCTCGTGAGTCAGTGGGAATTCAGGTCTTTACCTCGGTGAAAAACAATATTTCGCCTAATACAATCAGTGGCAAACACAGTTTTCATTAGTACATAACAGGGTGGCATCAAGTTTATATTATTAATCTGGCAAAAGAAATTCAGGCTGGACATCATAAGGTATTATATGTAGAAAAACAATATTTTCAAACGATATATAGATAGATATTTTCTCTGTTCTTACATTTCTTACACCTGCAACTGTGTATTATCAGTCACGCCTGGTGGAATCAAACTTGCTTGGGGTGATTCTACTTAATTAATTCTCTCCCGCTAACACTGGTTTTCAGTATGGAGGGGGAGAGCTGTGAAAGAGGAGGGGATGTGATGAAAGATTCATTAGCAGTGGAGATGTCAGGATGGAGATAGGGGTTTCATATCAATCTCAGTGAAACTGATGCTGTAAGCAGTGGACATGCACGAGATCCAAATACATTACAATTTATTTTGCATAACTCAAACAAAGGAGTGTGTGATATAGCAGGAGGAATACCCTCATTGATTTATTTTACTGTTGTAGTTAGCAAAGGGGGATTCCCATTTCTAAGAGATGCACCACTGATGACATGCTCCGGGCCCTGACTTCGAGCAAGCTGCAGATTGGAAACCTGTCTGAATCACTGTCTGTGTTGCAATGCTGCACATGTAAAACTATGCAGAAAATAGAGGGTAAAGGAAGAGACACTGGCTGAATGAAAATAAAAGATAAAGAAAGAGAGATAGTTGGAAAAAGAAGAGTGTAAAGCTGAATACTGATGAGTAGGTTGTGCAAGGGAGGGGTAGTCATGGGGTGGAGTAGTGGTGCTCTGCAGGTGAATGCTGAGCCCTGTGGGGTCTTCCTCCCTCTCTGTCTGTTTGCTTGTGTAACCATCACAAGCAGAAATGAAAACACACTTACCAGATGGGAAGATATGACAAAATAGATAGAGGAGGAGTGTAAAGGACAGCAAGAGCATTAGTAGTGGGAGGTGGATCATTTTACACTAGCAGAATAAAAATGACACAAGGAATCACGTACTAGGAATTTAGATATTCCTTGGACATGAAAGTGGTTTCCCTCAGCCCCCTCCCTCTCTCTTTTTCTTCATCTATCTGCTTTGGTTTTTCTCTCTCTGACTAATGCAAATGCTGCATTGGAGAGCAGAGTTTCTGTTTTGTGTTGGGATAGGGCCACTGGAGATGATGCTGCTTACTGTACAACAAGAGAAAAAAAAAAGAGAATCTGAAGCAAAGAGTTGTGAAATATTGCCTCAGGGTGAAAAGGTGGGGGTTGAAGGGAGTAAAAAAAGCGTAAGAACATGAGGTGCATTGAGATTTTCAGTCCCAGTGACGTATTACTGTTTCATACTTAATTCATGACACCCTGGTGAGAACACTGATGACTGGTTTTGGCATTTGTGTAAGAGTACCGACCAAAGTTATCTTTGATTCAGTATTACTTATTAATGTTTAGCTCGTTAATGTGTATAAGTCATCACATCTTTAGTTCTCTTGTTCTGACATGGCTCTCTGGACCTCAGAGGGTGTTGGGGCTTGTGACTTATTGAACACAAGGAGGGTGATGTGTACATGAAGGGATGGCTTAGAAAATGACTTGTAATTAAGTGATTAATATTGTTTAAAAAATGATTAATAATATCCTAAATTAAACTCACCATGTGAGAAATTTTACTTTTGGTAAACTATTGATGTTAAATAATGATATTTTCTATCCATTTGTTGTTTCACTAGAAGATTTCTAGCTCTTCTCATGGTACAGAGATTTTATAATGAGGACCCTTCCGATTCATTAGAGGTTTTTAAAACCTTTGTCTCATATGGTGCACTGCCCTCAATAAAGTATTTTTCAAATCCTTTAAAATGTGACATTTTCCATTAATCAAAGGCAGAAACATTCAGTTTGTTTATTTGAATTACTCAGGTGGTTCAATCTAAATACATGACTGATGACATATTTTAAATATGACACAGAGACCAAAAACATCCTTAAAAGGAAGAAGGGGATTTTTTTTATAAATTTAGGGCCTGATGGTTAAAATGGTAAAAGATAAAGCGACTGAGCAACTGATGAACAGATTATGCTAATGATCATTTCATCCAGCTGTGACGTTATCAGTCGCTTTTATCACTTCTCAACTGAACTGTGACCTGACCTGACGAACAAACTCTAGTTACTTCAACAGCTCATTCAGTGCAATTCTTTATCTTCAGTCTGTATATGTTTACCTCCCCCTTGTCGCTTTTTTGCTTACATTGAGCTAGTGAATCATCACTGTCGCTCCCTCCCTTTTCTGTTAACTGCAGTTTTCTTGCTGTACACTCACACATGGAAAAATCTGTCATCAGCAGACACTGAAAGAATATCACCTATGTGAAGGTGAGATGTAGGTGAATAAAGAAAAGAAGAAAATGTAATGGTACGGCAAAAACATGTTAAGACTCTTATTGATAGATATTTTACTGTTTTGAACAAAATTTATTTTATAATGGATGCCAACCTTGCAGCTATGATTCACTCTAGCATTGCAACCAACGTCTGTTCTGTACATTTATAGTTTGTTCCCTTAAAATATATATACAAAACTTCTGTAATTTAGATGTACAATAAATAAAGCATTCATGATTTAAAAAACATATAAACAAAAGGAAAACTCCTTCATTAATCCTCAAAAGGAAATTATAATATATAAAAATATATAAAAATAAATCTTCTAAAACTTGTATCAACCTTCCAGGACTGATAATGCCTCACCAGTTAGTGAAAGTTTTCAATTCCATCCACACTAATGCCCCACACCATCAGAAATGCCTCTTCTGAATTAAGTGCTGGTGATAGTCCCATGCCTCATTTGTCTGGAGGCTGCAGTGTCCATAATTGCCATTCAAAGTGTCAAATTTTGATTTATCCATATATGAACATGTTCCAGAAATGCTGCCATCTTGTCTGGGCAGCATTTCTGGAACATGTTCATATATGGATTCTTCACATAGTGGAGTTTTTACCTGCATTTGTAAATTTCGCTTGATTTCACAGTAAACTGTGTTCACAGACAAAGATTTCTGAAAGTGTTGCTGAGCCCGTGCAGTGATTTTAATGACAGAATTGTTGTCATTAATGACAAAAAAAAAGCTTCCTAATTTTGTAATTTAATTTTCACCAGTTTTACCTCTGTTTTCAGATAGACACAATTCTTGTTCTTGCTCCTTTCTGGAGTCTCAGAACCTTGGCACTGGCCTGTGTTCACCCCAGTTTAACCAGTACCAAAGTGAGAGAACTTTAATGTGCAAAAGTAACCATAAACAGCTTGGAGATTTTGTCATGAAAGTTGACTATTGAGTCAGCTCTTTCATAACCTCATAAGAGAGCCTTATGAATCAACAAAATGTGCAGACAACCAAGTGAATTTCATAAAATGTTAGGAAACCTTTATGTTTTATTGTAACATAAATAACACAACGGTTGGGTGAATTCAGTCTTTGCCCACTGATGATGTCATGGTTTGCGAAAAAGAACTACTTTTCTTTTGATTCAAGTTGAGAGCCATCTTTTTTTAGGTATGGCAGCTTGCTCAAAATTATGGTTGGTAACCAGCACAGAGCCCTGTCAGTATGAAAGGGTTACAGAGATTAAGCCTTATAAGTGCTCTTTTCATACCGAAAACACCGAACTGGTGTCATTTTATGTAATTGATTGCAAGATGTCTCTTTATAGTACTACTTACTTTTCAACCTATCTGTGAAAAAATTATTTATCTAATCTTTTATACAGCTTCCATCTTTAAAATACATATAAAATCACATATAATTAGGAATTGGGCGAAGAGTGACAAAAACAGACTAGATATATTTTAGGTGGCGACTGTGACAAAGTCAAACAAGACAGCTAAATTGATCAACTTGCTAAAATAATTGTTTTCTTACTTAATTGTGTCTTCATCCCTGTAATATTTCGACTGCTACACTCAGCTGTTGAAACTGCATGACCTAAAAATGTCAGATCAAGCTGTTTAGAAAAGTCTTAACTTATGATCCACAGTCAGTGTCCATTTGCATCTAGTTCTGGGGTATCACAGCTAAATGATAAATCTTGGAGATGATCCATATGTTACAAATATCAATTTAACCCTTAAAATAATTATATAGTGAGAAAAGCAGCACACTTATTACAAAGGAAAACGGAAGTGAGTTACTGATGATCTACTTGGCACACTCGAAAACAGTTTTACAGGTCCAGACAAATAGTTTAATATACCAGCAACAGTCACTTCCAGATGACTAATTTCATAATAATAAGTCAACTTTTCTCCTCCCTCATGTGATACTTGTAGCTCACTCCTCAGTTTTAGCACACAGGCTTGAACACTTCCAAAGCAATTTCCTTGGGGGACAATTAATCCACTGGTATAAAACGTGCTTGACAAACACAAGTGGCACTAGTGGGTAGCATTGCTTGTGTTGTCCTTATTCTCAGATGTAAGTCACTTTGGATAAAAGCGTCTGCCAAATGACTGTAGAATAGAATAGAATAGAATAGAATAGAATAGAATAGAATAGAATAGAATAGAATAGAATAGCATTGCTGTACCCAATGAATATCCTAAAGACTTTTCCCCCCACTACCCCCCACCAACACTTTGTCATGCTTCCCTCTCCTCTATTTCCCTCTTCCTGCCTCCCCTCGCGGAACCCTGAGCGTCCTCCTGTTGACTATTTCCTCGATGACGTAAGAGTGCACGTACATCGTCGATGTAGGTGATGCTTCTGAATGAATGAGTGTCCCCTCCCATCTCCCTTACTAGTACTACGGGTTGTCTATAAGAGCAGATCACCGGGACAGCCCGCTAAATTTCATGAGATGCGAAGGTGCAAGAGAGAGATGGGAGACTGAAAAGAAATCCGAATTAGAGCCATCTTTGTCGAAAATTAAGTCAGCAGTGCCGGAGAGAAGATTAAATAGAAAATTATTAGGCTATTATATACGGACATTTTGCCGCCATCACGTCATAGTTTCACGAGGTGGAACTGGCAAAAATGCACTTTCGTATCAGTTTTATCAAGTCGTAAACTAATTAAATCTCAAGTGGACCAGTGAAGACCAAAAGGTAAGTTTTTATTTTAACAGTTTCCCAAATTTTCTTCCTCCAAACGATAAAAAATTACAATAGCAGTTTCTTTCCTCGCGTAACTAGAAATGTCGACCAATAATGAGCCTTTACATAGCTATAAACTCACTTTTTTCTTTTCCATGTCATTTAATTTTTCTCTGCGTGTCATTTTGTGAATCTACGGTAGATTACAGAGGCTGGAAGTTACTGCAGTGTGAGTCACTTTGGCGCACATGGGCAGTGACAACTGTGAAAGAAAAAAAAAAGAAAAAAAAGAGGAGAATGACTTGTGGGGTGTAGGCTACGCCGGCTGCATGTTAACCAGAGTGCATCCCCGCAGATAGTGAGCGGATCACGACATGCACTGGATTTGTTTATTTGTTTATTTTAAAGGTTTCAATCTATGTGGGACGTCCTAGCCGGTTGCTTCTTGAACTTATGGTTTCCTAACGCAGCCAAGACCGGTGTATGAAATCCGGATGATATGGAAAAAACAATGCGCGGAGGATCTTTGATGTCAAGATAACCCACATATTTGACGAACATCGGTCTATCAGCGTAAAGAGAGACTTGCTTTAAATATAGTGACCTATTATTCAGACAGTAATCCTTAGTTTACCCCCCTTCCTTTTTTTTATGTTGAAATGACATCATGACGCGCTCTTGAGATAAAGTCGATTTTGCGTCATTCCTGCGCACATGCAGACGACTTCCAATCACTCAACAGTATGCTGTAAAGACACAGCTCGGGTCGCTCATATACCACTACAACCTGCATTGCGATGTGTTTTTATACGAGGAGGGGAGATGAGAGGGTGGGAAGTACTAGGGTCTGATGAAAACTCCCCAAGGTAACTCCTGAAACGGGTTATGACCAGAATTATAATGAGCGCGGTTCAATAACCTCTCCCTCAGTTTTTAAGCTTGAATGTCCACCTGGGCAGGGCATCCACGCTGGCTGTAGGCAGGGCACAGTAAACATTGTGAGGCATACACATAAACTGCCTGTAGCTGTCCATGGTGCTGAACGCGGTCTGTAACCTATTTTAACAACACCGTGCTCAAACATGAGGCTGACACTGGTATTAAAAACTATAAGAGGATCTGGGTTCATAGTGTCTGCGAACCATCAGACAATTTATTCAAACAGAAAAATACTTTGGAGGTTTTCAAACGTCGGAGATTTCTTTTCAGCATCTTAAATTTGACATAGTTTATTTAGGTTTCCGTGCAATTTGTATATTTTGCAATAATTATAGTGACATAACACTATAAACTCTCTGACCTTTGGCGAACATGTGTACGCCTCTAACAAATGGCGAGGCGCATCTTTTAAGATATTTATGGCTCACGTAGCTGCAGAAACTCAGCCAGCAGTATCGTCTTAGGGACCACGGACAGCTACAATCCACATAGTTTGAAATATCCGTTTTAGTTAATTTAGTTAAAACTACAACTTAAAACAATAAATTAAAAGACTAAATATTTCCACATGACTAAGAGCTATAATTTCCTTACTTCTTCCCCTGTCAGTTTAAGGGACTGATCATGGCATCACGTGTGATAGACAAAAGTCTGATACAGAAATTATTTCAAGTCAATGGTAACATCTAATTACACTCAAACAGTAACTTGAGTTCATAGAGCTGAAATTTTCACAATTTTTCTGAGGGCAAAATGATTTGCATAAAAATTCATACATCTCCTGCACAACCCCTTTACAGTGTGTTAGACAGCCCTTTTACATCAGACAATTGCTCAAGAGAACTCAAATTTCCTGACTGCTGACGTCAGCTCTACAGTTATTCAGTTGAGCTTGCATAAGCCATGAGTTCCCTCGGTGTTCATGTCTATCTGTATCTTGTGGCTGAGTCATACACAATCAGCATGGAAATCAATACAACAAATGCAACAAGTAGGATATGTAACTGCCTGTCTGGCCATACATAGGCTAAGGCCTCTGCCAGTAAAGACCATGTTGTGTGCTACTGGGGGTACTGTGTCATCTGCTGAGCCTGATGCCAGCAATGCATCACAGAAATATACTTTAGAGTTCTTTTTTTCTTTGCTCTGTACTCCCTGATTTGTTCATGTAAAACAGTTACTGAAATGCTGAACAAAAGGTAGCATCATAGTGTCTTTTTTACACTGCACCCACATATTTATGCCTACATGTTGTCAGCTTGTATTTGTACTAACAACAGCCTGATTTCTGTTTTTCCATGCTGCTGCTCACAGTCAGTGCATCAATACCTTGGCTCTAGACTGCTTACTGCTGAAACTCCTCCAAAGTACAGTAACAGTCTACAGTCATGGCTACTGACGCCTGGCAAGCCTCTGCACTCCCGTTCACACTTAAAGAGTTAAGATACTGCTGTATTGTGTAAAGTTTCCTCCTGGAGCTCAGCACTACTGAAGGCTGCATCACCAACATCATAAAAACCACAGTCGACGTCAGTGATTACCACAGCCAATCACATTTCTCTTGCTGTCTCCATGGTAACCGTGGCATTAGATTGTTACTGTAGCAACAGCACCACTGGTAACAGTCTACAGCCATGGTCGCTAGGGGGCAAAACCCACATTCAAACCAGAGCAGTGTAAATGAGAATGTCACCGAAAGATCTTACATTCATTATGAAAATAAAATAATGAGAATTGCAGCTTTTGCTGTTTTAGGTGTGTATTGATGCATACAGATGCTGGTGTGTGGACAGAACCTTTTATGCAAGAATATGTTGATGTCTCACTAAGAAAATAATTTCATGCATCTTAAAGGTTAATCAGACCAGAAAATTGGACCACTACTGATCATAAACAGTCCCGTGTTCAGGGATCATCTTAAAATTTGGAATCCTGTTGTTTACTGTAGAGGATTATTAGATAGTCCTGTTTAATTATCAAAACAAATATAACTGGTTTTAATCATTTAAGAAATTTTATCTGTCAGTTAAATGCATATTTAAACATTACATGCCGCGTAATTATTTATTATAAATAAGTTAATTAAATATGAGCACATGAAACCTTGTATCTTTACTCGTAATAATGATTTTCCTTTCTTTTGTTTTCCAGAACAAAGTGAAAGCTCCAGGTTAGCCACACAGCAGTGACCTTAGACTTGGCAGGGGTTACATATCTCTCTCAAGGACAAAGCCTGGCAATCTACAGATTTAATCATTTAGCTGAATAAATCAATTTTTTCTTGAGGGTGTGATAGTAATCCACAGGATGAGGGTCTTAGTTGTAGCACTGTAAGACCAAGCATGCTCAAATTTTAGGAAAGATATAAACTCTTGTTGCTCAGAGACCAAGACTCAAAGTTTAAGAGATTTATAAAGTTCAAAATGAAAGTAATAAATGGCTTGATGAAAGAAAGTACGATTGTATGATGGTATATTATTCATAAACTGACCTCAGAAAACTTCCAAGTTAAGTTTAATATAAGACTTTCTCAACATACACACCTTAGCAATCACAAATAACAAGAAATATTCTTTTCAGGAAAGAAATCGTAAGCCTAAAAGTAAAAGACACCTTGTTAGGACACAGCTGGTGCACTACTTTTGGGCTATTTTACCTCTCATCATCAAAAAAGCATATATATTAAATTAACAAAATATTCCTGTCTCATTATGAAAATAAATAGATGATAGGTGATTTTCCTTTATCTCCTTTACCTGAGAATAAACATTACAGTTATTCTGGGACGATGAGTTGTTAAAGTTCAGTTTTTGTAGCTTTTGCAATATTTAAGTCTTAAAGAAAAACACTTTTTTTATTATAATGAGTGGATCAATAATTAAAATATAGATCAATATGCTTATCTTTGAGAAATAAATCATTACCAAAGGAATGATTGTATTCTAAACATCTATTCTAAACTATATTTCAAGATTAAAAAGTACATATTTACCTTTGATTTATTTAGGTCTTCATTAAATAAATTATTAGCAAACATTGATGGTAAAATTTTAAATATTTTCAGTAGTTACAAGATTACAATATATAAAAAAACATCAGAGGAACACATATGTGTGACAGAATAAAAATAATAACTAATAACTAACAAAAAAGATGAAAACAAATATAAAAATGATCAAATCCATAAAAATAAAATGAAAGGCTGTTAAATAGACAATGGACTTGAGTAAGGACATAACAAAAACATAATTCAAGAGAAAAAAAGTTTGCAAAAGAAGAGCAGAGTTGGTCTGAGGGCATGTTAGTCTTTGTGAGGACAACACTGGTGATCTGATTATGCAAAGAAGTGTTGATTTATTTATATTATACTGTAAGGAAAACCTGTAAAAACAAATTGATTTTATGTATGACTAATAAATGGTGCATAGAGCAAAAACATGAGCTATTCTGT
Source organism: Rhadinocentrus ornatus (assembly GCA_037177495.1). Classification (NCBI taxonomy): domain Eukaryota; kingdom Metazoa; phylum Chordata; class Actinopteri; order Atheriniformes; family Melanotaeniidae; genus Rhadinocentrus; species Rhadinocentrus ornatus. Next base: position 13,827,230 of record JBAMHW010000009.1, on the reverse strand, counting down.
CTTTTTTTTTTTTTTTTTTGGGTACCGATTCAAAGTCTGGTAACTAGAATTTTAACTTATTGTATTTAAGTAAGTTTGGACCAGACTCGGCAGACAGGCTGGTTTGAACTGGCTGAAAAGCTAATTAAGGAACAGGCAACAGCCGATATGCACATTTCAGAAAAGAGCAATAAGGACAATAAACAAAGCAGGACACAGAGAACACACAAACCCACGTTTTGTAAAATCATGCACATTGAAATTATGGTCTTGGTTAAATTAGGCAAATAATGTACAAAGCAAGAAATAATCAATTACCAAAATATCCAGACAATGCTCACAGGAAGGAAAGGAGGATATAATCTAAGGGGATACATTATATATCTATATATATAAAACACAAAGAACGACAGTGAAAGGTATGTGCACATCATGCTGTGGGGTGGCTTTGTGGTCTGCAGCAACACATGAATCAAAGTACAAAAATAAATGTATTTTAAGATGTTAAATAAAGTAATTTAAGTTCTATGGAAGATGAGTGATAAAAATAGCTAACAATATGGGATAAGTAGATATGGATAGTTATGTAGTCTATGTATGTATGTATGTTTATATGTGTGCGTGTACACAAAGGGCTATTTTTTTAACGTCTTAAAATACATTTATGTTTGTAAGTGGGAGAA